>JAWWEV010000095.1:33926217-33939024 GCA_035583235.1 Hafferia zeledoni | reverse complement strand
CAGGGCGCGCCTGGTGCCCCGGCCGGGCCGCCCCGGGGCCGCCGCCGGCCCTGACGTCCTTGAGGCTCCTCCTCTCCGCGGGGCTGAGGGGCCGGAGCGCGGGACCCGCGGAGGTGTTTCGTTTCCTACCGAGGGCGATGGTGTGCCGCTGCCGAGCCCGGGAGCGGCGGGGTGGCGTGGGACGGGACGGGACGGCAGCGAGCACGGCTCCGGCTCCGCTCCCTGTGTGGCCGGGCCGGGCCGGGTCGCGGCGGTCGGACCTGGCAGCAGCGGGACCCGCCGCAGCCGAGCCCGCCCCAGCCTGCGCTTTCTCCCCCGTGTAGCCCCTGCTGGAGGAGGACGAGACGTGGAAGGACTGTCAGCTCGTGCAGCAAGTGAGCGACGAGGTGAGCAGGAAAACTTCGCGCCTGTTGCTACACTGCACCTCGCTTCTTGCCCTTGCAGATCGGCTCCTGGAGTTTCCCACCTGACTCACCATCCAGACCCCCGCCACCCTTTTGCGTTAAAGAAATAAGTGCTTTCGTATTAAGAATAAAAGTATTTGTACTGGGGCGAAAAAACCCCGAGTGTTACTACTTTATGAAGTAATGATCCCACCATCCAAATTTGGCATTGGTAGTCTGGAACAACGTTTGAGTGGGTGGCTGGAAATCTCTTACTTGAAATAGAAGGTGTAAGGGATAAAACACAGATTTTTTTCCCCAGGATTTTTGCACACTACAGTGATAACTTTCCATTTGGCAACCTGGTCTGGCATCAAACACGTTCTTTATGCAAAAACCTGTAAACTGAAAGCTCTGAGGTGAAGAACACCGTCCTGCACTTTGTTCTGCACAAGTAACTAAACAGATTACCTAAGACCACTTAACTCTGTATGGGAAAAGTGCTTTCCCTTTTCAGTGAAGCAATTAAAAAAACTGTCTTGAATTTCTTTATAGCTTTTTAGTAATGCTGAGTAGCTGCACTCGGGTTGCATCTTTTTCCTAAAAAAGCACCATCGTTTTGAACTCCAGGTCACAAAATGGATTCAGACAAACCAGAAGGTCAGAAAAAGCAGCAAAAAGAAAGCAAAGCAGGATGAAGTCGTTTTTGAGAAGGTAAGAGATCGTGTCTGTTTGTGTAATGGGACAAAGCACAGCAGATCCAAAATGCTTTCTGATTACGCCTTCTTAAGCTCAATAGTGATGTCATTTAGTGTCTTCTACAAGGTGATAGTGAGAAAGGGTGTTACAGATAAAGTTTCAGAGTCACTGTATGGTTACAATGGCAAGAAATTAATAATCTTTTCAGGTGCCTGTAGTGTAGGAGACAAAATTTTCCTATCTTTATATTTAACTGGAACATTCTGGGGAAGAAATGAAACGGTGCTTTCATCTGAGAAATACAGAACTTGAGAGCTTTTGACAGGACCTGCACCACTATTTTTGGAGACTGGTAGCTGAGAAACAGTTTTCATGGTGGATATTGGGACAATGGTAGGTGTGATGCATGTGTTGAAACAAACATTCAGACTGTGCTGTTGACCCTTCAGAGGGTGAGTTTGAAAATCATCTCTTTGTAATTAATATAGATTTCAGTTAATGAAAATTTGTCTAGAAGGTTATTTTAAAAATCACTGCAAGTATTTTTAAACCTGAATACACCAGATTTAAACTATTTTTAAACCAGTGATTTTGATTAAGCTATTTTGAAACACTTGTTCTATAATTTTTAGTTGACTGGAGAAGTAATTAGTTCATATTTTAACTAAACAGCTGTTTCCTGTCCTGTCCAGGAAAAAAATTTGAATAAAGGTGCACTTCCAAATGCATTATTAGAACTGTGAGGGTTTTTGCTTGTTTTGGTTTTGCAAACAAATTTATGATGATATTTTTAAACTCTTGTTACCTTTAAAGGATTAAAATAGCAGTGTGTTGTTTTGCTGTTTCGACACTGCTTCTAGCATGCATGATGAATCATTGCTCTTTCTGTAGCCAAATTCTTGCTGATAGCATGGCTGCCAGCTCCTGGGATGTGTTGCCTTAGTATGGGCATTGCAACTGTATGACAAATGTCCTCAAAGTGCATTGTATACGGGTAATTTATCAGGTCCATGGTTAGCTGAAAACCACCAAAAAGCATCCTTTTATTCACTACTTGTGTTTTGTAACTGGAATACATCATTTAGGAAAGATGTTCTGTGTTGTACTTCAGAATGACGTGATGTAAACAGAGAATGCAGAAACTGTTTCACCAGATAATTCCATTTCTGTTTATATTTCCATATGTGCATGTGTGTTTGCACGTATGTGTAGCATTTTATTCACAATCATTTTTATGTTAAGATGAAGAGGACTTTTTTAAGCTACAAATCGTATTGTCTTGGGAATTTCTAAGCAAAATGCATTGATAGTACAAATAACCATAATACAAGGCATAGCCTGCATACGTTTTAAAGTAATTTTTAAATGGTACAAAGAAGATCTCCTGTTAGCCTGAACAGTAGGTTTAAAAGTGCCTTATGCTGTTACACCAATCCTAATCTCTTTTTATAGGAGAAAGCTTCCTTAGTGCAAAAGCCTTTTGTACCGTTAAAGTTCCATTTCTGTTAGGGGAGTTGTTCTGCTGCTCTGAGGTTTGTGAGAGAGAACTTCAGCATGCAGGCTTGCCATGTTAGAAATGCAAAACTTGATGTGTAAACCGAAGATACACTCACTGTTTTTTCAAACAGTGGTTCTAAAGTAGGGTCTGTGAGCAGACGTGAATTAAAAGTGTAACTGTTGCCTTCTAACATCCGTAAGTATTAATAATTCATGGCATCCCGTGCGGGTTCACAGCACTGCATGGGCCGGATACTTAACCACATGGGAAGGAAGAGACATAGCAATAACCTTGCATTTGGTAGTAAACCACTGACTAGTTACTGAGGTTGGAATTCTCTATGTTGCCGAGAAGTTTGGCCATTGCAGTAGTGACTTTTTTCAACACAGTTAAAGATGAGATGAGAGAAGAGAAGAGAAGAGAAAAAGGGCGATGGACCTCCCTGGTGCTGGCAGAACTGTATTGTGTTATTCAGTGTCAGAGTTGGGTGCAGCTAGGTTTCTGATGTGGACTTACCAGCCAGTGTGGATGGTGCTAACCTCTCTTCTGCTCAAATTCTTGGTTTTTAGCAGTGTCCATGTTAGCTTGTAGCAGAAGTGGCATTATACAGCAGTTAAAGTACCTTCCAAGATGAAAAAGGGAACAGAAAGAGAAAAGCATGTAATCAAAGAGTGAGGCACCCTTCAAGAAAGTAGAGACGTAGAAATAAAAGCATGGAGTGAGAAGGTGAGAAGTCAGAGAGTTAGTACCAGCTCATATCACAGCTATGATTAAAATAAGGATACTGGTGTATTTTACTACATCTAGAAAACTGAGCTTTGCTTTGATCGATCTTGTTGATCCTTACAAAGCAAGCACCAAATTATTAAATACAGCTTCTAAACTTTAAAAACAAGTATTAACTTTAATGTAGCTTCCAAACTTTCATGTGCCTGTGCTGCCGATTTTCGTCCGTCATTTCTTTTCTCTGTGATAGGAAGTCCTATTTCTAATACAGGATGGATGGCTTTGCTATACTGAGACTCCACCAAATGAAAGCAACTGCTGCATCCCAGTCCAAAATCTAGGACACAGATAACTCTGTATGGAATAGGTGAAAGAGAATTGTGAAGGAAAGGTTGCTGACAGCTGCTGGGGAATTGCTTCTTGAAAAAAGTTGCCTTCTAAGCACTCAAGTCTGTATGAGTTGACTTTACATACATTTATATTTATTTAAAGATACCATGTGCTGGATAATAACTATGTGACCGGTAGTGTTAACCATGCTCAAGGGGCATAGGGACCAGTGTGGGGGAAGCTGGTGTGGAAAGTTGTTGTGCTGCTTTCTAGTGTGGACCTATGCAGAGTGGATTACAGGAGTGTAACAGAAACAATGGGTGAGAAAGACTTTCAGTCAAATAGCTATGGGTTCTCATACTTTTGCTTTTCTTCTGTATTTGGGGGGGTTTGGGGTTATTTGGTGGATTTGGGGTGTTTCTGTGTTCAGAAATTTTGTTTGGTTGTCTTGGGATTTTTTAGCTTTTTTTGATTTCTAACATTTTCACTGTGTCTGAAGTTTCTTATATTTCATTAACAGCTCTTGTCCCAGTCTTTTCTTTCCTTCTTGTTTTTCACCCCTCTTTGCTTTCCCTCTTCTCCCTTTGACTCCTTTGGTCATATTTGGTACTGTTCATTCCTTTCTGTTTACTTTCGGTTGCTTTATGTGTTTGGAAGAAAAAGGAAAAACAAGTTGAAAAACTGAAAAAAAAAAAATTTGTCTTTTGCTCACCGTGTTTTCTCTTTTTAGTTCTCTATAGTTCATCTTACAATGTGTGTATATAAACAGAAATTTAAACACACCCCTCATTGTGTTTCTGCTTTTGTCATCCTTCCTATTCTCATACATTTTTTTACTCCTCATGTATTCTTGTGCTGTCTCTTCATGTTGTCATTGGTCAACACAGTTAGCAATCAGTATATGTATCAATAGAGAATGTTGTTCTTGTGTGAATTTTAGAGAAAGTATAATAGAGTTTGGAAGAAATTGGTTGGTTGAAATTAGCATTGTTTTATCATCAAGAGTATGATAGAAATGTGAAGTGTTATTATTATTTTTGTTGTAATATTTGACTGTGTCTGCTTGAAAAAGAGATCCATTATCCATACCAGTGCAGAATGTTAGGCAGAAGAAAATAACCTTGAAGTCAGACTAGTGGAATTGTCGCATGCAATCTGTATCTGTTCTGGAGTTTGAGGGTAAACATTTTTCACTAGAAGACTAATTCGCTTTTACATGACATTCAGTATTAAAACATAAAAGCTGCTTTAAAAATGTTCCAGTGGTATAAAAGGTGTTATGGGGTGAGATACCAGGTACGCATGAAAAACACTGAAATGTGTGTGTGTATATATATACACACATATACACATATATATATACACACACACACATATACACACACACACACACACACACACACACACACACACATATATATATATATATATATATGCACATGAGGTAAGGAAGATGTTTCATGCAAATTACCAAAGTTGCATTTGTCTGTTTCGATTTTAGCTTGATTGTATCCTGAAACTTTGAGGAATAATTCAGTATTTCCAGAATAATTTCTGTTGCTTTTTCAGAAATACCGTTTTCATGTATTTTAAGTTTGTCTGCTGGTTTACTGACAGTCTGTCTTTGATTTTTTTTCTAATTGGCTGTTGCTATTGATCATTTGTCTCACTCTAGAGATTTACAATTGTCAGTATTCAAACTCTATTAATAACCTGAGCAAAAATGACTGCTGAAATAGCTGTTAAGATTCTAATAAAAAATGAAACAACCCCAAAGAGTTGTGATATATATGACTAATGCTAAATACTGTCACTATTTTGTTCTTTAACAATAAATTTACAGTGTAACTGGAATACAAGAAACAAATCTTGTAATTCACTAAAATGAGTCTCCTTGTTATACTTCAAGTAAAAAACATTTTGAAGTCTGAGAAAAAGTACTGGTTAAAACAATAGTGTGATGTGAGAGAGCTCTTAGTTAACTAGGAAGTTTATTCAGAATAGTGTTCTGCTAATTCAGATAAAGACTACTAATACATAGCACATTAAAATTACTTTAAAACTTTAATTGCCGTCAATTTTTTTGTTTCTCTAAGTGAAAATTTTTACTTGAATGCACCAAACTAAGAATTGAAGCAAGGATAAAGTCTGAAATAATCTCTAGAGCTTTTGCACTGCATTGTGCCTGACAGCTAAAAGAAACATGCTGAAAAGTCCTAAAGTGTTACTCAGAGAGTCTTCTGTGGAGTTATTTGGTGTACCAAACTTTGTCATTCTCACAGAACTTTGTAGGAACCCTGTAAACTGGCCTTCACTGATTACAGAAAACATTGAATTCTTTTTGCAATCAGGAATTTAAATAGAAGACTTTATACCCAGCTCATGCACCAGATATGAACTGCAGTAAATGTTATAAGCTGTCTGGGAAATAGAGCCTGTTATTTAAAAACCTTTTCCTCTGAATATGTATGAATGTAATTTCAAGCCATTAGAACTAAAAATTTTCAGTATTTAGTTTTGTATCCCTATAAGAATGTCTGTATTTATGTGTTGTTTGGAAACTGTATATTGTGCAGCTCTAGACAACTTTAATTATTTAGGGTAGTGCTTCTTCAGAATTCACTTAAGAAATATTTAATAGAACAATAAAATACTATATGTGTGTGAAAAAAAAAAAAGAAAATTTGAGTGTAATTTTTTTACTAATAATTGTTTTTAGTAGTCCAGTTCTGACCACAGTATCAGCTGTATTTTATTTGCAGTGGTGGTGTGTCAGGATCTTAATTTTCTTTTTAATAGCACCCATCTCTCTTAGCAAGGAATTGTTGTTGTATAGCATAGTTCACATTGAGTCTGCCAGACGGATGTTGTTACTATGTTGTCAAAGGTTGAATATTTCTATTAGGCCACATTCAGGCCACTTTTTATAATCCATCAAGCAACTCATCACTGCTCAGATGTTCATGCATCGCCTTCCTTTCTGACTCTGAGATGGCTTTCTGTAAATTAGGAGATCTCAGGCCAGCATGGCTATATGTTAAAATAATTTAAAGTTTGCAGATAATTGTATCACGGTTGTGCTGTCCAAGCAAGCACCCATCCTGTGCAGTGAAAGATTACAGCTACTTTGTAATAAAACACAAGGTTTCTGCAGGAAAGAAAAAGGCAGTTGTAGTCAAGAGAGGTTTATTCCTTTTGATTTGTAGAAAGGATTAGTTTTACACCTGTGATGGAGCACTGTTTGGCCATCAGTCTTCTTGGAGGCATTTTAATAAGGCGATGTTTGTGTATGTTATCATATGATGCTGTCTAAATGAATTACATTACTGGGATTTACTACTACCAGTAGCTTTTCCAGTCTGCTGTTGTTTCTAGTCATAAAGCGCTATTTTTGGTTGTTGATTCCTGAAACCTTAGAAAAAACTTTTCTCTTTGATAAAACAGGAAATGGAAAATATGAGAACAGTTTTTGTCTTTCCAAAATAACAGAAAACCAAAAAACTATTCAGTTGTTTCTAATGCTTCTCAAATGTATGCCACCCCTTGTGTTTATACAGTGAATTCTGAGTGGTGATGTGGTTAGTTCTGGGAGCAGAAGGAAGGCTGTCCCTTTCAGGGCATTTGCAACCAGAGCAGCACACTACACTTGGAAAAAAGTGGTACATTGTGAACTCAAACACTCTATATAGGTTTTTCACAGATTTTTCATATGGATTTTCTACAGCTGAGTAATCCACTTGATTTAAATGTCCCCAGATTCTTCTAGATGTGATTGACTATAATGACTCCAAAGGAGGTTTAATGATCTGCTGGCTCAAATGTGTGCTTTATTTCAGTCTTACATTTATTACACATTCTTAGAAATAGGCTTAACTATTTTTTGATGACTAGTCATGACTATTGCTCGCATTATATGTCTCTTTTCATTTTGGATTGTGTTCACATACTGTATAGTAAAAGCACATTTATAGGAGTCTGTAAGTGTAGACATTGTTATTTAAAGAAATGTGTGAGCACAGAATGCACGGTATATCTATATACATGTGGACAGTATTTTTGATCTAATAGGACAGGGACTGGCTAATTTCTGTCAGTTTATTGCGAGTGCAGTCTCACTGGGGGTGAGTGATTAGAAAATACTTGCCTTTTCTCTTTGTGCTGTTAAGCTGAGTTCTTACAAAACACATTAAATAGGTTTTGGTAGTTCTTACCCCCCCTTTTTGATGGCCACAGTTCTAAAAGTAGTCGTGAGTAGAACTTTTATTAATACTGTCATCCTCTCCTCCCCTTAATGTTCCCTGAAAAACTCCTTTAGAGTAGGAAGGTAGCTCACTGTTAAAACCAAATACATTCTTTTTTGCTTTAATTAAGCAGAGAGGATTGAATTCTTAAAGGTGTGTAAATTGTACTGTACTCATTTGGTCTGTGCTGCGTGTATTTTCTTGTGTTACTTTTCATGTGGGCACAAACTAAGTGACTACTCACAAGTGTCTAGCTCCTCTCATCAGGGGTTTTGCAGTTTTGTGGAAGCTATATCAACATTTGAAACCAGACTACTGCTCAGCATTAGCATGGATATCTGTGCTATTGAAGTATATATATCTATATACATATGGACAGTATTTGATCTGATAGGACACAGAGTAGCTAATGTCTGTCAGTTCACTGGGAGTGCAGTCTCACTGTGCGTGATTGATTAAAAAATACTTGCCTTTTCTCTTTGTGCTGTTAAGCTGAGTTCTTACACTACATTGAGCTCTGCCTGGGCACTCATCATATCTGCACAGCATTCTCGAAGCACAGGGTATGGGGACTTAAACTTTCCATAATTTTGATTCAAAAATGATTGCCAGTGACACTTTGCTTTAGTAAGCAGAGGAAATTTTTTGTCCTCCTCAGCTGAGGTTCACAACCATTTTTCAAGAAAAGCTTTTATTTTTATCTAGAAAAATTGCTGCTGAAAAGGAAGCTTAGACAATTATGTTGCTCTGAATGTCTTTTTCCTTTTTCTGCCTTTAGCTTAAGCATCTTTTGGGCATTTTCAATAAAGTTGTTAGAGCTCTAAATCTACTGTGTTCCTGTGAGAGATGCTCTGGGGAAAGCCTGCATAAAGGCAAAGTAGACCTATGAGTTCCATAATTTCTGGTAGTCCTAACAGATGTGTGAGGGGTATGACTCTCCCAACCACAGGAAACATTTTTGCTACCACGTTGAGCCTGTGAGCTGGTTTTGTCATGAGATACAAGTTCCTTGTTGAAATTGGATTTCATTACTTTTGCGTCTTAAAAAATTTAGTGTTTTGGGTTTATGAACTACATTCTACGTACTCTTCAGGTTGCATGCTCCACATGTAGTGAACACCCACGTAATTAATTTGCCTTCCAGTTGGTTTCCTTCTTCACTCCTAATAGAAATACCTGAGGAAAAAAGCATCTTAGGACTTGACCTGGAGACCGATAACAATCTTGCTTGTGTTTTCTCATCCATATTTGAAAAGGAAATGAAATAGAGCAAGAGAGTACTAAATGTGTTTCCATGCTCAAGATCCTGTTCATGTCAAAGAAAAGCTTACATGCTTAGTGCCAGTTATGCAGTAAGTATGATTGTCCTGTTTTTGTTTTAACTCCAGAGGTTTCTCTCTGTTTTAGCTGTACTTTTGATGAATGTGGCAAAGCTACTCATATATTTAAATGCTTTGCTGAACCAGGCCTTAGTCATTTATCCTCAAGATCTTCTTTCTAGGTGACCACTTACTTGTTGAAGAAGAGATTTGATTTCTCCTAATTGCCCAGAGAGTTTTTTACTGGGAGATACGGTGTCAGTTTTTAATGTCTGTCTGTCTGTCTGTCTGTCTATCTATCTATCTATCTATCTCTATCTATCTCTATCTATCTATCTATCTGTCTATCTATCTATCTATATCTATCTATATCTATCTATCTCTATCTATATCTCTCTCTATCTATCTATCTATCTATCTATCTATCTATCTATCTATCTATCTATCTATATCTATCTATCGATCTCTCTATCTATCTATCTATCATCTATCTATCTCTCTATTCTGTCTATCTGTGTCTGTCTATCTTACAGCACAAATGACACTTGGAGAGGTGGGAGGGAGGGAAGAGAGTACTTGAGGGAGGGTAGTTGTAGAAGTAATTTGTCTAAAGCTCACTTTCCTTTTGCATCATGAAGTTTCCTCTCCCTTCTTTTACTTGTTAGACAGAGATTGCCTTTAAAGCAAAAGTAGGGATACTTTCTGAGCATATGCTAGTTCATACTTGAGAAACACACAAGATGAAATTCTTAGTTTATCATCCAAATTTACGTTAATTATGACTTGATAAATATGGCCTGGTTTTTGACAGCATTACCCTGAGTAAACCTCTTAGGCTTCCAAAAGGAGGTAAAAAATTTTTAATTGTATCTATTGTGGAGCACAAACAAATCAAGCATTCATATTTAAGAGAATTGGTTGCTTGCAGAGACTGTGAAACCAAGACAAGTGGTTTCAGCTTACCCTATTTTATAGATAGGAATATATGAACAGAAGGTTCATTTTGAAACTTTTTCCGGTCTAAATAATTAATGAATCATATTTTCGTTTAATACATCCACTTACTTTGTAAGATCTATAATATTTTTCAAGGAGTTAAACATTTGCTCTTTCTTGAAAAACTATTATGCTTGTTTGTCAGCATAGGAGAGGAGACACACATGACAACAAAATGCTTTTCTATACTGTATGCATTGCTACTAACTTCACATCACCTCAGAGTTGCAGTATTGAGTTGCATAAAGGTAGCTGAGAGATTCAAGGCGTCTCAGAAAATACTACTTAGTAGTGTGAAGATAGAGTTTCAATGCAACTCAGTGTTTACTTGAAATTAGAATGTTCATCTTGATTTTACAGATCATAAACCAAGGCATGGAGGTAATAGATAGCTTGTCCAAAGATGCCTAAAAAAGTTGGTCAGGGCAACAAAATGGACTGAAGTCAAGTTTCATGGCCAAACACAAACCTTCACCCGAGTTCTGTCTGTATTATAAATACAAAATAATTAAGGCACACATTCTTCCATGAAGCAGCTAGTTTTCTCTGCACCAAAATATGTGTGGTTGGTGATACTTTAACCTGTAGCAGAGATTGGAACAGAAGCCAGTGCCGTGACTTCATTTCTGCAGTAATGCTGTGAAAGGCCCAGCACGTATAAGAGTGTAATTGAAAAGATGAACTTGAGCATGGGAGGATTCATTTTATCAATATTTATATTGTAATAGAACAGACTTTCTAGTAACAAATACCAGCTATGTTTAGTGATTTCATATTGTAAGTATTAAATATAAGTATTGGCTTTGAGTCTAGTTTAAAGAATAATAGCATAGTGGATAACTATCTACCTTTTTGCCCTTGACTGTCTAAATATATGTATGCAGCCTGTAACTTTTAGTACAAAGGGAGAATAGAATATTAAATAAAAGCTTGCTAAATCATGTTCTTTTCAGTGCAAATAATTTTGATTGTAAAACTTACAGGCATGGTATGGTAGGGTGTTGGAGGCATGATAGTAGCCAGAAGTCAGAAATGGGCCTGTGTGTTGCATCTTCACAGCACAGAAAAATGTATGATGGCAAGTCTGCTCCTGTCTGATTAATCTGAAGGTAGTACAGAGCCGGAACTTATGATAAAGGAAATTGCATACATAATCACTTACTACAGAGTTGTACTTATCCTAATGATGTGTGTTGCTTTGCAGCCACGTAAGACATGTCATAAGAATGTCTTATGTAATGATCCAGCCTTCTGGCATGTAAGTAAATATTTAACGAGTTATATTTAATTGCAAGTGTCTGATGAGACTATCATATTCACTTATGCTTAATCAGGAACACAGGGACCTGTTTGGAAAACAAGCCATTTTGTGTTTCCGGGGGGTATTTCGTATCTTGCACTTGTTTTTGATCAGTTAAAGCTTGTGAATATCCCGTATAGGAATTTGTTTGAAGTATTTTTGAAAAGGAAGGTTGTGTAATATCAGTGACTTAGATGGCATGTAGATGCTATGTCTTTTCATTTGTTTTCCCTTGTCCAGAGCATTGAGACAGGAAGCATTCTTAGAATTATTTTTAGATTTTTAAAAGTCAACCTTGATTTCCTCATGTAACAGTAATCCCTGGCTAGCCCTGAAAGCAATATTGTTTACTGTTTGATACTGCCATATGCTTGAAATTTTTTGTTTTATTTTGTGTGCCTGTGTTTTTTTAAAATAAAGTACTCAGAAACTTCAGTTTATATTGGATTTTGATATGTTAACTGTTTGAGTATAGAAGAAAGTTCTACCCAGTATGTTCATGATTCTTCTCATAGTGTGTCTAAATCACAGTAAGTGGTTTGATTTATTGCAGCCTAGTCTACATGTGTAAAAGATCATGTCTACAAGATTGCTCTCTTGCTCTTTAACTGTAATTTTTATGGCATCACATTTACTGTGACAGAAAGATGGCTGAGCAATTAGGAGTCAGTGATTCTGTTTTCCCTCTTTGCTTATATCTTGCTTATTTTCCATTTAAACATTCAGCTGAGGAGTGAGTTATTGTTCCCCCTGCATCTTTATATCCATGGTATGGCACTGATGCTGTTTTAGTTGTGTCCCTCTTTCTAAAATAAAGAGAAATTGAGTGCATCAGTGTGTTTCTGTAACAACTACCATTGCTTCTCATTCCATTTATAGCATAAAAATCTGAGACACTTCTACAGAGATGTTGTCCTAACCATGCATAAGCTGTTGAATTACTGAATCTTACTATCTTTTTATTTTACCACATAAAGGAGCTGTGCTATATAGAGAGGGTAAGCAGTCTCAAGTTCTTCATCTTTGTAAGGTAAAAATATCTTTAACTAAGTGTTTTGTTACTTGTGACACTAAGTTAATATTTGTAAAACATACTGGGATGGATAAATGCGACAGTTTGTGGAGTTTTTGTTTGTTGTTGCTGGTGTCTGAGCAGTGACTGATGGTTTCAAGTAAGGGAGTTGTGTTCTTTGTGCTAGGCATAGGCTTTTCACTATCTTAACCATGTCATAGCATCGTAGAATCATAGAATCGATTGGGTTGGAAAAGACCTTCGAGATCATCAAGTCCAACCCTTGGTCCAACTCCAGTCTGT
>JAWWEV010000095.1:33912930-33926117 GCA_035583235.1 Hafferia zeledoni | reverse complement strand
TGGCTGCTCTCCAGCCACTCTGTGCCCAGCCTGTAGTGCTGCATGGGGTTGTTGTGGCCAAAGTGCAGGACCCGGCATTTGGCCTTGTTGAACTTCATCCCATTGGAATCAGCCCATGTCTCAAGTCTATCCACGTGCATATATCATGCACTACAACTTGATACTTCCAAATAATATGCTAGCCAGTGTTTGACTATATTCCTTCATTAATCAAAAAGACAGGGCTTTTCAGCTTATCTCTTTCTGAATTATCTTGATCTGAATGTGCTATTACTGTCAAAACTTAGAATAAACCAAATGCATAAACTGTTATAAAAATGGCAGAATAAAAATCTCTGTGACTCAACAAATCTGCTATGGAAAAGTTACTTTACATGAGTTTTACTTGTCCAGAACATTGTGAGTATCTGCTAAAGTTTATGAAAAACTGGCTGTGGATGCTGAAACTCTGGATTACTCACATACAGATATTAAAAAACCCCAATGAAATAGCTCAGTATTAATTGCACAGAGGAACAACTGGAACATGAGAGAAGTTGGATCAATATACCATCATCTTCATTATTGTGATTCTAATTACATTTACAATTTTAATAAATTTGTAAGTCACAAATTGGGAAGTGACCAAGTGTTATCAACATAAATAATATCCTTCAGATTGCTACTCACATGTTGTCTGAGAAGATCTAGGTACGCATAGGAAAGGAAGAAAGGAATGGACAGGTTGGTCAGAAGGGCCAACCGTGTCCTGGGGGGGATCAGGCACAGAATGGCCAGTCGATCAAGGGAGGGGATTGTCCTTCTCTGCTCTGCACTGGGTTGGCCTCACCCTGAGTATTGTGTGCAGTTTTGAGCACTGCAATGTAAGGATATAAACTTCTTAAAGAGTGTCCAAGAAAGGGCAACAGGGATGATGAAGGGTCTGGAGGGAAAGCCATGTGAGGAGCATCTAAGGTCACTTGGTGTGTTCAGCCTGGAGAAGAGGAGACTGAAGGGAGGCCTCATTGCAGTCTCCAGCTTCCTGCTGAGGGGCAGAGGAGGGGCAGGCACTGATCTCTTCTCCGTGGTGACCAGTGCAGGACCTGAGGGAATGGCCTGAAGTTGTGTCAGCGGAGGTTTCGGTTGGATGTTAGGAAAAAGTTCTTCACCAAGAGGGTGGTTGGGCACTGGAAAAGTCTCCCCAGGGAATTGGTCCCATCACAAACCTGCCAGAGTTCAAGAAGTGTTTGGATAACGTTGTCAGATTCATGTGGTGTAACTCTTGGGGTGTCCTCTGAAGAGCTAGGAGTTGGACTTTAATGATCCTTGTGGGTTTGTTCTAACTCAGCATATTCTGTGATTCTGCAATTGGAAAGTTAAAGCTCACAGGTTTCTGTTTGTGTCACACCTCCACAGCGTTACCTGCATTTTCTGCTGGGAGGGCTTGTCTTCTGTAGGAGTATTGCAAACAGCGTCACTGTTGACCTCTAAAGCAGGCCCAAAACAGGACATAGAAATAAAGCTCCTTTAAGATACAAATAAGGATAATTTGGTGACTTCTGTTGCATTAGTTTTAAATGTTAGGAGATGGAGGGTGATAATTAAAAGATACATGGACGGAATGTAAAGTTTAAAGATGTTCTTCGTATTCTGGAAGCCAGATTACGGTGCAAGTGCCACTTCCCCCCTCCTCCCAAGTTTATTGAATTTATTGCCTTCTTGGCTTTGTTAAGAGCAGACTGGGTGGATGTTTTGCAATGCAAACTTTCCAAAGCATTGGCAAAGATTTACAGTAAATCCAGCTGAGTTTCCCTGAGGGTTTGAGCTGAAATTCTGACTTTTATATTAAATTAGACATGGTTACAAGACAAGAATTGTTTGAAGTTTTTATGAAGCATGGGACTGACAGAACAGGCACTGGGGATGCAAATTGTTTTCATGTGTGTTCTCTTTGTTGGTCAAAAATGTGTCCAGGATACAAAAGGTTTTTATTTATGTGACTTGAATGGACATAGGTAAAAAAAGATAGCCTTTATATCTTTAAAAGAAAAAACAACCCCCATTGAAATTCTATGTGGAAGTTTCCCTTGTTTGAGTATTCCCTCCCCCTTTTTTTCTAAATACCCGAAGCTTCATACAATTATTCCATATATTTCAACCAGCAATGTTTTGGAGTTTGGTTTTGTGGGTTTTTTCTGTCCAATTGTATTTTTACAATTCCTTTAAATACTTCAGCAAATGTCTTCTGTGATGTGGCAGGGGTCAAAAGTACTTAAAATGACCCATCACCATGCCACCTTTTTTTTCCCCCCCAACTCAAAATTGTGCTATGCTTTGGAAATAACCATTTAACAAGTTTAGATTGATGTGTGGTTAGAGAAAACAGTATTAAAAATTCTGGCACTTACTCATTTACTTCTTCATGGTTCCTGCTGGATTAATCACTGGCTGCTGTCAGGGTTAGCAGCATTGGGTGCTTAGAGGGAAATGAAAGACAGAGGGACACAATCATTGAAATCAGTCTCTCCATGTGACATTTCTCCTATTTTCATTTCCTGTCTTGTATCATATCCCATCTGCCTGCTTTTTCACATTGGTTTCTTACCATTTTCCTCCTTACTTTTTAGGGAAGATTTGAGGTTCAGCACCCTTGTATATCTTTCCTTTGTTAAAAAGGCTTTTGTGGGGGTCAAAATTAATTTCTAACCAATGAATGTTTATAAGCATACTACTGTAACCAATACCTGTCCTTTACCTGACAAAAATCTGTGGTAAGCCTAGTTGTTTCTGGTTTTCCGGTGGGGAAAAAAAAAAAAAGCAGGGGGATTATAAATTTTAATGTCTGCTTGCTGTGTAATTTTTTGTTGAATTAGCAGGAAGCAAATACATCTTTTTCTATGGAGCAACTACCTGCTACTACAGGAATGCTTGTCCCTTTCTTTTTTCTTGTACCATTATGCTTCTGTTCTTGTGGAAGATAATGCAGTCGCATGATACAAACTGCAGAGAACTGATTCTTTATGGATATGCCTGTTTTAATTTTATGAAGGTTTTTAAGTGCCTTTAGAGGCATAGAAAATGCTAAAACTTAAAACTGAAATTATATTAAAATTGTGATGGATTTGATATGAATGTAACTTCCTGTAGGTATCTTCACTTAGTCTGTAATAAAAACAAGATCATAATTTGGAAGTGAGGATTACAAGAAATCATTTCATACTTTAGTCTCACCCAGTAGCTCTCCCAGTCATTTTAGATGCTAAAGGAAGGTGCATTCATCTTCTGAGGACTAGTGCTTTTGAAGTAGACTTTTCTGTTACAAAGTAGACTGTTCCAGAATAATATTTGTTTGTTTGTTTGTTTTTTACCCAAATAGCAATAGAACAACTCTTAAATGTTTACCCATATGAAATGCTTTTACAGTGTGCTGACAGTTTTGGTAATTGGACTGAGTTTCTAGGGAGAGCAGTGTCTATACAGAGCCTTTTGTTTTTTCAGTATGGACAAGATTAGCAATAGCTAGAAAACTGTATCCAAAGTTTGCTGAGTATTTTGGTTAAGGTAAGCTATTTCTTACTGATTCTCATTCGGAATGTCTCCTGAAACAGCTAACAAGTGAACTTTATTGCTTAAAATCTTTTTTTGATTGTTTCATCAAAAGTCAGGAATAGGATAGATTTGAAGACACATCAGCATCTGAGGCACTGCGTTGATGCTAGTTCTCTCAGCCTTTATCTCCTGCAGGGTTCAAAAGTATTCCCTTGGAAAGAAAAAAGATCAAGTTTTCCACTGTTTGGTAGTTGTTGTTGGGGGAACGGTGGATTTGTGTTTGATTGGTTGCTTGGTTTGTGTCTTTAATGTGTAGCATTCATTCTGGAAATCTGCAGTCTCTATAGGGAGAGAGGATATGTTTAAATTGAGCAAGATAGACTGCATATGCTCTGTATTAACCAGTCAATGTGAATGCTCAGTCTAAAAGCTCTCTTAAAATTAAGACCATTGATAAGTCAGTTGACATGATTGGCAAACTGTGGGAGGGCAAGAAATAGATGATTGCCTTTCAGCAAGAGCTGCTGAGCTTGAAGTGTGTAAAAGAGAGAGCATCCACCAAGAAGTAGTGAATGAATATTTATTTACAGTCACACCATAAGTAGTGTTTGGGAGAGGACTGTGGGAGATACCTGATTATTACCTCAAAGAGAAGGAAGAAACTAGTTTAAAGAAAGTCAGTATTGGATGCGAACCTGAGTTCAGGTGGGATGCACACTGTGAGTTTTCAGGGAAGGAATATGTTAAGAAAGGGTTTGTCCACAGTGAAATGTCATACTGGTGCTGAAGGTGCACAGCAATTCCCAACTTCCACAGCTTCCTGGCTAGGTTACTATTAGAAAATTTCTGCCTAAAATGTTGCGAGTTTTGTGTTCTTTCTAATGTCTTAGGTCCCATACAGAAGACAAATATTACAATCTTAACTTTGACTTCAAGATTAGGTAACAGGAGGAACATTTTGAAGTCATTACAAAAACCACTATCTTTGCTTCTGAAAAATCTGAAAAACTCCTGAAATGCATGAGCAGAGAGTATGGAGGGGAAAGGCACCCTAAAGCAGATGGTAAAAATAGAACCTGTACGTACTTGGATCTCTCAATAGTGTTTTTTGGTTAACTAACTGCAGGATAAATTATAAGAAAAAGTAAGCTGGTTAAACTGGGAGTTCCCGTTATTAACACCATAAAAGTATTAAAAATAGAACTCACAGCAAACAGGATGTCTGGTCATAACAGTGCAGCTTGGGTTGCCTGGTATTTACGCAGTTGACCTTCTGTGCTGACATCAGAGAGCAGAGAGGAGCCTCGTGATTATGAATAAGAGTCCCATTTAATCTGCTCACACCAGTGTGGTGACTCCTAGAAGGAATGGGTCGCATTCAGGGAGTAATGCAGAGAGATGAATTAATACCTCCAGGGAGCAGTTCCTGCTCAGTGGGTGCCACGTCAAGCTGTAGTCCTACCTGGAGTTGTGGCCAGTGGAGCTTTGTAATTTCTTGTTGATAATAATGGGGGGGTTTTGCTCTGATATTAAATTTGGAAGGAGACTGTCAGGAGTATGGAGACTTTATTTTAAGTTCCTGAACTACTTATACCAAATGAATTAACAAACCAATGGTTTTGGGACATGGACCATGCAACCTTGGCAAGAGTAGACGGGGATTATTCAGTGCATTCCTCATTGACCATTTACAGTAGAACTATTAAGAAAATACCTTCTTCAACATCTTAGGCAGACAGACATACCTGCACCTGGAAGCTTGGACCAGACAGCACTGAAACTTTAGCACAGAGAATAGTTTGTGTTCACAATCCCTGCCTATTGTGTGACAGCACACGACATAGTAGTCCCGGGAGCTGGAGTGCACTGGGCTCTCCTTACAGCCATATGCAAATATATTTGTATTCGTTTTGTGAAATGTGGTCAGCTGTGCGTGCTGCACTTAGTTAAAATTAATCTTCTCTCTTGTGTCCTTTTCTATTGCTCTCAAAATTTGCATCTTTTTCAACTGGAAGCAGACTGCCTCAAGTTTTAACAAGCAATTCGTAAATGTAGCAAAATACAAGGTAAAAAGTATCTATGAAGTGATACAAATGTTAAACTTTTTGAAAATCGTGGCAGCCTGGTCGCATAAAAACGAGGCTTAAGACTCAACATTAAAAGCTCTGAAAATAAGAGTATTCTTTTTCAGTCTTCGAAAGAAACAGGCTGTTTCAAATTGAGCATATCTCAGTATATGCATATTTTTTCTTAATGTTCAGGTGACTTCTTCTGAATAATCTGTTTGGCATTACTTTAAGAACTCCTAAACCTGTATGTAGTGTCTGTGAATGTGTATGCAGTTTCTATGACTATTATAGAGAATTGCTTAGTAGGTAAGTGTACTTTGGTAAATAAATGATAGGGGCTCAGAGATTCCCTCAGTCCTGTGCTGTCTTGTGCTGTGGAAAAGTTGAATGTCAGTAGTAGACAAGACACGTCTTGGAGAATGAATACGATTGCCACGAATGAGTCTTCTGGAGAGAAAAAAAAAAAAAAAAAAAAAAAAGAAGGGAAGTGTGGGAAGAAGGCATTTCTGTTACTGTGTGTTGACCTGGATCTCAGTTTTGTGATGATTCACCGAGGTTAGTAAATCTGTACATACAGATCTTCTTTTGGCTCATTGTCAAGTTCTTAAGATTGTGCCCTACTTTGTGATTTTTCTTCCTTTTAAAGGGACATTGACTCACAGCATCAGAAATTCTATTAGTTATCAGAATGTCTTTTAATGGTGTATTTGAAATAAAAGTTATTTGAAATAGATATTCCTGGCTTATATCTCAGTGCCTTTTTGCCAAGCCGTTTGTTTACTGAACTTTTGAGAAGAGAGATATAATTTTCAATTAACTGAAGGAATGTACAGCACTCAAATACCACACCCAGCCTGCTTAAGAGGACAATATTTTTTTGTGCCTACATGCCCTTGAATAGTTATGGGGCAGGTTTTTGGTTGGAGTCAGTTTATATTGAAAAAATACAAGTCTGAAGCTATTGCATGTGAAGACAAATCATGTAGGTGGAAGCAAAATGCTGGAAGAACATACGTTACAAGAAGTATAGGTTTCTTGAGAAGATATACATATATTGGCAAAATGGGATTGACAAAAAACTCTCATCAAATTTTGGTGTCCTCTCAGACTGGGAGAAGCTTTCTCTTAGATCTTACTTACGTTCTTAAAGAATGTACAGTGTATATGTGTGTGTATATATGGTTTGGCTTTTTTCCCTTCTCTTCCCCCAAGAGTGGTGTGTTTTGAGAAACGTGGTTGTACATTTTTAATTGGTTTCACTGTAACTTATTTTTTAGTCTGAAAGAAGTGGTTTTAAAAGGAAATTTGACATTAATACTTTTTCAGCCTTGTTGGGAAAGTGTGATTAATTCCTGCTGAGTCCTTGCCTGGTTGTCTTCAAGAACTGTGTCGTCTTCTGTGCCATCTATGTCAGCAAAGTTAACTAGGCTTGAGTAAGACTACACACGCATTTGGGTCTGTGACAGTAGAGGAAGTGGATTTAGTTCTGAAAAGGTAGGTTAATCTACAGCAAATGTGCTTGACACCCACAGAAGGCTTCCTTCCTCCCCACTGATGTCCTTGGCAGCTGTCCATGCTCTCTCCCTGTTGAGGTTCACATGCCTGGGTGTGGGCAGAGTTTCACTTACAACCTGGTTGCTCCTTCTGGAAAGGTATTGTAGGGGTGCAGCAAGCTTTTCTTGGGATTGTGGGGGGTCAGATCATTGAGTGCACGAGGCTGTCTTGAGTGTGTGAGCATTTCTTCCTGTTCTGAAGCCATCCAAGAGCCAATCTGCCATGATCTCCTTTCTTGACCCCTTCTGCTGTGAAGTGACACAGTATTTCTTCAGAGATGGCTCTGCCAGTACTGTGCAAGCATACAAGATATTGAACCGTCTTACAATTAGTGCTGAAAGACTGTAGCGGGAAGCTTTTAAATATGTCCTTGTGTTACCAATTTATATGCTCAGAAGTGATCAGGTTGAGGGATTGCGTCACTTCAGGGAGTAAACATTAAGATAAATACCAGAAAAAATTCCAAATGTTTTTTCTAGTTTGTGTCTCTAAACTATCATTGTTTTCCTTTTCTCTTTCCCCCTTATCTTTTGGAAATCAAAAAACTGAAATGTCTTATCTTTTGTGCATGTATCCACAAGACAGGAAGAAAAACACAAATACTGAGTTGTCAATTGACAATACACATTATTGGTCATTGGTTGTCATAGGAAATTAGCAGGCACTTCTCTATCATAGAGTAATAGTAACTTGATTATATTTTACTGTACTGCTTAGCCCAGTCCTTCTGCTTAAATGTCAGTAGATACTTCTTTTGTTTCTAAATTATGACCTGTATGGAAAGAAGAAAAAGAGGGTAAATAAAATCATAAACTCTAATCTCATTCAAGGTTGAACAAATTCTGGTTTTTTTGCCAGAAGCGCAATCTTCACTTTTCATTTTTGTGTGCACCAAGGGTCTGTATGAAGGAACACAAAGCAGAGACTGTGGCATTCTTCTGTGAAGCCAAGTGCATGAAAGAGTAAAAGTAGATTTTCTAGCCGAAACCTTTTGTTGGTTAGTGAGACTTTTTAATATTGGGCTAATTTCAAGTCTAGGTAACACTGTTATCTAGTGATGTGCTATATTTGGTCCTTAAACAAGATCATCAGAGTCATGTGATGCCCATATTCATGGTAGTCTGCAGTTTGTCAAGTGGGGTGAAAGCCCAATGAAGAGCTCAAGTTTAGCTTAAATTAGTGCGTATTTTTACAAGAGTGGTACACACACAATTATTCTGGGAATACACCCACTGGATTAATGTTTGCAGATCTAGTCTTTTAGGTTATTTGTTGTTGTAAGTTTACTTTTGAGTTCAGAGTTCAGGCTTGAAGACCTGAGCAAAGTGTGTAATGTCCATCAGCTGTGATGGAGAATACACTATCTGTTGTGAATGAGGCATTTTTGTTTAGCCCCATGTCCCATGTAACTTCAGTGATTCCATGTTTATAAGCTATGTAATCAAGCTACAATGCAATACTTCATCTGACAAAAAGCCACACGCACTCTTGAAATAAATCTACACTAGTTTAAAGCAAATGTCACTGTGTATATTTTCCCTTGTAAAACTGTGAACTGGTAAAAATTTTGTGTAACCTAAAGAGTGTAACTGCACTATACTGATGTAAAACAACATAGAACTTGGTACTCTACATATGCTTACAGAGAAGCTCAGTAGTTTTGTGATTGTATTAGTTCACCTACATAAATATTCATACAGCAGCGGCCCGACAAATAATCATCTGTTTTAAAAGGACATGGAATAGTAATTTATATGTCCAAATGCATTAGCTGTTCTTTTACTATTTAGAGAAATTCAGCTGCATAAACAGGAAAGTGACTTCAGTCTTGGTGCCTTTCAAATTCCAGTGGGTAGTTGTAAGCAGTGGAAATCATTGAGACTTTGTGCAGCATGTATAGATAGAATGGCTGCATCCAGCAGTGTCTGAATCTTCTTCCACCATGCAGAAATACCACTTCATTTACTAGTATTGGAAAGATCTTACAGAGATTACTGAATGAAAACAGAGGGTGGTTTGTCCAGCCACATTAGTATGGCTGGAGGAGTAGATATGTTTGTGACTTGCATTACTTTTCTTTGTTCTTTACAGTTATGGTCTGTACTTAGCTTCATAGAGGAAAAACTTTGTGTAAAGATGTTTTTCAGCAATTTTTTTCCTCCTGACTGTTTTTGAGACTATGTCTCAGAGTTCTTCTGCCATCACGTTTCTTTTATCATGGCTGTTGTTATTTACAGTGAAGGAACTTTACTGAGTGTCCTGGAGGTTTCCCTGGACTTTACCTTTTCCAGACAAACAGTGCAGCTCTGTGTAAGCTTGGGAGGGGAAACTATGGGGCTTCTGCATCCGTAGCTGGAAGATGGTCCTCGGTGAAGTAAGCAGCTCTGTGTAAGAGTCATGTGAGGCTTCCCGTCCCGAATGGGGGGCAGTTGTGTGAATGGCCTCACAGATCTGTTTTGCAAATATTGGTATTCGCTGATGCTTTCCTGCTGACTGTTAGCCAAGACATTTTACCCAACTCACAGAAAAAGAAGTCAGATATCTAAGAGGACCTACTTCCTCTAAAACTTTACTGCATGCTGACATTAATCTCTCTTTTTTTTTTGTCTGAACTAGTACGATCTCATTTCTGTGTTACCAGGGGAGTAGGTTTCAGCATTTTCATTCAGTTTTTTGTTTGTTTTTTACTCATTATTAGAAAAATTTGCATTATTTCAGCAGCATCCTTGTTATTCAGGGTGGCATATCCCAGTTTTCTTCTTTTGAGCTGCTGAATACTAACTACCAATTTATTTTCCTAATTCTCTATTCCTCTCTTTTTTGGGGAGGATGACATTTGATGCACAATACAAGACATCAAGGCATGATCTTACAGCCCCTGGAGCTTCTGTCTATGTTCAGGTTAGGCTGAATTCTTCAGTCTTAAGGTCCTCCAAAGCATAGAAATATGAATAGCTGGTAGCTTGTGCCTCAGTTGACTTGTGCCACACAAATTGTTCTCTCTTTTCTGCTAAAGTCTAAACACTGGCCTGCCTCAGACTTCTCTAGCACTGCTACCAGAGAAGAGGTTAGATCTGAAAATTGAGTCCTCCATCACTACGTAGCTTTAAGTGGCAACTGCAAGCTCATTTATACCTACTGTTTTATCTAAATTACATGTCATTCTTTCTTACCCTTTGCCCTTTTCCTTAATTACAATTTCCTACATGGATATATTTGCTTCAAGGACATTTCCATCAGATTTCAGAGGAGAGGAAGAAAGCTGATCAACTCCCAGGAAATTTCTTTGTTAACTGCAGGCGTTGGGCTTGTGATACTGTGATATTAATAGTTGCTCTTTCAGAGATTTTATGGATGCTGTCTTTCATCTTCAGGAAAGGATAAAGATTATTTTAGTCTTGTTTCCTGTCACATATGCTCACATAAAGCTAATTTCTGTGAATATGTGTTTACCGACACGTTTTTGTAATAACCTGGTTTATTTTAATCAAATATGACAGAAAGACACATGTCAAAGACAACGGATGCAGTAAATGCTAGCCAGATAAGGAAGGAGGGTCAGTAAATCATGCCACTGAAACAGAGCTTGTGATTTGTTAGACAGAGGGAATCTCTCTCTATAAAAAAAGTCCTAGAAGTATTTGAATAAACCTCAGGTGAGTTTACAATCAACCACAAATCGAGGGGAAACGTGGACTTAATGGATTCTTGTGCTTCTGGAACAACACGGTTCGGCTACGTGGTGCTCCATTGTGATGAAATGAAGCTCTTGCTTGTGGATCGTATTATTCTCATACAGTGGTGTCAAAGGGGCAGGTGGGATGTTGGGTGCAACCTGTAAGCAGGAAACAGGATGTGCAAGTCTGTTTCTCCTTTTGATGCTGTTGAACTGAATGCCTTTAAGCAAACTAATTCCCCTTAGATTTTCCACCAATGACTCAGCACAATAATTGTGTTCGGGACCGATGTCTGCGGTACCTGTTTCAATAGGTATGACAAAGAACACACAATGTGCTCCTTCCCAGTGTATGATCTGCAGACCTCTATTCCTGAATGGGCTAGTTGGCCATACATTAACTGGCTTTATCTTTCAGCTTCACAGACCTACCCATTCTCTCCTGTATTTTGTAGTACTTTTTCAGGAAGGATTTACATGATCATAAAAATAAAAAACTTTTTTCTAAGTTGAGTATTGGAGATGATTCAAAATTCTTGTTGGTGGTACCATGGTTTGTACTGCACCAGTGCCTTACATAATATGCAGTTACTGCATGCAGAGTCATAAGGGGAACATACAGTTTTATTTGTTGTGATGTTTTCAACTTGGTGATTGTTTCACTGCAGAATGTTTCATTAACCTGATGTATTTTGCTTTTTCACACATTCAAAGAGGATAACATAATGTGATCAGGCAAAGCTGTGTATGATAGGACAAATGCAAAGGTAGTAAATACATTCTGATGAGGTTTTTAGATTTCTTTATGATCTAGGGCTAACTGTTGAAATATCTTGCAAGGTGATTGAAGAGAATACAGAATCTTCTAGTAATATATTTCTTAGTTTTTATTTGTGAATAAAATTGTGGAAAGTCATATCAGGAGATGTGAAGGCTGTTCTTTCAGCATTGTGAAAAAGACTGATTTTGTCTTCTGTTTTCCTGAAAGTTAAGTTACACTGATTGAGGATTCATTTAGACAAAATTAGTGTTAACTCCACTCAGGTTGTCCAGTTATTGTAGAAGTTATGGTTGCTGTCTCCAGAGCTGGATTAAGACTCCTGAGCCAATTTTGAAGGATGTTTTTGATATCTCTCACTGTGTGCATATGAATAATGTTAACGAGACAATAGTATTTTTTCATACTGTCCTACACACTAATTTAAAAACACACATGGAAACTCATATCCTTGTTTCAGGTATACTACTTCTCTCTTAGTCTAGAAGTCAGCAGTAATAAATTAAATATGATGTGTGTGCATTATTAGTTAAAATGAATTATACTTTGGTAATGAAAAAGAACCAATTCTTTTAACTTGCCTAAAAGTAAACAAATAATTTTTAATTTATTCTTGATTTTCCTAGTTTGCTGTTATGTAGCTAAAAATGCTGTGACAAGTGTGGCTCATTTGATTTAATTTCCTCTTTGAGGAGAAGCTTGGTCAGACTGGGATGTCACTACATTAATCTTACTTAATTTTATCAGTCATCTGTTTCTGTGCCATGAATTTCAGCATTTGATGAAAAAGAAGAAGAGCCTGAGCCAAGCTAATATTCTTAGTGACTTTGGGTAAACAACTGGCAGCCCATCGTAGCAGGAATCTACAAGTCCTGCTATTGTCTGTGTTGGCTAAGCAAGGTGTGACAATCTCTCTTGTTCCATTTGAAACAGAATCAATTAGGTTGGAAAAGACCTCTGAGATCATTTTGTCCAACATTGGACTCCACGCCACCTTGACTACTAGACCCTAGCGTTAAGTGCCACGTCCAGTCTCTTCTTAAATACCTCCTGGGACCGTGACTCTACCGCCTCCCTGGGCAGCCCATTCCAATGCCCAGTGACTCTCTCTTATAAAGAACTTCTTCCTGATGTTTAACCTAAACCTCCCCTGGTGCAGCTTAAGACTGTGCCCTCTTGTTCTGCTGCTGGTTGCCTGGGAGAATAGACCAACCCCCACCTGGCTACAACCTCCTTTCAGGTAGTCATGGAGAGTGATGAGGTCACCCCTAAGCCTTCTGCAGACTAAACAGCCCCACCTCCCTCAGCCTATCCTCATAGGACTTGTGCTCAAGTCCCTTCACCAGCCTCGTTGCTCTTCTCTGGACCCGCTCCAGCACCTCAATCTCTTTCCTGAACTGAGAGGCCCAGAACTGGACACAGTAGTCAAGGTGCAGCCTCTGTACAGTGCCGAGTACAGAGGAGCAATCTCTTTCCTGGTCGTCCTGGCCACACTATTCCTGATTCAGACCAGGATGCCATTGGCCTTCTTGGCCACCTGGGCACACTGTTGGCTCATGTTGAGCTTCCTGTCAATTAGTAC
>JAWWEV010000095.1:33880276-33904351 GCA_035583235.1 Hafferia zeledoni | reverse complement strand
GCACAGTTAAAAAGATACCTGGATATCTTGTTTTCTTTGTAATAAGCAAAGGAAATAATTTTAGTTTGTGTTGCTTGCAGAAGTGTTCTCCATGAATGAATGTATTCTCTGAATTTTCAGACATTAGGTAATAGTATCTTTTCCTGTTTGTTCTGAGGGGGGCATTAAGGGAACGTTACAGGGAGATGTCAGTTTTTACTGAAACTCTGACTTTTTATTTCTAGGAGTGCAGCCAGTTTCGTCTAGCAGTGTATTTCCTGAGCTGTGTTGAATTTTTGCTTTAAAGAGGAAGCTGTGAAGAACATGGGAGCAGGGAGTGGGAGGAGTGTGTGTGTGTGGTGGCATTGCTTGCCATCCATAGAGAGCAACCTGTGAGCTTAAATGAAACAGCAGCAAGGAGAGCAGTGTTATATCAGCTAGGAACAGCAAGCAGTTCAACTGAAGATGCTGGTTGGTGATGGTACTGGGGCATTCCCCATGGCTGTTTGTCTTGAAGTAATAGAAACATCTAGTTGGCTGGGGTTTTTTTAAAGAAAGAGTGCTACACCTTGAATTTTTGGATAAGAACAGAGCATTCTGTATCGTGCTAGCAGGAGGTTTGTTTGTGGGTTATCTTGTGCATCCTGCCCTCATGTATGTAGCAGGAGTGGCATGCAAGGAGGAACAGACTTGACCTCTCAACTGAATTATTAATCTATTTAGAGATCCCTTGATCAGTGATTTTGACTATCTCAATTCATTGTTTTGATTTGGTTATCAGTATTTACCTTGCATTTAGAAAGAAATAGTGGAAGAAAAGTTCTAGAGTTAGGAAATTTAGCATAGGGTTAGGTGTCTTGATTTTCTAATTGACTTGATGGATTCCTTCATATAATTATGGAAGACATGAAGAGAGGAAGTGCTTTTATTCAAAAATTGTTTTGGAAGTCTCTTAAAAACAATGTGAGACTTCAGTTTGAGCTTCATAGACTGTTAGCTATTTTGACATTTTTGATCAGTTTCTGTCCTTACCATCATTACTCACCAAAATGATGTCTTCTATGCACAGGATGAATTAACCAACTGCAACTTTTCAAATTAGAAGTAGTCCTGGGCTGAAAGTTTACTGAATCATAGTAACAATAATCATGTAATCATTATTAGTGTATTCATTGCTGTTATTATTAACTATGGAACTTGAAAGCAGACAATAGTGGGAAAACACATCAGACTTCTCAGTGTTGGGGTGCGTTAGTGATAGAGTCTAATCAGTGTGGGTAATATGCGAGAGATTTTCCCACAGATGGTAATTTAGCACCCATGACATGCATGAGGATCTGAGTTCTTCTGCTTTTCAGTCTCTAGGCAGTCTGCTCAAGTCTAAAATCTGAATGTAATGGAATAACAGTGTAATAGTACAAATCCCTTGTGTTAGTGGTAGCTAAAGCAAACAAATTTTCAGCATAACCTAACTGTGTAGCAAATGCGGCTTTTGAACTAAGAACTGTAGTTGTGAGCTACTGGATACTTTGTCTTTCTGTAACAGTGTTCAGGAAGAGCTAAATTAATTTAAGCTTCCTGAATGGAAACAAAATCATTCTTAAATCAGATTAGTAGGAGCCTGCAATTAGAGTTCCTATTGCAAATGTCTGTAGCAAATAGATACTTGTTTTCAGTTGCTGCTTCAAAGAGAGATTTTTTTTGTAAATGGTATTTATCTTCTTTGAATAGTGTCATATGGAGAGAGCTTCAGTCTGAAGGATTCTGTCCATGAAAAAATCATGGACAGCATCATGGACAGCAGTGGTCCTGGCTTCTAATTCACTCTGGTGCACTGATCCATAAGAACCACCTACATGGAGAGAGGGTGTAATTGAATTTCCACACTCATTCAATTCCTGTGTCCATGAAGGCCCCATGTCAGTTTTGAGGGCAGTTTTTGCCATATGGATGGCCTTTTCAGTACAGGCTGAAACAAGACAACTAAAATCCTTTCATCTAGGTATATTTTTGGTTGGGTGGTTGGTTTGGTTTTGATGTTGCATTTCTTCAGAAAAGAACTATAAATATTTAAACCTCTCTCTTCCATTTCGTAAATCTCTTTTGCATACAAGCCTATATGCCAAAAGTACACTTACCCTTTTACAAAGTTGGAAGTACATAGAGTAGACAATGTGAACATATTTCCTGTAACTCAGAAGCCAAGATTCACACAGCTTGCAGGGCATTTGTGAATGTCTAAATCCGAATGTCCTCCTCCTGCCAGTAAGGAATAATACAAAAACTGGAGATCCCATTCTGCCACTGCCGTACAAGCAAAAATCATTGAAAGTGTGGCTATGTAAAGATGTCAGGATTGGCTTCATACTGTGTGTATAAATACAAACCTCTAATTTCCTCATGCAATGAATTATTTTAACCGTATGTTAAATTTTGGGTTTATAGCCGAGATGTAAGTTGTAAGCTTTCCACCCAGAGCCTTTCAAAGTTCCTGTTTTCACTGTTTTTTCATGCAAATCTGGATATTTTCAGTTGCTGAAGTCATGGCTCAACATGTGTCTGTTTGCCTTCATGGCCACAAATCATTTCTCTAGAGCATTTAGGGGCATCTAAAGTTAATGTATTAGATTTTTTTGGGTCAGATCTCCAGTGACCAAAGCAAATGTCAGAAAATGCCTTGATAATATATGCTTCTTATTCTTTGGTTCTCTGCTTTCTTGGTTCAAATTCCATAGCAGCTTCTTGCTGGTTTCTAAAATTTGTGTTATGAGTTGGAAAATATAAGTGTATTGAATTTCAGCACTTTATTGGCATGTAGATTTGCATAATTCTGTACTGCTCTGCACACATATATTATTTTGAAACCTTTTTAATCCAGTATGTAGAATTAATTTGACCCATGCTAGTATATTTGATATCCCCAAATGAGAATGGACACTGTGTGCAGATGTCCTGAATAATAAAATCCATGAACAAGGTAGTGAGGAGTATGTAATGTGTTGTCTTCAACCTCTTCTAGATTTGAGCAAGTCTGTTGCCTGCAGCACTTTGTTTTATGTTAGGCTCTTTAATGTTTTCATGTTTCAGCATTGCTGTGAAGGTTTCAAGTTAGCCAAGGAATATAAAATGTCAAAAAAATTTGAATTATCACAGTGTGTGTATTTTAAAATGGTTATTCAGAAGGTGCTGTGTGCCCCACCCTCCAATCCTTATGCAGATGAGTCTTGCTGAAATCTGTGGGAATTTTGTCTCAACAAATACTGCTGTAAAATCAAGTTTGTTATGTCTGAAATGCTTAACATATAAATCTCAGTGCAAAGCAAGGTAGTCACAGCTCAGATTCTCTGGTTTCTTAAAACTGTGAGCAAGTCTGTTTTTGAGGAGTTGATAGTCCTTGGAACATAAAGAAAAATAGTGACTATTATTATTCACTACACAAATTTGTTTTACTTTAATATTGTCAGAAATAACTTGTCAGCTATTTTTGTGGTTTCTGTTTTTTTAACATTGTTGTTACAGAATGGCTCTGTGATGTCCTCTTCAGTAGTTGTAGCCTGAAATCGGTTCAGTCAGATCTCTTTTATCATTTATCCATTCATGCTGTCTTGCTTGTTCTTATAGGGTTTGTATGACTGGGTCAATAATGGCATAACATTGCATGTACATCTACCAGAAAAGTGGTGCAAAACCATTATCTGCATTTTACATCAGGACCTGCTTATTTGCTCTTCAAAGCAGTTTGTTTGCAAGTTGTGGTGAAGCTGCAAATATGCAAAAAATGTCCATATTGGACAAATGAACAGTAACTTCTCTTGTTACTCTATTCAAGTTATAACAAAACCTTTACTTAAAAATGTGCTGCATATTAATTTTTCTGTGTATTTGTTGATTTCTATAAACAGGGAAAATTGATTTATAGTTCTTCACTGTAGGACTTTTTTTCAAAGTAGCAGTGTCACAGGAACAGCAACCAATTTTAAATATGCAGCCAAGCTGTCTTGTGCTAAATTAAAGTGCCTGTGATATTTACCTAATGTGTTTATTGAAGTGTCACACAATATAATTTAGTTATGAAATTGTATAAGGTAAATTAATATAGCTGGAAAATTAGCATCAAAGTTAACGTGGAAAAATGCAGAGACTTGATTTGAGCCTGTAGCCTCCAAGCTTGATTTTTTTCTAATTTTTTTTCTTCTTACTTTTCCTTGAGTAGTAAGTCCACTTCAGTCAAGAGTACTTCTATCTGCCTTCTGTAATAAGGTGCTTTAAACACAGCTTTGAGCATTGTTTCAAATATAAGCTAATTGTGGAGTACTGAAGGTTTTATAAGAATACAACAGTTTTTACTTTTGTTTATAGCCATTTAATTACTTCTATATTTGTTTTTTATTAGTATGTATAAATTAAAGTGTGGTAGAAAATGAATAATAGCAGAATACAGTTTGACAAAGTCATCTGTAGGTCTTAGGTAACATCATGTTCTGCCTTGAATTGTGTATTACTTTGAATTACGACTGAATTTAGTTGTTTCATGCACAAATAACAGAAATTTATTTGTAGTGTTTCTCAATTTCCAGCCATGTCTGGCTGTTTCTCTCACATAAACACCACCACTGAAGCCCTTAGACAGAGCTCTGGAGAATTTCACAGAAGGAGCTTAGAAATGGCTTTTGAAAACTAAGTAGAAATATTTTCTGTACCTGAAGTGCTAGAGCAGTGGTCCCTCATGCCTCCAGCACATGTGACTCCTGGGGAAGGTGCCCTTGTGTGTGCACAGGAGCCTCTTCATGGCTAAAGGCTGTTTTGTGGTGTTTCAGCTCAGCCCTCACCTCCATGCACTGTGTTCAGGCAATATCCTCCTTGGGGAAGGGCATGATCCTAATCACATGTCAGATACAGAAAATGGGGGAAGATGAGAAGCAGAGCAGAGTTTCAATTTCAGATATGCTGAAATAGTAAAAAAAAAAAAAATTGTTGCTCTGGAAAGTGATGAAGGGGTGGAATATGTGAAGTCTGACATCCTATCAATGGATTTTTTTCCTGCAGTGTTTTCTTGCCTTACGATGAGTTTTGTAGTACAAGCATGCTTTTTTGTTCCCATCTATTCCGTGCCATAGCCCTTTCTTTCAGCTGAGCAAACCATGTTCATTTTCCTTTTTTTGTTTTTTTTTTTTTTTTAATGTTCAACTTGAACTCTTGTCAGCTTCAAAACATTAGGTAAAAATATATAGGGTTCCCTCCTGCTTTGTCACTCTGGAAGATTTTGTGGTTTTACAATCAAGTTTCATGGAGAAGGCTTTTAATAGTTATTATTGTTTCTTCTTTTCTCTAATGCTGTGTGAGTAATTTAAAAATAAAACAAAAACCAACTGGAGGAACTGACTGTCCAGAGGAAACAGTATGATGTCAAACATTCCAAAAATAGAGGAAAATCCAATCACCAAAACCAGAAATAAAAACCCCAAACACAAACCCCCAATGTCTATATAATAAATTAAAAAAAAATCAGTTACTATAATAGAGCTTGCATTTTTCTCTTATGGGTAACCCATTTTTTAAGAAACAGACAATATCTGATTTACTGCTTTGAACAGTATCAGGTATAAGTTGAAAAAGGGAGAGGCAAACTGGCTAAAAGCCAACTAGAGATATGTTTTCCTGTGATTTTGAGGTCTCAACAGCCTGACTCACCAGCTTGCATTCTGTCCTTTGCCATTTTACATGTCCAAAATCTGGATTAAACTAATCCCTTTCGCTGTCTGTGCCTGCCATGCTGCGATACACAGCACATATGTGTATCACCACGTCATATCACTGGTCTACACAGAGAGCACTTACTGGTGGAACTGGAAACCTGAGCTTCAAAGAATAAATATGTGAATGGCAGTATTGTATACATTGAGAGACCCTTAATTTCGTTTCCTTGCTGTGACCAGCAAGGGTGGTCATTTGCAGGGTGGCTAATCATAAGTCAGTAATTTTCAGTATTTAAGCCAATGAGCTCCAATTGCCTTGGCTATACAAATCTAGCCGTGTGAATGCTGAAAAAGCCAGTCACAACAGTTTAGGGGTTTTGTCTGTCTGCCCTTGCATGGCCACCCCTCCCAGTTACCTCCACCCTCTGCCCCTGCCTTACTTTTCAGTCAACTCAAACTTTATGGTCAAAGATCCCAAAGGGACTGAGAAAATGGAAAACCAGTTTTCCAGAGGAAAACAGTCATAAGCACTGTATGGAACTGTGTGAAAAAATTGCCTTCTGTTATATCACAACATGTCTTTGTTGTCACTTTCCTGTTCTTCCCCTGGAGACACATCTCAGAAAGGTTCAGATCCTTGTTATTTTGCTCCATGCAGATGCATTCAAAACTGATCAGCTTTGTAAACACTGTGTTTCTATTTGGGTAAGCTATTTTTTGACTACAAAGGGTAATACAGAAAGGCAGAAACGTAAAGGCTGCTTATTTGTACTGCCTTTATTAATGATACAGGCCTGCTAAATATTAGTGCTGCATTTGTTTCTTCCAGCCAGAGTCCCTATAAGCTGGGCTTGTTGTGATATCATACAGACCAAGCACTTACTTACTGTAAGCATGCAAATTATGTAACATTCAAAATTAACAGAAACTACAGTTGCAATAAATTGTTAGTTTTTCATTTTATTGCTTTTATATACATAAAAATTTTATTTACAATGAAATGAAGTACAGTTATTCTGAAGATTATGAAGTGTACATGCTGTCCTTGGCAAACCTTGGTGTTGTACCTACTTGGTTTTTCAGCTATTAAAGTAAATGGATATGTTTATTGATTATATTTCTTTGAAGTCAGTGCACTAGTACCTGAAATTAATAGAGCCCTTATGTAAATGGATGCTCTCATCTTATTACAGAAAGCAACAGGGTAACTTTTCTTCTCTGGTTTTTGCCTTTTAGAAATTTCTGCATGTTTGGGAGCAGATGAAAAGGCTCTTACTTTTACACAGTTACTGCCCCTGGAGTTTTAAGAATTGTCCAAACTAGTTTCAGGTTGTTTAAATGCCAGAATCAAAATTTCAAATTAATGTGATTATTAGATGAGAGATAATACTCCCAGAAGAGTGTTGAATAGAAAAGGCTACATTGTGGAAGAGAAGGAGGGAAAGAAAGAGGTGGAATAGGATCACTAAGAGCAGTATGTAATTGCAAGGATGGAACGTGCCTGAGACTGGTATGTGATTGGACTTAGATTATGAAGAGCTAGAGTATTTAGTCTGAAGAGAAGGCAGATATTAGAGGCACAACAGTAAATCTGTAATCAGGTTAAACGACTTTGTGCTCCTGCTGAGTGGAACTGGAATTGCATGTGCTGTAAGTATACCCTTGTCTTTTGGCCTTTTCGCAGTAAGTATGTTGCTTTTGTTACATGCCTTACCGATTCTTGGAGAAATTTAGCTGTTATGGGTTGTGGCACCAGATTGGACTATAGGTGAAATTCCATTCATAGCACCTTCTTGCCTCTTTGCCCATTTTGCAGTTAGAACTTAGATTTATCATGGATCACTTGTTTCCAGTGCATTTATGAAAGAAAATCACTGTATCTAGCAGAGTTCAATCACTCTTACTGAGTTTAGTCACTTCTAACCCATGTTAAAACAGTAATACTCAGCTGAGAGGGTATTTACAGCACAGCTGGTATCTCTTTGTGACTTTAGAGGTGTATGAAATATAGGAAACTTCTTTAGGAACACTAGTTTACAGAGGGGGAAATATATTTGATAAACATGTAATCAGCTTCTTCTGCTTGTTTGGATTTTTTTTCAAGGTTAAATTTTTTTGATGGGGAAATCTGAGGCAGTTTAACATTTTCCCCTCTTTAAAGTGGATCTTTTGGCCTCTCTGGAATTTATGCAAAGATAATTGGCAAAATGAAGACATATACACGGATTCATAGCTAAGCTGGTTGTGGGCAGCAGTTCATGCTTGTAACAATATATGGTGAAAGAACTATAAAGAGAAACAGATCTCAGTGTATAGTGCCTGCTTTGCTTGGGCCTCTATAATGTACACATGGTGTTTGTGAGGTCCTTAATTTCTGTTTGGTTCCAAGCTTTCTAGAACTTGCAGGTATGTATACATCTGAAAGTCACTCCTGCAGCAGCTTCCCAGGCTGGAGTCAGTGGTGCACAGACATTGCAATTTATTGTTGTTATGATGTCTGTGTTTAAAAACACCAGGGTAGTAAATATTAAATTTCCAATAATAAGTGGTTAATTTCAGAGTGTTTTCAGACTGGGCTGGCTAAAGTTGTACATAAATTAACTACTTCATTAGATTCTGCAAAGAATAAGCAGCTTTTAATGGAAATTGGTCTGAGTCTGTATAGTGTAACATAGAATCCTCTTGTTTTCAGCTAGTTTGAAAAAACAGTAACTGTATTATTGCTGCAAAATTCCACAGTGTTTTTGCAATTCATAGATTAAATCCTGTAATGGTCTTGTGAAAAAGACATTTAAGAGACCCCAATGCATAAACTTGTGAGCACAGGTAGGGTGCTGGTCCTTTCAGTGGAGGTACTCACACAGGCCAAGTTCATTACACCTCAGTGTTTGCAGCATTGTGCCCATAATCTGTGGTTGTTGTGGGCTATTTTTGGTGTAGGTGATGATGCGACTGGGATTTTAAGGCATGTTCAGGGGATTACTTTGAAGCATGGGGGAAAAAACACACAGCAAGCTAAATCTCTACTGCCTAATTTGAAAGAAAAAGTGCTATCATTTTATGTTTTATTAAGGTGGAACTATGAAGGGTTAATTTCACCAATAGAAAATACTTAGTCCAAAACGTAGCGATGGCTGTTCACTGTTTGTTATCAAAGGTTTCCAAATTTCAAAGACTTGTAAGTGTCATTAGACTTATGCTAAAGTAATCAACTGTGAAGTTTTCATTTCTAAAAAGTAGGAGTTTGGTGATATTTGTCTTAGATCAGTAACTCACTTTGGACATTTTATTTGGAAAAATAATAATGAAAGTAATATTTTTGAAGTATCTTATAGAGTGAGAACCTTAGTGCCAAGTTTCTTGCTGGGAAATTTTTATAGTTAAGTTATAAACACCTGAGAACTGCAGTTTATAATGGAAACTGAAGGTCCATTTTAGCCGCATAGATGCATTTAGCAGCATACACATATCTGAAATGACACTTCTAGAGAATGATTTGGCTAGATGAAAAGAGCTGATAGAGCAGCTGCTTGTCTTTGTTTCTCAGGAACAAGATCCATACTAAGCAGATATTTTGCTTGTACAGTGGAATGGGTTGCATTTCAGTATTCAAAAGCATTCATTACTTATCCTAAATTAGCTTTAAATGATTGTTACCAAGACATTTCTTAAATTAGTTGTGGAATTGCAGTGTTTAAAATTTTCATGTGAATAACTTAGTTCTGTCCCTGTGCACAGCTCTGCAGGTTCTTGCTGAAGCTGACTTCCAGTTACTGCACTTTGTGGTTATCCAGCCACTCATACTATAAATAATGTTCTACTGATGCATAGTCAGACCACTGTTCCCTGGCATTATCTGCTTGATTGTTTTCACATTTCAATGTAAATTCAGTAATTAAGTGATGGTCTTGTTCTCCTTACTTGAGAAAATACTCCCTTGAAGTTAGTTGGAGCTCTCCTTCCATAAGGAGAATGGAATGAGACCATAGGTCAGCAAATTCTCCACATATCTTTCTTGGCGATCAATATTTTTTCTCCCCCTCCTTTTCTGAAGAGGGAGAAGTTAGGTAACACATGGCTGTGGAAATAAATAAGCAAACACTGTCTTGTGGGGATAGGCTTCCTTTCTATCAATAGCAGTGATTTTGTCAAACACTGCTTACCATGACATCCTGCTGTGGCCCATACTGGTTCCCCCAGGTCCATATACAAGGGTCCAACTTAAGCAGGGCATGTAATATCTGGAGTGGAATCCAGAAATGCCCAGGTCAGAATATGGAGTGCTCTTTGTTTGACATGTGTTAGATGGAAATGAATGACAGTAAATTGAATATTTTATCTGCATGTTTATAGAATAAAAATAAACTTCAGAGTGTGGGTTTTGGCTAAGGATTTACTTTTCTGCAGCAACTGCCTTTCCCATTGCTTCCTTGGTCATTTGTAAAGCACTGGAAATGCTCAAGTATCTTTAAAAATGAAGGTTGCAATAAATTATTAATGGCAAACATGGTAGAAAATCTCTGTTTGGAAACAGAGAACCCATAATACTCTTCCATTTCAGTATGAAATCTTGTCTTTGTGCCTGCTTCTGGAAATCAAGTTGCAGGTACCTACATTTTATATAAATATATTAAATAGTTCCAGGTACTCTGGAATGTGGTGCATAAACCTCATGCAGGGAGGGTATGAAATTAAGGTGTTTTAAGCACCTCATTGAATCTTCCTTACAGATATGTAAAAGCCAACCAACCAGCCAACCCCCCAGAATGCAAATAAACAACCAAAACCCCTGAACTTCACCAACACTGTTCAAAGATAGGCAAAAAAAAAGTCAGTGAGTTATTATGTGAGCATTTTTTGTATACTTATGTGCATATACCAAAACTAAAAATGAGCATAATAAATTGCATATATTAATTCTATATAAATATTAATATATTTAAAGCCTCTTGTTAAAGCCTAAATGTGAGAGTGAATTTATGCCTTAAATGTCTTATTTTTATTCTTACCCCTTCACCAACTTAGCAGTTGCTTAGTATCTCTGAAATATTTTTTGTTTCTGTCACTTATATTGTCATAAAAGCAGCACACATTTCTATAAACAGAACAAAGTACTAATTTGGGGCTCTTCCAGAGAGCTTTTCAGAGGCTAGTACTTTGATGTAATTCTGTTAAATTCAATAGAGTTTCCCCCACAAAGATGTAGTTATGAGTCAGGAAACAAATCCATTATCTGGATCTAAAAGTAATTATTGATGCTGTGTCTATATGTAGAAGCACTGTCAGTACACATGATAAAATAACTCCTGATCCCTTTTAATATCCTTGACTCTAAGGAACATGGCAGAACATAGCACTTTTATCACATTTTAAACTCATTTTATCAGGTAATTACTTCTGAAAGCAGAAGTATTTCAACTAACTTGTAGGATTTGGTTTGCCTTTTCTTTTCTTTAGAAGCCCTACTCCTGCACATGTTAGTGATGTGCAAATCCTATCTCAAGCCACTCAATTTCTTTTACTCCTTCAAGCTAAAAAATCCGTAAGTCAAATTTCAGTTTAGAAAATTTAATGTCCAGGAAGTTTGAGATTGGATTATATTTATTGTTAGTTCTAATGCTCTGGTAGAAGAGAAATACAGATTTTGAAAAAGAAAATCTGGCAGTTACATCCTTGCTGATAATGATAGCATATGTTTAAATAGCACTGGGCATAATAAGGGTGTCATGCAACAGTCATCCACTTTTTCTCAGATATTTTAAGTGCTTTATTTTATTTTTTTTCAGTGTTAATTATCTTTTGCAACAAGATTAAAAGTTTATCTATATTTTTAAAATTAGGAATAAAGACTAATGGGATATGCCTGTTCTGTTCCATGTCATGCTCATCACTGTAGGATTTGTGTATCTTTCACAAATGTGTTAAGCAACAAACAAACATGTCCTGTGTTGTTGATGGTATCATCCTCTGCCTCTGGAGAGAGCTGTGTGCAGTGAAGTACATGTTGCTGTGCCTTTGTACTAGAATAGGCAAAACTGAGAAAATTACCCTGAATCTGGAGTGGGAGGTGGTGATGCATGTGACCAGTCCTTAGCTGACAGTGCAAGTTTTAGATCAACCCATTGAAAAATTCAGACTCTCTTTCAAGAAGTCAGTATGCTTTGAGTGGAGAATTGTGGAATTGAAGGAGAGGCTTGGCTGTCACCTGCGATCCTCAGTCAGCAGTCAGAGTATTCTGAATTGGAAGGGACTCGCGTGGATCATGGAGCCCAGCTCTTGAGTGAATGGCCTCTACAGGGATCAAACCCATGACCCGGGCATTGTTAGCACCATGCTCTAACCAGCTGGGCTAGTGTGCCTCAGTGTCCGTCGGTGTAGGCTTCAGTGGTTGGTTTCATGGGGATTGTGGTGGGAACCAGTGTAAGAACATGAAACCAGTATGACAGGTGTAATGTAATGTGCGTTGCTGGAGTCATGGTGCAGTGTTTGGTGCCAGTTATCTTCTGAAGTGACAAAGACCTCATTTGGGGATGCTGAGGTAACTGGACTGAGAAGTGACAGTAGCTGTGGAACTGGATGACATTCAGCCACAATGAGAGAGTTCTCTCAGGCAACTGGATAATTTTAGTCTTAGTTAAAAAAGAATTCTGGAAGCCGATAGTGGTGGATGGATATCTCTGCATCTTTGGTCAATAGGGACTGATTTATGACTGCAAACTCTACATATTGCTGTCCTAGGTTCCTGGCAGCACCCGTTCTTAGGTATCTGTTGTACGGTTGTCTGTGCTTAGAGGTATGTGTGTATTTCTGAAACTGGAGCCCACTCAGTCTGGTTAGTTGCATTCTTAATAAATAAAAAACCCCAAACCCAAACAAAGAAACAACCAGCAAACAATAAAACTGCCCTGAAAAAGGGATCAGATGGATGTGGTGTGTTGGAAAAATTGTTCTGAGTATGCACAGGCTGTGTTAGACACACAGTGCGCCAGAGCCAGATTTTGGGTCAGAAGAAAATAGGCTAGCTAAGGCCTGGAAATGCAGTTGATCTACAAATGTTAATAGACAAGTGGCAAAATTAAACATGAAAGCACTCATCAGCTGTTTTTCTGAAATCAAAAGGGTAGAAAAGAGAACTGATTCTTGTGGATTCCAGTAGTAAACAGTTAAGAGATGGAAGTGCAGGTTCCTGTCGAGGCTTTAATCCTTTCCTGTAGGAAGCCTTATGATGAAGTGCAGACAGCACTCCCTGTTGAAGTGGTGTTGCATCCTGCAGTCATGACAAGGTAAAATTGACTTCTTCAGTAGCTGCCAGGCTGGTGAAAGTTTTAAGGAGAAAGAAAAGTTCTTTTCTCTCTCCTTGGAATTCTTTCTATGAATGATGCCACATGTTTGGGGCAGAGAGAGTACCTTTGTATTTGAATTACCACAAAGGAACATGTTCTCATGAACATGTTTGATCTCCCTAAGACCTGACCACACTGTTAGAGAGTTAGGAAACCCATAGTGAATGTCTGTCATCCTTGAAGATAACAATCCTAGCTGAAGTCTGGTCATTGACTAGGTCCTGCATTGGTAGGTGTTGGCAGAACGAGTTTCCATTCCAGAAGCTGTCAACTGTGTGCCAAATTCTCAACAAGAAAGGTTATACTTCTTCAGGCTAGGCCTTGCTCGGTTCTATTGCAAGAATATTTGGTACTGAAAGGTAGCTTACCTGCCTGGGCAATTTTCCAGATACGGGGTTTTTCATTTTCAGTACTGAGTGATGAGGTTACGTGGCCAGTAACTTGCAATTTATCAAAGCTTAGAAAAATGCCATAATGTTCTTTGACTCTCAGGTTTTTGTCCATCATTTCTGCTTCTAGTACTTACAGTCAGAAAAATAAATCTGAGGCCTGAGGGTGCTCTCACTGATTGTTGTGGCTAGTAGTCAGTGATTATGGTTCTTCAGCTGGACGGTTTGCAGTGTTTGCTGTAGTCTGCAACTTTCTTTTAAAGTCTCAGAGGACATCTGATAGCCTTTTGGTTTTCAGAGGATCTAGATAATGCTCATTCAAGGTGAGGTGGATTATACTGCCACTGATTAGCATCAGCACATGATTTGGAGCAGCTAAGACCTATTAGTGTTTTTGGTGGACAAATTAGAGGGGAAATACTTACACGTCAGCTAAAATGTGGGTATGAAATCTTTCCACCAATTGCTTGTTAGCAAGTCTTCTGTATGAATCCTTTAATATGTACCAGTCCAAGAGTCTGGAAAATAAAACCAGAGGTCTTCTTGGCTTCCCTCTTTATAGTTAGATGGACAGTTTGCTGAACTGAAGTGCCTCTGTTGGGTGTGCTGTTTGATGAGAAAAAAGGTAGCCTGTAGTGCCAGTTGCTTTCCTACAGCCAGAGAGCACTAACCACAGGGCTGATTCTCTGATCACCTCTCCACTGCTAGGGACTTCTGAGATTGAGTGAAGACGTGACTGAGATCTTCTTGTTGCCAGATTCAACTTCAGTTTGTGTCACAGCAATGCTGTTCCCAGTGTGTCTAAGTAGCAGTCCTGTGTCATATGACTTCAGATGTGGAAATCCAGCTTCTTATGTCCACTTTCTCCTTAATGTGGCCATTTAATCTGAAAGCAGAAGAAGCACATGCTGGAACCGTGGTGGTAAGTGGCAGGGATGATACTCTGCATGGAATGGAGAATGTGTAGCCTATTATGCTTAAAAGGGAATTATTATGCTTGAGGGTAAAGTTCTGGTGAAACATTTCTTTTTAAAACTAAGGTTGAGAGAAAGTGCTGTATATAACCTGACTGAACCTTTGGTGGAAGCCACCTGTTTTTCATTTTGTGGCTCAGCAGTATGTTAGATCATAACAGTTTAATAATTTTTGACATTCCGGTGCATTTATATTAGATTGTAGGTGTAGAATTTCTTCCTAGGTGGATCTTCTCTCCATTAAGTAAATTATGGGAAAATACTGTGTTGTGTAGCTTATGAAAAAAAATTTCAGTTTATAGATTGGCAGAACTGGCTGGCCTTTTAAAAACTTTACTGGTCATGTGTAACCAGACTGTCAGACAGAATGTAAAACAGGGATTTTGTGTCCTTCATCCAGCAATATTTTCATATGTGTGGCCAGAATACATCCAACCTTTCTATTTCAGTAGGTAGTGGCCTTAAAATTGTTTCTGACAGGTTATCAATTAGATAACCTTAATTTTTATGCTATAAAGTAACTGGGAATAAAATGCCAGTGCAATTGTTTATTAAACAAATTGATCTCAGTGTCATTTTTATGTTCTACTTGTATGAAGCAAGTCACACCAGACATAAATGTCCCATAAAAAGTATTTCGAAGTGTAACACAAATGACATGCTGATGAACTTGCTGCTTTTTGAAATAATGCTTTTTAAAGTGAAGTTCCTAGGATTTTTTTTTCATGGTAATTACCCGGTACAGTTCCTGTTTTTTGTTTTTGAGATGGATGTTGAAAAATGAGTTGCTGGGCACAGACAGAGCCATCTGAGCAGCACTTGAGAAAAACTGCACGCAGTGAGAAGAGATCATACACGTGTAGTTCGTAAGTAGGTGAGAATGTGCTACAGACTAGTGTACTGATTTTGTTTTTAAATGTGGTGAGGACTAGTTATCTTTGATAAACATTTGGAGGGAAGCTGATTTTTTCAGCCAGAGGAAAGTCATAAACAAATGGACCCAAATAAAGTTAAGCAGACTAGGCACTTCTGAAATTCTGTCAGCCTCTGGCAAAGTTGGGTTTTATTTTGCAAACTGGTTCAAAGCATTTTTATGTTAACTGCAGATAATTTTTCTGCATATTAATCAATCTGCAGACTAGTCCTTTCAGTGTTAAACTCTCTTCAGTAGTGTATTGCACTATGGTAGTTAACAGCCGTTAGCATGGATGTTTTTACTGAATTCGTGTGTTACTTGATATAAGTACATGTTAGCCCCTGGGTGCAGTGGGGTGTGGGGCAGGAAGTGCCTTTTTATTTAAAAGAAGTGACTGGTATCAGCATCTGAGGAATATGTCTGAGGTAAACAATGACAAAGTCTGTTTAAAAATGTTGAGTAAACAGTGTTTTCTTGAATTTTTGAGCTTACAGTTTTCTGGACAATTCAAGGAATGGGGGATTTGTTTTGCAGGAGTTTTTTATGTAGTTACATCCTGCAGAAATGAGTCTTCGAGGCAAATTGTCTGTGGGGAGAGTTGACAACGTGAGATTCACTCAAGGATTTTTTTTGACTGGTTTGGAATATAGTTACAGACATGGCCTGGACCTATAAATCCTGTCTCCTGGACTAGTAGCATTGCTTTTTTATCTGCAGTCTTTGAGAAAAGGATGCACAGAGAAGTGATTGAGTCAGCATCCTTGTAGGTATTTAAAAGGTGAGCAGACTTGGTGCTTAGGGACACAGTTCAGTGGTGAACATGGCAGTACAGGGTTAGCAGTTGGACTCCATGATCTTAGAGATCTTTTCCAAACTAAACTGTTCTATGACTAAATTCTGTTTGTTGAGAACCCTTAAACTGTGGAGTGGGGTTTTCCCCTTTCTTTCGTGAGAGAGGAGTGGGAAGGAATTAGGTTTGACTTTGGAAAATTTTATAAAAATGTCAAGGAAAATAGATTTAATCTTTTTGGGGGTGGGACACAAGACTACCTTTCTGCAAAGAAATACAGGATAAACATATTGTGCCTTAGAAACTTTAAATGTTTCTGTATAAATTTCAAAGGTTAAATTGCTTTAATTCAGTGTTGGGCCTTGTTTTTCTTGTATTTCAGCCAGCATTTTCCAGTGCACTATAGCGACTTCTTTTTTTTTTTTTTTTAACTTTCCCCCGTGTTTTTTTGCTCAGTGTAAATAGTTCCTTGCTGTGGTTACACAGACAAATATAGCAGAGAACCCTTTTCTCGGAGGAGAATCTGCCTGTGCATTTCTTAACCATTTTTGGGAAGAATCGATCTATCTGTGCATGCGAAAGGGAAAGGCGGTGGCCGTAAATTGAGGTGACATCATATATATTACTCCCATTGATCCACTTTTAGGCTAGAGCCAGGATAAAAGGAAATGGCATCAGGGAGGAAGTATGCTCATTTAGGCACAGATCCCAGTGTGATAATGGAGTCATAATAGAAATCACGCCACTGTCAATCAGTTGCTGCATTAGTCTGAGGCAGATTTCCCCTCCAAGGAGGCTTTCAATGACTTCATTCAAGTGCAAGCAAGAGCCAATGGGATGTTCAGCATACCAGCTGTACAACTTTAGTGATTTGTGTCCTGACTGAGGGGCGCAGTGCAAGCGCTGGTGCTGTGGATACTCAAATAGATACATCTGTGTCACATTTCATGACTGTGAAAGGTCAGTAGTCAATTGTTTCAGTGGCATTTTTTTCTAGTATAAAGGGTGAATCTGGCATTTATTACATTTGTTAATGTAGAAATTGACAAATACTCTCCTTTATGTGGGAGGTCATTTGGGATGTGAAGTCAATGACTTCTGTATCTGCTATACCAGATCTTTGAAGAGGAGAGATTTGCTTTCTTTGTGGTATTTACAGGTTAGGTTGTACTTGGAAAACTCATAGTTTTTGGGGGGAAATTTTCAAAGATTATTTGTAGAAACCCTTTCAAACCTCCTAATGTATTGAGATACTCTTGTAACACAGTGTAACAGCTTAAACATCCTGTGTGCTGATACTGTGTGATGTTGACTCTCAGCCCCAGTAAGCTGCTTCTGTAATAGTTATATTTGGTTGTATTTTCTTTAATTCTTTCATCTTGCCTTTTTCAAATACAGACCTAGTTTTGATGTTTCCTGATATTAATTGTATAATTTGCAGTTTGTTTTAAGGGTAACAGTGGTGCTATTCAAACTTTAAAACCACCACATCAAGTGACTTAGGGGAAACAAAGAAGAAATGGCTGTTTAGTGCCAAGAAAAAGTGAACTCTTTCCAAAGGGTGAAGAGTTGCAGGAGAGGTTTCATAGTCTTAAGGGCAAGATAATATATACTGTGCTGGGATACAGTTTTATAGTGGCAATAATGTTTAATTACTTGAGACATGATGGAACATCTCTACTGTGCTTGATCACAGCATATTAATTTATTTCGTCATGATAGTGTCAGTACTGGCTACTGGGGAAGGGGAGGGGGAGCCCTGGGAAAAGTAGCACAATTTCGATGTGGCAGACATAGGCTGGGACAGGAACTGTCTACTTTGCAGTATAAATAGATCCTGTTGCAGCAATCACTGGCATAATGAAAACTATTTCTTGATCCTCATCACATTTCCTGAGTGATCTGCTTTAATAATCATGTATATTTGAACATTTTGATTGAGAACTTTCCAATACAGTTCAGAGTGTGGGGATTTCTTTAATCTTAAAGAGGAATGCTGACATTTTGTGTTTAGGGTGTCGTGGTTGTTTTCTGAATGTTTTCAACACGGAGACACACATTGATACAGTGAAGTTTATCCTGCTCTAACTTGCTGTAGCTGTGCTGTGTGCTTTTTCTATGTGTGTTAGGTTTTTCAATATGCATTCACAGAATAAGAGTTGTTATACAGGAAAATGGCTTCACAATACTTGCAAAGAAATTTACCTTATGTTCTCTATAACATTTATGTTTTGGTAGCACTTAAAAAAGCAAGGGCCACTTTCTGTTAAGCATATGTCAAACAAATGGAAAATTGACAGCATGTACCCCAAACACCTCTCCTGGTGTAAAAGAAGTAACAGGTGAGCAGGAAAAATAATATGGTGGTGAGGAAAAAAAAACTAATGAGAGTGAGGTTTTTGGCAGAAATTTCGAGTGCCATTTTTTGAAACTTACTCATAGTCATTAAAAGGCTGCGTTGGAGATAATGATATTCACATTGCTTTGTTTGAGGAAATGAAGATTTCTGCACCCCTGGATGAATTTTGTAGCAGTCTCTGTCATAAAACTTTGGCCAGACATTCTGTGTCTTTGCTTAAGATAGGTTTTTCTCTTTGGCGGAATCTCTTTTAGTGAAAGGAAGGGGTAAGGCATAGAAGAGAATGTCTCTGCTTTTATTTGTGTTAGAAACACTTCAGAGAACAAAATGTAATAGCTGTGCCCACTAGTGCCACTGTGGTGAGAAGTCTGTCAGTGTTCTTCTGCTGGTGCGCCCAACCTCTCTGCTCTGGTGTTTATTAGCTCCTGCCTTGGACTGCAATTAATCCATGAGTTGGAAACTGGTTTGTGAAGTATCATCTTGGACAGCTGGTATGTGGGTAAATAGCAGAAGCCATGGTCTCATATTCATAGAATTAAAGAATCATAGAATATGCTGAGTCCAACTCCTGCCCCTGCACAGGACACCCCAAGAATCACACCGTGTTCCTGTAAGTGTTGTCCAAACACTTCCTGAACTCAGGCAGACTTTCCTTTGGTTTTGATGGGTTTTTTCTTTGTTTGGTTTTGTTGTTTGGGTTTTTTTTCAGAGGTAAATTAAGGACAAGGCTGCTGCTCTCCTGCTGCTCTTGTTGGCTTCAGTGAGATGCTGTAATGTTACCTTAAACAGTATCTTCCTGTGGCTCAATCCGTATATCTATTATACTGGAGATATATTATAAAATAATAACCCTCAGCTGTTCTGTACCTATGTATTCAAGCAGCTGTTCTATAGTTAGTACAAATTAAATACTGTTCTGCTGGGTTTGTAGTTAGCAGGGAAAGCTTTCTAAATCAAAAGTTTCCATTTCATATGTGGCATTCTGCAACATTTCAGATAGTTTCCAAGGAGACCCACTTCCCAGAAGCTTTCCCTGTTTTGTTTTTTAGCATGTCTCACCAAACCCCAGGCAGCTGTTGCTGGACTATGTAATAAATATTGAAGGTATCACTTTAGTAGTTGTCCTGAAATTGAAATGTTCAATATTTTTAAATGTCTGGTAATTTTTAACAACATAATTTTCTTGGCAGGCTTGAGTATCACTTAGAAAACATTCCAGTAAGAGGTTTTTTTAGCCTTCAAGAATACAACTAACTGTAATAATAAAAAAGTGAAAGGAAATCAAAATGCAAGGCAACTAAAGCATTAAAATCCTACAGATCTCTTTTTCTCTTTATTCTGATTTAGATACTGGTGTTAAATTACATTAGTAAAAGGGAAGAAAATGTCACGTTGCTAGGTGCGTTGTTAATGGTGGTACTTTAGAGATTAAGACTTATCAGAAGATCCTTGATATCTTCATGGACTTGCTGTCAGAGATAGGGATCCAGACTTGTCCAGTCCACAAAACAGCCCTGGCTGTGGCATAGGCATTCTGTTGTTCGAATAGGCATTTCCTATATCCAGATTCATCCCTGCTTAGCACATTGGTGCAGTGGAGAGGACGTGGGCAGGCAACATGGTGAGGCCAGAAAATTGCCAAATGTGGTAAAAGCTGGAAGTAGTGTCAGAGTAGCAGCATGTCTTTTTTCATGAGTCTGTCTCGAGAACATTAGAAGTGAACAGAGTTGGTTTCTTTTTCTATGCCAAAACTTAAACTGACATTCTTCCTCCCTTTCCCCTTCCTCTCTTGGTGCCCTGAAATAATAAATAATCGGGAAGGTTTGGGGGCATATAACAAACTTGTGACTGATCACCTTGAAACCTGAATTTCCAGTAGATTTTTCCTGGCAACTGGAGTAATTTCGCTCTGAGCTCTGTTTGAATTATTTATTTGCTCATCCAATAAGCCTATTAAACACAGCACTTAAGCACTTGCTACAACAGACTTCTTGTGCTTTTAGGTTTGAGTTGAAAATGGTAGATTCTGGAGTCAGGCAACTAACTATTGAAAAAAAATATATGTATAATATATATAAATATAAATATATATGTGTGTGTGTGTGTGTGTGTGTGTGTACGGATAGATACTATGCTATGTGTTCCACAAACAACATTCATGCATCTTTACCATGTAATGACGGATGGCTTGCAACTCATTGCACTGAAATGTGCCTCAAAATGTGTTATTGCAACACTTGTTTTTTGGGTCACTTGTTTGTTCTGTGTTTCTTTGTTCACTGTGAATGTATTGTGCAAATGCTTATATATCAGATAAAAATGCCCCACTAAAAAATGATGCCTTCATATGCTTAGTTAGTTCCTGAAATCATGCACTGTAAATTACTCTCTTTTGATTTCTCTCAAGCCCCAAAAACCCCAAAATTACTTAGTTTATACATTCCATAAAATCTTACTTATTAAGTTATGATTATGTTTCAATAAGATAAGCATGTTTTCAATCTGATCTAACTATAGTAATGAAAACCATGAGAAATAATTCTTGATTGTGGCCCAGCACAGTCTTTTGTAACACAGAAACCCTGAGGTTTTTCAGAAGCCAGCTAGAAGTCCATCTTGTATATCAAGCACATGCTGGAATTACACAGATTATCACAATCCTGTCTTCTTTGGTTTGTTTCCATTTAATTGCTCAGTCAGTAGAGATCTTCATTCACACATGGCATTTATTTTTCTCTTAGCTTCTCCCTGACCAGCTGGTCTTACTTCTGGAGTCTCTCTTGGAGGAGATGATGTTGTGTCCTAGAACACTGCAGTGCTTGGAGAGAACATACCAGCTCCGAGAGCAAGATGCTGAGGTAAGTCTCTTTTAAAAAACCTCCCTCACACACACCACTGTGTTATTGACTAGGAGTGATAGTGTACCACTAGGAATCAGGCTCACTCAAGTTCTTTTCTCCATGTCTAAATCTGAAGTTGAATGGTCTTAACTCCAGTGTTGTTGCATCTTCACATGCTTTAATGACTCAGTATTTCTGTGTATTTACATGCCATGGCAGTAGAGGACATTGCAGCCTAGATGTCCAAACAGTTGTACCTCACGCAGCACATTTGCTCAAGTGTTAAATTTTTCACTATGTCATGCTGACTGTGTAGTACAGCCCAGGTTGTTTTCATTATGATACTGTCTCCAAATGTGACAGTTATGTTCTAAAATTATTCTTCCCCATTGTCAGCTAACACTGTTCCTCTTTGTGTGCTGCAAAGTCTCACTCGGGATTTAGAAAAGTTAACTTTCCAGAGAGACTGTGGTGTGCTCTGGCTTTGGGCATGAGTTGAAGGGGGAGTCAGTTCTTTACAGTTGCCTCTACTAAGTGCCAGTGATACTAACAGTCCATGAGGAAAACACTGCCTTATAGAATATTGTCAAGGTTAGCAGCCCTGCTCCAAAGTGCTTTATATCTTTGTGGGGAGAACCAGTAAATATTTATTACCATGTACAGAGCTGGCTAATGTTCTCAACTCCTATGGTTTTCTCAAGCTGGGAGAGTTCTGACAATTAGGGCAGCAACACTGTAGCTGAAAGTACCCTTCCCTGCAATGAGTCTTTGCTTCAACTGGATAGTGTGCAGAAGAGAGGTAAGAAAGTGGAATCAGTCTTGAAAATAAAGGATGTGTAGATATATATGTAAAAACAACAGTTAGTTATGAAGTAGCATATGATCAAACTAATGTGCAATGAGGGAACAAGGTAAACTTAACATTTGACTCTTCTTTAATTAAAAACTACCGTGAAGGCTGCAGAAAGTTAGAGTGTATGACTTACCCTGTTATCACTGGAACTTTATAGCTGTAATTAGAATTGAAGGAGAAAGCACAATCTCTCTTGTTACTCTTACACTGAAGTTGCTGGGTGGATGGTTGTAAACGTTTGGAAATCCAAACTTAAAGATCTATAGAGGAGAGGTCTGTCTTTTTCTCAGGAAAAAAAAAAAGGCTACATTTCAATTGCTGCTGTCTACTGCACCTTTTTACTTGTTTGTTGATAAGGCTTTCCAAATGCCAGATTTGGTTTTAATTAGTACTTGAACCAACATTTCTATTTATGGTTATTAGAATATATTTTAATCACATCTGAATACCAGTGAAATGTCAGTGGTTCTATTGTGGGAAGAGGAATTAATAGGGAGATAGATCAAAGTAGTAACTGTGTTGTTACTGCTTCATGCCTGCAAATTGTAAGCACCAGGTCAGAAGCTTCAGTTCCTCAGGATTTTCCTGTCTCTCCACTTTCATGCTTTCTTTTCTCCTTGTCATGTACTTTTACATGACTTCTCCAGTGTCATGTAGAAGTACACAAGCAAACTGACAGAATTTTTTCTTTAAAAATACCCAAACCAACCCACAAAACTATGGCCTCTATGAAATGAATGTAATCTCCGTTTTATTTTACAAAGTGAAACCAAGGGCTTAGCAGACAACTTACTTAGAAGTACAGCTGAGATAGCATTACCATAAGCATTTTACCAGCAGACACTATCATTTAAAGGAAGTATTAGCTCCCATGGCCTCATATACCTGAGGAAAGGACTGTTTGTGCCTCATTCTCCAGTATGTGCACAGGGGATATTTTGTTATCATGATCCAGGGACAAAGAACTGCAGTTCTTAGTAAATTTAATTTGTGAAGGCACAAATCTCTTACAGTGATCCTGTTGTGTTACTAGAGTTCAAATGTTCTCAGTAACTAAACATCAGAAATGGATCATTGAAAATAAAACCATTAAAACAATTGCAGACAGGCCCATAAAAAATAAGAAAACTGTAACTATGAGATGGTTTATTCCAGGATTTTTCTAAGTGAGGTTGTCAACTGTGTTCCATCCATGAAAAGAAAGTTAAGAAATAAACTTGTTTCTTTAGTTTTAAAAATTAATGTTTAAATTCACATTAATCTTCTGGTAGGGATTGGCAATGATATGGCCAGTAGTATGTGACAGGCATACGCAAAGGAGTGTATTTTTTTGTAATTTAAACAAATTTTGGTCTTAAAATTTGTACTTAAAATTTTAACTGCCCACTTGGGAGTTGGCAGCTTGTTTCTGGGGGTCCTTCTGTGCTGCACAAGTACAGCTTGGGAAGTCCTGCCTCATATTTGTTAAAGCTTTGCTATCTGTATTGCTGAAATATCTTTATTTTGACTTTAAAATTGAGTATGCTTGTTGTCGTAAAGTATTGCACACCTGATGGCATCTGCCCTTGGCCACAGTGACATCTGGGTCTGTCCTCAGTCAGAGAACGTTGCTAACAGCTCGGTTTGGTACTCCTTACCACGTGTGCATCCAGATAGAACGACGTAAGGGCAAGTCTTGCTTCGGAAAGGAGAAGAGGGTTTGCAGCCAGTTGTCTGACTTGTTTCAGTTCCTTCATAACAGTCAGAAAGAGGAGAGAGATGTGAATTAGCCTTTGCCTGGAATGTCAAAGGTTGGTAGCTCTTCAAGGAGTGCTCAAACTGTGTCCTCCCTGGAGTCTTCTCACCAAATCAGCATAGTTCCTGTCTTCTCTCAAATTAGGTTTCACTGCAGATACGGAGGCTCAGAGAAGCCAGGTAGCTTCTCCCTTCTAAGGCA
>JAWWEV010000095.1:33853993-33880176 GCA_035583235.1 Hafferia zeledoni | reverse complement strand
GCTTCTCCCTTCTAAGGCAGACACTGATTTAAATGCTTCAGCTAACCAAAAAAAAAAAAAAAAAAAAAAAGTTAAGTAACACATTTTTTATTCATAATGCATAACTTTGAGCCACAAAAGCCAGAAATGCTGATAATTTAATCACATTTCAGACTGATCTGCCCCTAGTGTTGGATTCCATGAGAGGCTTGTAGGGCATCTACCAAACTGCAGAATTTGACTCACTCCTCTTTTTTGCAGTCCAATTCTAAAACAAATCATGATTTCATTTTCCATTTATGCTTCAAACTGTAAAATATCTGAGAAGGAGCAAAACAAGTTTGTTTTGCAGAGATTAAATTCACTGATACGAATTACTTGAATTCAGTTTATCCAAGATATCTTTGAACAGTGTTTCGAAAGCAATGGAGCTTTCAAAGTTTAAAGCCATTTTTCCATCTTCAGTCTGTGCCTGGAATCCATGGTGGCTCAGACTTTGTCACACAAGTGGGAGGGAATTACATGGAAGAATGATTGTCCTCAGTTTTCTCTTCCTGTTCCCTACTTGCTTGCTATACTGCTTCCCACTACATAACAAAATAGCCCATAGACAGGCTTCATCTCCATGACATACCACAGCCTGCATCCAAGAGAGGCATTATAGAAGCTGGCTGCAATTTGAACATGACACAGTCCAGCTGGAAGTTCAGCTGTCTGAGGAGAAATGGCATATGTTATAAAACAGCAGCTACAGTTGCCATCACACAGCACAGTAGGAAAACAGAACTGAAGGTGGGTCTGGGATTGTTTTTCTTTTGTTTCTTTCCAGGGTGGGTGTTCTATGCAACTATATAATCCAGCATGTAGCAGGATATGAAGAATTGGAAAGTTTGGGGTTGCTAGTATTATTTTAAATCTGCCTGACTTTGATGACACCTCTTCTGATGCGATTATGCAAGCTTATCATATTTGAACATAGACTGTTGAGAACTTTAAATAAAATGGAGTTAGTTAGCTACAAAATACAGCACTGCAAGATCTGAATAACATTCTGTGAACTGCTAACTAGAAGAGCCTGGTCATTATTTCCATTATTTCCATTATTTCCATTCTTCCTACGGTCAGAGAGAGGCCTGTAACGTACACACATAAGAGTACAGGATGACTGAGTAGCCTGTAGAATAGTGAAAAAGTGGAGAGGGAGAAGATCACATAGGCCACAGTAGAAGAACAGTGGATGCGGCAGTTTCAGTCCTATTTAAGACTTGGCAATAATTCTGCCAGTGTGTTTTACTTACCACGGAATGTTCTAAGACCTGGTAAAAAGTACAGAATGTGGATGAAGCAGAAAGCTTTGTGGTGTATTTCCTCAGATTTTTCACTGTAGAGTTAGCTTTCCTTTCTTTCCTGCTGTAGGTATCGCTTTTTTTAGTAAAATGTCTTGCCTGTAGAGCATATGGAAAGTTGCTTTGTTGGTTTTCCTTGTCTCAGCAAGTTGACTGAAGTGCTCTTCACGTACATAATGCTTTCCCTGTGTTCAGGATCGTAATGTGGTATATTCTGGGGAGAGAAGAGAGGCTAGTAAATGTGCGTAAAATAAGTTAAGATCATAATATCATCAGTCATGTGGGTGGCATAAAGCCATTCTAACACAACTGCTTCATTGTGCATGAGCTCTGCCTGTGAGACCAAGGCTATAAAGTGGTGGCATCTTATTTCACTAACAGAAATCCAGTCATGCTAGTACAAACCATATAAGGTGTTTGGCATCCTAGAAGTGCTGAGAATTGTGTTAGGACTAAATAACTTTGATTCATTGATCTTTCCTAGCCTGTGAAAAGCTGGCAGGCGTGGAAATATAAATGAATTCTTGTCACTTCCCATCTGATGGCAACTGCGTTGAGCTGCGCACATTCTCAGACTGCATAATTCAGCTGCCCTGCTGGTAGTGGCTGGGCATTGTTTGAAGGCACCCTTATGGAACAGAGCTCTGTAGACTACACTGTTAAACTGGGTGGGAAAAGGGAACTGCTCAGGAAAATTCAGTTCACACTTGCACAAGATACTTGGGGATCTTGCCTTTCAGCACAGCCACTGGGGCAGTCCTCCCTTAGGGCAAGGGGTCAGGAGCAGTCTCCAGCTTTTGAGTGAGATTAGTAATGTGTTGCAAATACCTTCACAGTCCTTCTTGACCGGAATGTGGAGCAACACGTAGGCAAATTTCAGATAGAGACATTACAATCAAACAGGTAAATCCACAATGTCATTGTTGATATGAAACACCAATTCCGTACATGAAAAAGGTATCAGCTTGAGCTGATGACCATTGTAAAGGACATTACTTGGTTGTGAATTCAGTAATTTGGTTTTGTTTCTGCAAAAGTAAAAATAGTTTCTTGTACTTACTTCATATTTAAACATACAGTTTATTACTCAATTTCAACCCGGGTAAGGAGGAGATGCCTTATTCAGTACGTTTTGCAGGACTTACAAAGCTGCTGTGAAAATTTACTGGAAGTGCAAGATAAATTTCAACTGCCTTTTCCTTTCTGAATGTTTTATTCAGAGCATTATTGTGCCACTAGAGATAGGTAAGGTGATATTGAGTGATTTTTTATTTGCAATTGAATTGCAATTAGCACTTCAGTATTAGGAACTGGAAACTAGAAGAGGCTCTGTAGGTGATTCAGTCAGTATGCCAGGTTTGTTTCAGGAATAAATCATATTTGAGTGTTGTATACCCAGTCATTACTGAGGTGGTACTTTCATTAAATGGAATAGAAGGAAGAGAGAAGAATGTGTTTGCATATGTATGATACTACTAGTATAGAGGCCACGATGTCAAAGAGGGTGTGGTTTTTTAAGACACAGTCAAAATCCCCTAGCTCTCAGCAGTAAGGTTGGGGTGTGGAAGTCAGGGAAAGGTTTGGTTGGTTTTAATTTTTGATTCTGAAAAAAAATCTGAAAATATTTTTATTTAAAATAAACTTATTTTGAGACTTCATCCAAATAGTTTGTCTAGTCCTTCTCATTCCTGATTAAAGGCTGGCTGCAGATGCAGCTTATACTTGAATAGGACCACAGAATTGGAAAAAATCTGCTAGGCCCTGTGAGGTCTAAATAATTCAAGAAACAGGACAATTCAAAACTGCTAACCATAGCTGGGTCTGACATCATTACCTTGACCACACAGATCTTGTTCCACCACTGAGTCACTGACTTAATAGCTTGTGTGTGGAAGTCTGCTGCCTTCCTTTCAACTCAGTGCCATTTGGAGTTGCTCTGTCCTGGAGAGGAATTTTGTTGTGTTCCACGTGGTATAAGCATCATCCTAAGCACTGTATTCTGGCAGCAGGGATAAAAGAAGAGGAGAAGATGACTTAAAAATGTGGAAAATGGAGTAAAATCTAGATGTTCTGATTGCAGGAATGAATATATTTCTTCTTTGTTAATAAAATAAATGCATTTCTGACTGATGTTTTCTGGGGTTTGGAGAAGGGGTTGTGTGTGTTGATAGTCAAAGGTCTTTGAAGTCAAAATCTTGTGTTTAATTGTTTTGAAAATTGGAAGTCAGGTTTTAAACTATGTAAAAATAGAAGGATGTGACCATGGGCTGAGTAGGCTGGCTGTGACCTAAGCTGTGGAAAAACCAGGCAACCACATTGTTCATTGCTTGGAATGTGAGTCTTATTTTCATATGGAGCTCCAGATTCTGTCTATGACAGTAATGTTGCCTGGAAATAACAAATGTTTTGACCACAGTCACTGTGGGAGACCAAAGATAAAAGGAAGACACTTTTTCTGCCTCTAATTACAGGAGGGAGTAGATAGAAGTAGAAGAATGGAGAGAGTGGCATAAGGAAAGGAGATAGCGTACTGTTGCCTTAAGACTTACAGCAGCTTTTCCTTTTGCTGAACAGGAGTTATAATTTAATAATAATTGGTAACAGAGCATTTGTGTGCTTGATCTCAGACTCTTCAGAGTTCGATTTCTGCATCTGATGTATGTGTTTATGTGCTCTTTCCCACTATAATGTATGGTTTTATAAGCCCAGCATACTTTTATGTGCATATATAAATAGCTTGTATTGAAACACATATGTAGACACTGTATGGTAAAAATTGTAAGCAGACTCTGTCCAGAGACAGCCTGGAGAGACAGCAGTTATGGAAAGTAACTGAATCACTTGCTACGTTGATATAAAAAAAATTTCTGCTGATTCCAGAGATATTGTTAGAATAGGACAAGGGGTAATTGTTTCAAACTGAAAAAAGGTAGGTTTAAATTAGGTGTTAGGAAGAAATTCTTTACTGTGAGGGTGGTGAGACACTAGAACAGGTTGCTCAGAGAAGTTGTGAATACCCCATCCCTGGAAGTGTTCAAGGCCAGGTTGGATGGAGCTCTAAGCAACCTGGTCTGCTGACAGGTATCCCAGCCGATGGTGGGAGGGTTGATACTAAATGATCTTCAGGGTCTCTTCCAAAACAAACCATTCTGTGGTTCTATCAAATTCTAGGCATTGCGTTTCAGTAGGGTGTCAGAGGGAATGTGGATGGGTTGTATATTATATGGGGAGGCAGTTTTGGTGATGCATTTTGGCTGAAGTGTCAGTTGGGATGTATACATATGTCAAAGCCAGGCTTACCTTCCTGAAGGTATGAGACTTGTCCCTGCAGTGCTTCTGTGACATTGGTTGTACCTAAGGCTGGGACCTGCTCTTCCTTTCTCTCCCTCTGAGGTTCATAATCTCCTGGCCACCCCAGCACCCGGGTCTTAATCACCCTCAGCCTGTACTTCATACGTGCAACCATCATCACCACGGCACCCAACTGGGAGAAGGGATAAGTGCGGATGGAGAGCAGTTGAGAGTGAAGCCCCAAGAGCACCCCACCAGCCCTCCAGTGGGGACAAAGAAGGCAGGAGGTGCTATAGGGTTGGGCGCCTGCATAGGGCTAGTGCTGGGAGCATCAGGGCTGGGACCCAGCCTGCTCTGGTGCAGAGTCCTGCTGGGATGCCAGCCCTTCTTTCAGTGCAGAGAGGTTTGTGAGTTGGCACAGGCATTTCTTCTGCCGCTAGCCAGAAGGCAGCCCTGCTCCCAAGAGCCAGTAGCACCACAGTGAAACAAAGCTCAGCACTCATCTCCAGTGAAATTGTTGAAAAGGCAGATGATAACATCTTTTCTGCCATTTTCATCTTGCTACGAGCTCTGAACAGCACTGATACAGCATCCTGAGCAGGCAACACTGAAAAGGCAGGGAAGAAGGGAGAAGCATTTGGTTCCAGTATAAGTAGCCTATTTATGTTATTAATAAAGGCTTATTTTTAAAACCTTTTTCAAATTAAGTGAGTTTACATACTGTGTGAAACATATCCTTACCTCACATGCACTATAATACAGGAACTACTCTTCCCAGCATGGAGATGGTGGCAGTGCAAAAAGGCATGTGTTGAGAAAAGCCTTCAGGCAGGAAAGAAAAGTGCTCTCCCAGACAGCACTGTTGAAGCTGCCGCACAACCTTGGTGCTGGTGGCCTTCTTCTCCTGTAAGTGTTCTGTAGGTCATTGCCCTATCATCACTTTGTTGGTCTGCCATAAAAGAACAAAAGCAGGAGACCAGATCCTGTTGTGTATCCATCTCCTGTTAGACAGGGCAAGGAGGGGCAGAGTTGAAGAGCACTGAGATTACTGAACGAGGTGTCCCAACCAAGCTACTTAGTCACAGTGTGAGCTTTGACATCAGAAAAGAGACATGGCCTGTGCCACTTTTGAAAAGGGATTAGACATGGTTTCTTAGTCTCTTGCCTCTTCTGACTTCTTTTGGAAAATGTTTCTTCTACCAACACAGCTGTCATTGATTACAGATGGGGCCCGCATAGGGAGATGAGTGTCTGGTCTGTAATTGGGAGCTCTCTGTTTGTGAACCTGAGGTGGTGAAAAAAAGGGCATTTGTCTTCTCCAAACAACTTCTCAGCATCTGCCTTGCTGCCAAGAATGAATCTTGTCCTTAAGTGCTGTCCTTTGGTTGCTATGCCCTTCTGATCATGGAGAGCAGCAGGGATGCCGCCCTACTCTGCTTCAACTTTCTGAAGCAGTATGTTTTGTGATTCCCAGGCTTCTCTATGCTTATGTAGGAAAGAACCTCCACACCAGCTGTGGGAAAGATGCATGTTTTATTTGCAGGTGGAAGTGGAGTCATGTTTGCTGTCTGTGGGAGCTGATTACGTTGCCCTTGAGCTAGGCTGTTACTACAGAAACTTTTTAACAATCAGGTTCAGTTGCATTGTGTAGAACTGGGCGAATACGAAAACAGGAACATGTGGTTGGAGGGAAGGAGAAAGGATGGGAAGGAATTACATGAAATAAATCACTTCTGTAAAGGTGAGAAGGATAGTCAGACACCTGTTGCCACTTGAGGCTTGCGCAGCTGTGGGGCCATGCTGCATGGCCCATTGGCGCACTCGCACAGGTACAGGTTCAAATACTGACAGCTGTCCCACAGTCTGATGTTGAACAAGCAACAGAATTTGTCTTTCAAAAGCTTGATTTTCCAACATGTTTCTAAGTAAGAGGCAGTTGCTGTACAAGCTTTACCCACAGCTCTTCATCAGTACTGTTTTGAGTGGAGGAAGGAGAAGTGAAGCCTGCAAGGCCTTCTCCCCTGTTGCCAGCACCCCTCATAGTAAGGAATTGCTTGATCTATGCAGAAATACAAATCAAAATGAGTAAAATTAATTAAGGAAGTAGAATATTGCTACTAATATTACCAAAATCTGAAGTCTGGTATTCCACTAAAATTATCTTAGAAGTGACCTTTTAGTGATGAGTTCATACCACAGGTTCTAAATTATTTTAGACATCTACCAAGTTCTCTGAAGAAAGACAGTTAACTCCTGACAAAATAATTTTGATTAGCCAGCCCATTACTGTCTCAGGGTTTCCTGAATGACTATGTTTCATTTTGCTGGGTTGCCAGTGGCCTAAGATACTCATGCTGTGATGCACAGAGGTAAAGAGATTGTCCAAGGTGGCAGGAATTGACAAAGGGCCAGTGTCAATATAACCAGATACGACCAGTGGAGTCCAATGCAGGGCACCATGGAGCTCAGGGAACTCAGTCTGCCCCAAGTCCGGCTACTGAACACCAGGTCATCCCAGTACTCAAAATAAAATGCAGCCTGAGTTAGGCTACCAAAAGCCATTTTTTAAATTCAAAGTGTGATCATTATTTGGACCATGGCTCTGGAAATTGTTTAACCAAGAAAGAGCATTGCACTGTAGAAAACAGCATTAACCAAATCTTGATGCTGTGAGGGTCTCAAGAAGAAAGGTTTCCATCAAAGATGCCTGCTGCTGTGATGTTGTGTCTGGCTCCTGGTTTCTTTGGCTCTGAGGTACTGTCAGAGCAAGTACTACAAACTGATGCTTTGTCAACACAGTTGTAAGACACAGGGCTGTTTTGTTGCTCCTTGTGAGCTGCTTCAGCATCCCTTATTTGGGCAAGCAGCAGTGAATCAAACTCATGTGCTAAAGCAGGAGTAGACTGTGGTATAAAAGGTAGGAGTGCCCATTGGAAATGATATAGAATGAAAAGTCTGCGGTGCAGCCTGGCTGTTGTATTAAAGGGTAACTATTTCAGCTAAGGTAGAGGGGGCAAAAAAGCGATTAAATGCACTGTAGAATTGGCAATTCTTAAGCTGTAATTCTTCCATGTTAAGCAATTGTAAAACCTGTTTTTTAGTCCAAATACTGTCCTGTAACATGTGGTGTTGTTCCTTAATTATCTGGGGAAATGATCTAATATTTGAATCCAAGTTATGTGTAGATAAAAGAGACTGGAGATAAATGCTTTCAGATGGAACAGAGTAGCCTTCCAGTGCTCTGGAGATACCCTTTCTAATTGTTAGTTTACTTGTAATCTGTAGTAGCATAACTTGGTAATTTGAAAAAGTTCTCTTTATTTTTTCCTCCATTAATTAAACTGGAGTCTGACCTCTGAGGCTCATTAATTAACACTTAAGAGTCAAGTTGTTCAATTTTTTTTTCAGTAGAGTCTGAACCTGTTTTATAAAAATCACGTATGCCTCATACCTTTACTAAAGGTTCCATTTTGTTGACAATAGCTCATCCTTTATTTCAATGTGCCCCATTTTCTAAGATCTCTAAGTATGTTGCTTTTGTTCAGTGATTTAGATTTGGTTTTTTATGTTGCCTTTAAAATGGAAACCAGCTATTAGCAAAATGTACTCATTTTCCCTAAAGCTAGTCTCCCACTGAGCAGACCAAAGGCCTAGTAAAGTCTAGTAATCTAAAGCTTACATTACTTAGTAAAGATTTTACTTAGTAAAGTCCTTTTTTCACCCTTTAACAAAGGCATGATTTAAATTATATATTTTCTAAATCTTACTGTAGACCTCAGAAGTAAAACACTAATTTTTTTCTTGCATATGTATGATTGAGAACATGAGCAGGCTAGATGATTACAATGTAACATACAAAGCTTTCTATGAGGATGTTTGTTTTAGACTTGTCTGCCTATTAAGGGGAGTGATTCTGCCTCTCTGCTCTGGTGGGACTCCATCTGGAGTGCTGCATCCAGCTCTGGGGTCCCCTGCACAGGAAGGACATCTACCTGTTGAAGTTAATCCAGAGAAGGACCAGCAAGGTGATCAGAGGGATGAAGCACCTTTCCTGTGAGAAAAAGCTGAGGGAATTGGGATTGTTCAGTCTGGAAAAGAGAAGGCTTCAAGGTGAATCAATTGCAGCCTTCCAAATCCTGGAGAGGAGAAAGACGGAGACTCTTCACAATGGCATGTGGTGACAGGACAAGGGGGAATGGCTTCAAACTGAAGGAGAGTAGCTTTAGATTAGATGTTTGGAAAAAATTCTTTGATGCAAGGGTGGTGAGGCAGTGGAACAGGTTGCCCCGAGAAGTTACGGGAAATGTTCAAGGATAGGTTGGATGAGGCTTGGAGCAACCTTGTCTACTGGATGGTGTCCCTGGCCACAGCAAGGAGGTTGTAACTAGATGATTTTTAAGGTCCCTTTCAACACAAGCCATTCTAAGATTTTGTGGAGCAGGGGGAAATAATATGGATTAGACAAAGGAATTTAACCCCTGAGTGAGAACAAATTAGTATCTCACTAATTTGAGATGTGTTGAAAATAGCTCAAAAATACGGTGGTGGTCACTGGGAAATTTTCTTTTGAAAGTCAAGCCGTGCATTTGGTACCTTAGATGGGTTTAGTCCATCAGCTTCAAACATCATTTCCCAAAAGGTCTTTGCCCAGGTTGCTGCAGCAAAAGGACTGTCTTAGAGCTGGATTATTAGTGTATTTTTGGTATAGTTTCAAACTTTTGGTTGAATTTTTCATACTGGCACATAGCTAGATATGGGGAAGTCAAGTCTATGATAGGGAGAGATAAGCAAACATCAGAGGTTCATTGTTTTCTAGCTCGGATTCTAATGGCTTCTCTATTGCAAGCTGTGCAGAGGTGGGATTTCTATTTGCTTCCTTTGCCTACGCCCTGGGGCAGTGGGGCAGGCCCAGTTCTTTTCCTGAGTACCTTTGGCAGAGAGACTAGCAAAAGGAAGGGAGTGAGGGAGAGGGAAAAGGAAAAAAGGGAACTGCTAGTTCTTTTTTTTTTTCGTGGAGGGTTCTTTCCTCTCTGGGTGCGGGAGCGGAACTGCCGGGGCAGACACATTGCTTTTCCTGGAGCTGTGCCATGTCCTTTTGGATTGGCTTTGCCCAGCTCAGCGTGGCAGCAGTGTCCTATCGACATCCCCACGTGTGCTCGCTGCTGACAGGAGCATCCCAGCTCTTCTCATCGCACACAGCCGGCCCCAGCACGCGGCTCCGCAGCCGTGTCGGAGCTGCTGCCCCAGAGCCCAGCAGCACCCCTGCAGTTTTGGCTGTAACTGCACTGGAAGGCGAAGTGGGACTTCAGTGTCGAAAGTTTTGGCTACAGTGTTGCTGCTTGTTCTGTTTCTTTTTGTCCTATATATTTGTAGTAAAGAACTATTATCCTCTCTCTACATTTTTTGCCCAAAACCTCTTAATTTCAAAGGTTGTGGTGGCTCGAGGAGATGGAGGTCCTCTCTCTAGTCCAGGAAAATTCCTCACTTTCCTTGGCAGACATGTTGGGTTTTTTTAAAAATGAGACAATTTTATATAAGTATTCATTTCCCTTAACTAATGTCATGCAACAGCTTGCATTATCTGAAACCAGACTAAACATAATTTTGGTTTCTCGGTATCTTCCTTTGCATTGTCAAAATACAGGTAACGTTTGAGTTACAAATAATATGCTGTGCAATGCTGTGTATTTTTCTTTCAAGACATTCCATCTACGTGCTAACCAATACTTGGATCTCAATGTGGCTGATATTTATGAAAATCAAATGACATACCTGAGACAGTAAATGTCTCGGTGTCTTCGTGCCACTGAACTGTGCCTCAGAAATGTACTATTAATATGAGTAGTGTCTTGAGGAACTCACAATAACAAACTTAATTTAGGCTAAAAAGCTGGCAGTGGAAATGTCTACACCATCTCCAAAAGCAGGGTGGGAGGAAGAAACCTATTTCCAAGTGATGAGGATCCATCCACTGGGAACCTGACGTCTCAGCAGGCTTCTATCACCCCTGTGCCCCACTTTTCCCCATCCTTGGGGGTGTCAACCATCAGTCATGGCCTTGGAAGGACAGCTGTCAGCCCAGTATTGCAGGCTGAGAAAAGAAATTGCATTTCCATCTTTGGTATGTGGATTCTTGCAGCTGCCAAATCTGTAAGAGTGTGGTGGGTGGTTGGGCAGTAGAAGATGCTGCTTCAGATCCAGAAAAGGCCTCTGTGCTTCCTGCCAGCAGTAACAGAGTAGATTGCTGTAAATTACTTCTCAGGTTTAGTTTGTACTGTTTATGATGTAACCAGCCAAAATAACATATGATGTGCATCTCTGAATCGTGTAGAAGAGCACAGAGAAACATGAAGAGAGAAAACTGGGAGAGGAGTAATGAATTCTTATTTTTGCCACTGAGTATTTGCTCCTGGGAAGAAAAGAAAAGCCAAGAAGAGTATACACAGGATGTGGTATGGTTAGCTCAGTTCTGCCACAAGCTCCTTAGTCTTCAAAATTTCCTTTTGAGACTGTTTTGTTAGAAGTGCCTGTTCACATGACTCATTCATTAGGCTGTGAAACTATGGGGCCCATTTTACTTTTGCCTCTCTAAGCATTGAGCGAGACACTGGGAATTGCAATTTCTTTCCCACTCTAATGTTATGTGACTAAAAGTCTTATGTTTCTGGAATCAGCCTGGGGCTTGGAGTATCTCAGAAAAATTGCTTCTTTATAGTGCATGTATCTGAGAAATTAATGCATTTGCTTTGGCTGTGGTTTGGGTTACACAGCTGTTACCCACCATGCGGCACAGGGGACAGAAGCATAACCAATGTATAAGTTCAGTCCACGTTATGCAGGGTATCCCCGCCCCACCTTGCACTTGGTTTCTGTGCTCTGCTTTCTGAGGTCCCACACGAGTCTCAGGAGATGCAGCAGGGCTGGCTGACCTGGTGGTTTCACAGGCCCTTCAGCAGCAGTTGGTTCTGCAGCTTACTCTGCCATGGGAGCATTTGGGACTTTTGCGGGGCAGGAGACAAATGTGTAATCTGAGAATAACAGACGTGCTGCTCCTGTCCCAGCTGGCAAAGTGCCAGCATTTAAGGTCTGGAAATGTGCTGGGATTTGTACTCATCCTGGGAAAGAAAGGGAAAAAGACAAAAGAGAGAAAAGAAAGTGTGTTCTGTCCCAGATCTCACCCAGCAAAAAAAATTATTTTTTGTTTTAACTATTTGAAAGGAGGTTGGTTGACAAAGACAGAAGGGGAAGGGAACAGACAGGGGAACAGGCACGGTTTAGTTCTATTTTCCAAAGTCACTGGCATTTGGGTGATGAGGCTGTGATGCAAATATAAGTCAGTCATACATGACATTGGTACAAGAGGAAAGTAAGACCACATGAAGGGTTTCACAGAGAGAACTTATGTTTTGCTGTCCATGTAGATATGAGAGTTGCACCAAAAAAGGCATTTTGGAGGCAAGCTGGCTTGTTCACTGCATGAGCCAGGTCCCTACTTCTTATCAAGGGTACTCAGAAATGTAGACCCTAAAGTCTTGTGACACCTCCTTTAGAATCAACAAATACTTTAATAACTTCAGGGTTAAAAACTAGCTCCAGCAGGAGGCATGAAGAGAGCCTCATCCTAGAATACTTTTATAATCTGCTGTTAAAATATCCTCACTGAAGGCACAGTTTGAGGTCTTGAGCAGCCACAGAAGCTGGACTTAATTGCTTACCTCCTGGGTAGGTGCTGTAAGTGCTCGACCATAAGATGTAGAAGAGCAGTATTCACAGGAGGGTTTTTTTAATATATGGCCAAATGTGCAAATTAAAATACGTCTACAGTCTTTTAAATGTGTTTATGTTCTGTTTGGTTAACTCACCCTACAGATGGGAGAAGTGTATGGTTAAGTTTTGAACCTAGATATTTTTTTCCAGGCATAAAGCTGCTCAGTGCTATGAGAAACACCCTGTAACAAAGCTGGAAGATGTTTACTGGTGAAACGTTTAGTGTCTCCAGGGAGAAGCAGCAGCTGGGTAGGGTTTAAAAAGTCTACATTATCAATATGGGCATCTACAGCAGAGTGAATTAGATCTTGGAAAGCTGTTTCTTTTGTAAATTTAGCTCTGGTTCCACTAGCAGGAATCTTAACAGTTGTTATTTTGTCGACAAAAAGCTTTAAGTGACACCAATTATTCCTTACCATGCACTACACTGTAACTATTTAGTATCTTGTATGCACCAAGTGCAAAATCCACTCAGCTTCCAAACCCCTCAGCTTTTTATTTCATTCACAGTCTCTGTTCAAACTATATTGTATCAGGTCAGCTGGACAAGAGATTTCAATAACACAAAAAGGACTTGTCCAGGACCTGTGGGCATTTATCACATGCTAATTGTGCCAGTAGGTTTAACATCTAATTACATAAGTCTGAGAAATTTTTTCCTGAGATATAAAGAAGATTGGCAAAAATTAGAATGAAAAGGAAATTATTCTCAAATACTTTATTTCCAAAAGCAAGAGTATATGTAAGTGTGCTTTTTCCCCTCACCTCCCTTTCTGGCTCCCATTCTCAATGTTATCAGTAAATCCGTCATTCAGTAAAAGGTTCATGTTTAGTTACTTGATATATGCACAATTTGAGCTCAGTTTTGAAAATATTAGAATTGCTAATGTTTATTATTAGGTGCCCTGACTTTTGAAAGGTTGTAAAAGCAAGGGCTGTAACAGAAGGACTGGGAGTTATTCCACTTACCTGTTTTCCTTTAGTGTCAGTGCTGAACCACTAATGAAACATAAAATGTTAGGCTGATCACTGCCTTGCTGGAGAGGAATATGAAACTTAGGCCACAAGAATAGCTAAGAACAAAGTCAGAAATGTAAAGACAGCAACACAAAGACAAATGTGTAATTCATGTTCATACTACTTAAACAAAAAACATTTTTCGGTTGAGATTTGCTTGAAAATTTCATTACAGTATGTCAGTAACTGCTTTTGTGAATGTATATGTCAATGGTGGTTGAGCACGGTGGCTTCTTAAATACAGATGGATATTATATGCTTTACAAGGTGCTTAAAATCTACTAGCAAAGATACAGTGGCAAAACTGCTCCATTTAACTGAAATCTCCCTGTTTCATGGGTTTATATCTAACTCTTATCCTGTTGGCACAGATTTTATATTGCTACAAAATTATATTTAAGCCTTTTTTTAATCCTCTTGTATTACACAATTATGTAAGGGAAATGATCAGTTATATTTTGTGGCTTTTCCAGACTTTTGCAGTTGTAATCTCTGCTCCCTGACACCCTCCATGCCCCCACCTTCTAACAATATAAAAGAGATAACTCCAGCCTAATTTAAAGGAAAGAAAGTCAAGACTGAGAACAGTGGCAGTGAAGATGCTGCAGATCTGTGCCTGAATCTGGGCTAGTTTACTAACATATAACCTGCAGTTTGTCTTTGGACATTCTGGGTTTCGAAACCCCATGCTGAGGTGAGCAGAGCACTGCTCCTCTGCTCAGCTGACTGACTTGACAGGCTGTTGGGGCAAAAAACACCAACTTTTCAAAAATCCCAAACCCAACAATGACGAAAAAGCCAAACGTGGTAACAGGTGTTTATCAGCACACACACAGATAGAATACAGTTTCTTTTTTTTTTTTTTCTTCCCAAAGGTTCGTCATCGTTGGTGTGAACTTGTCATTAAACACAAATATGTGCCTGGGTATGGAGATGTTGAGAGATTTCTCAGAGAAGATCAGGTGAGTAACGTTTAAACTAACAGATTGAAAATAATCAACTTTTTGACACTCTAAAACTAAAAAAACATTTCATATATTTTCTTGCTGCAGTTTGTCAAAAACTCAGCTGTGTATTCAGTTTTGGTCACTTCTGCCCCTTAAACGCTTTAATTTAAGGAAGCCACCTAAGGCTAGGGTTATTCAACCCCACCAAGGCAAGTGGTAAAATAGGATATAATCCATCCTCTCCTTCCACTTTGTGCAAGCCAGAGGTAGCAATGATGTTAGGAAGACAGTTCTCAGCATTGGTTCCTTTTGCAGAATGGTGAAGGCAAGTCTGGCTGTGAATGTCAATGCATGTAGGTATTAGCACAAAGCAGTCAGTGCTGTGGTGACATATGACAGAAGATGACAGCCAGGAAGAGAAGCATAGTGCAATATACACCCAAAAAATGCTGCCCTGTGCACGGGTAGGGAAATGCAGCAAGAAGATTCTGAAGGCTTTAAAGGTTGGCCATAAGTGATGTCCTTACCATGGCCTTTTATTTAGGCCATTATGAACTTACAATTCTAATTGTACCTCTGCTTTGTTCTTTCTATTTCAATTCTATTTATTTTTATTCACTACGAACTCTATAGAATTGAGACATTCACTGCCTAGGATGAATGTCATTTATTTAAAATGTATGTAAAAGATACAAAATATAGTGCAAGATATGTCAAAGTCTAGGCAAGATATTAATGTCTTTACTTTTATGCTGACAATGAACAAAGCCATTTAGAGCAGTGGGAATTCTGTGCTTTTAGGCAACACAGCATATGGAATTACTGCAGTCTGTCATGCTACTTCTTCTAGCTGTGAAGTACAACTCATATTTTTTTCTCAGCCAATAAAAGGCCCTAGAGTTCTTGGCAAGCTCCTTATTAAAAGGGGAAAAAAAGACTTAAAAATACATTATTTCTTAGTAAGTTATATATATTGTACCTATTTTTATTCTATGAAGTGATAGATAAGCACCAGCAGAACCTGGGGAATAGGGGACCAGGAAATCCTTGAGTTGATAAAACTATGCAGAATTGCATTCCATTTTAAATAGATATTATGCCAAATAAAGAGATCCTCTGTGGTGTAGGGAAATGATTTTTGCAACTTTTTAGTGTAGTCCTAATTTCATTTACTTAAGCAGTGCATAGAATTTGTGGCACAACCATCTTCTGCACTGATTGCCACCCAGAGCAGTTGCATGTCCTTACTGATCCTGAAAGACAGCTTCATTAAATGTCTGGGCAAAAATGCACATGTGACTGTATAAAATCTTTTCAGTTCTACAAAACAACAGTTTGTTAACAGCTTGTTTATTTTTAGGCCTGGGGAAAAATTATTAGCAGTGGGTAGAGAGGGTAATTCCTATATGTAACAGAGTTCCAACATTTTTAAATTCTCAGTGAAAGCTCCAAGGCCCCTGCCTGGTGGCTGCCAGACCCTGGTGCAACTACAAACCTTGGAAATATGAGGGTTTTGTCCTTTGGATGTCAGAGAGCACCCTTACGGGATTGGCAAGGAGTGTAGCAGGTTTCTGCCACACTGAGGCTTAACTTCAGTCTTTCTTAGCTTTAAATTTCCCTTCTTGTTGAAGCTGTTTTTTAAGTTTACCAGCCAATGCTAGAACTTGTCAGGAATAGCATTAAAAATTGTGTTTTCTCAATGCTGTTCGAATTCTTCCTCTCCTGCAGGTCTAAGCAATAACTGTAAAAGTCAACATACTAAGCTGGTAATATTTTGTCACATGTAATCCTATTTTGGTAAATGCATCCTAACACTTACTGAATTCCTGTAATTAGCTGAAAAAAATTGTATCATCATTAAAAAATGGCAACCCCCAATATGTTTCCTGGCAAGTTAGCCAGTGCTTTGCTGGCTGTGGTCAAAAGGGCAAGATCTCATCGCCAGGTGCCTCATTGCCTTTTTTTATAGCTGTAATGTCCAGAATAAGTAGTTAGGAAAAGCTTGCCTTTCTACCAAACCAGAATTTGTGCATGTTCAGCTGTATTTCAGATGTAAATAGAAGTCTGAAACCTGACCATATTCAGTTCATGCCCAGTTACCAAATTGCCAAATGGGAATTTTAGAGTGGACTGCTTCCGTCTTTGTGGATGTCTGTGTAAACATCCCAGTTGGAAAGAAATGTGTATCCAGTTGAAGGAGAAACAAACTGTTTCCTCAAGGGACATTAGGAAAAAATTCAGGTTGTGGATAAAAGAAAACAGTACTTAACTTGAAAAGTGGCAAGGAAAGTGGAGTGAGAAATGTTTTTTTGTCAAGCAATAACATAGAACTCTTATGTTAATAATCTGTTTTTACACACCCAACACAGCATATAGACAACCACCTTTAGGCTGAAGAGGTCCAGGGAAAACTACTGTTTGGGGGGAGAATAGATCAAATAGAGTATATGGCATTTCCTATGTTGTGGATTGTCTTTTATGTTTCAATTTTAGTTTAAATGAGTACTGGGAGGTCAGTGGAATTACTGACTAGTCATTACTGGTGGTAGGATGCCTGTGTGTTATGTTCCTCTTTCAGGCTATGGGTGTGTATCTCTATGGTGAATTAATGGTGAATGAAGATGCAAAACAACAAGAAATTGCACGTAAATGCTTTGCTTCAGCACAAGAACATATGGATGTGTCCTCGGCCAAAGTGGTGGCAGAGATGTTATTCTGAAGAGGTGATTTTTCATTTTGATCTAAACACCCTAATTTTGCTTCATAGAGAAAGAATGTAGAGCTCACAACATGGTAAACTTTGGCATACCATGCAGTTTGTGGCTACTTAGGTCAGGAAGTAACTCTTGTTAAATATCTTCTTGGTTTGCTTTGTTGGGTTTTTTTCCATTTTTTTTAAGCCCAGCTGCAGGAGCAGTGAGTTACATGCATGCAGGCACTAGCTGGAGAACATGGAGAATGGCTTTGTTGTAAACGCTGTAAAGGACTGTACAAGTGGCAACTGTAAGTCCAAATGGCCCAAGAAGGCCAACTCTGCCTGCAATTGTTTCCCACTCTATATTCATAACTGTGCTTATACAAATTGCAATTGTGCAAGGAGCATTTCTGTTTAATGGAGCTGCATGTTTACTTGATAGGCAGCACAGTTTTTGAAGAGTCTGATCCCAGAATGGAAATATGATGCTGTCTACTTGGAAGCAAATCTGAATGATTTGAGAACAAGTTGATAATTCAAATGTTTTTGCGTTAAGAGTTGTGAGGCTTTTTAAGACTGATTATGAGGTAAGAAGAACAGCTTTAACATGAAGAAGCTAGCTTGTTTCAAAATTGCTGGGGAGAAAGCACCAGAGAAGAAACAGAATTGCAAAAAGTATTCATGGAATAAAGATTTCCATAGACTATAAACTGGTAATTTGCAAAGATACTTTCCACTTCACAGTTCGTTTGAGTAGTCGGAGGCAAGCTGACAGTGTCAGCACATGCATGTTTAACGTATAAGCAATTAAGATGGGAATGAAGGTTTCTTCCATTACAGCATACCTCAGATTTTTGAATAATGATATAATTCACCTGACAGACTGATTGCCTTGGTTATTCATGTGACTTTATTGTTAATTTCTAGCGTCAAAATTCAGGCATCCAATTATCAAAATTGCCATCATCTAATTGTTATCAAGCAGAAATCTCAATTTGTTGCTGTTCAAGCAGTATTTGGCAGTGAGTTCCAGTTGATTTTGTGGTGTTTACTGTATTTATATGAAATAGAGAAATGACAGGTTCTATGAAAGCAAGTGCAAGTTTTTTGATGAAAAGCCATGTTGTTCTTCTGTATAGACAAGAACTGTGCCTGACAAGAAAACTCTTCTGGGAAAGGTGGATCAGGCTGTAGAGCGCCAGGATATAATTTATGAGGTAGGGGGCCCACCCTTTAAAATAGGTATGGCTGAGAGACTCTCATGTACTCCCAGTTATCAAGGGCTCACAGGAATTTGAGTTACATTCAATAGTTCTTAATCTTCTAGTGAAGACCACCTTCTGAAGGCCAGAAGGCCAGTTTGTTCTGGTACTACTGTACTAGGAACTGTCTTACAGTTCCTTCAATAATAATATTTCTACAAGCTTCTCATGGTAAGTACCTAGCACAGGAAAATTACATGGTATATATGGGTTAGCAGTAGTCTAGAATTGCCCTTTGGGCTTTCCAGGCAGACCAGAAGTGCATGGTGAGCTATAACATAAAGTCTAAAGATACTAAGTAGAATACTCTGTGTGACAGCTCATTTTCTTTTAGTGTTGTAGCTGTTTGGGTTCCTGGCATGATGATTTGTGACTTAAGATTAAAATCACATTGCCAGGGATTACCACACAGCCATGACCGCAGCTGCTAGCGTGAAACTCACCATAACAGTGTGGAATCCTCTCCATCCATGAAACAAAACAAACCAACCAACCAAACAAACAAACAAAAAACCCAACCAAAAACAAACCAAAAAAGAGGAAAGCAGCAGAGCATCACAGAAGACCCCCCTCCGGAAATGATCTCTGCTGAGACGGAGACCTCTCTGGTGAGGTGCAGAGCTTAGCTGATTGGTGAACAGTGATTGTTTCCCTCTTTGTTCACAGTGGCTAAGTTCTGCACCTGAAGAGAAGGGAGAGGAGACTCTGTGCAGGGCAGAGAGTGTTTGCTGGCTGAGATACCTTACTGCCAGATGGGCAGACTTGCAGTGAATGCATGTGTGTGAGGTTCAGCATGTGGAAGATAAGAGGCAGAGGCGACTTAGGGAGGACCAAAGGCTTTTAGTTGAGAATAAACAGCACTCCTTAAGTTTTCAGTCTGAGTCCAAATGTAAGGTATTGCCCCCAGTACTTTGGTTACCATGCTTACCTAAAGGTCAGAGGAAATAATGTTTGTGACTTTAACCTGAAATTGTCAATAAAGCTTTGTTTTATAGTCTTCTCTTCAATGGATGTTGTCATGATCTCTCTGCTGTTGGAGTTTAGCATTGTGTGTCACTTGCAGGAAATGGTGGCAGCTCCAGTCAGAAACAACTTACGGCTGCTGCTGTTGTTCCAGGCTGTTGATGGACCCGTCCTCCGGTGCCTACTGAGCTGATATCAGTTCTGATTTTACACACTGGCTCAGTTCAGCAGGAACAGGAGTCGAGCCCTAGAGCAAAAAAGATGTACCTTTTTAAGAGGCTTTAAGAATTGTTGTTGCTGGTTTCTCTCAAAAAATGAATCAGTATACATCATGATGTCCTGATGTTAAACACCAAATGTCCTAAGGTGGAAAATCTACCTCAGTATTGCTTAGAGAACTGTTGACTTAACACGAGAAAGTGTGTGGATATGTAGCACATCATACAGTATTGCTGTAGTAACTTGCCTCCAACATTATTTTCAAAGTAACCTGCTAATAACCAAGAGAATGTGCTTCCACCATGGATCCTCTCTGTCTTCTCCAGACCTTGTGGTAGCTCTAGGAAGCTAAAGAGACCAGAGATTCTTAACTCTGTAACCACAGTTACTCTCTACCAGTAACCTGAAAAATTACTCAATTTGGAAAGCTGGGGCAATCAAGAATGCACAGATACTCCTTTACTGTGACAGAGTAATAACTTTAAATGCTGTTCCTGTTGCAGGAAAGATCACAGAGAAACTTTTTTAATAAATCTTCTACTAAACCCTGATGGTACCAGGATTTCATTGACCCAGGACATCAAGAGAAGGATTATGTGACTGCTAAAACAATCAGCTTACAGAAATATTTACCTTTCTGTATTTCGAGAGGCTCACTGTAACTGAGATCAGATGCACACAAAACAAACTACACACATGTGTTGCTCTGGCTGTACGTGATTTTTTTGATTCAATAAATTTGGGTGTTATCCAGTGTCTTTGATAATACAGCCATTCCAGTTTGCAGATGCCAAGGACTCTTGATTTGAACCATTTATGACTTCTAGTAATTTGGACATTCTGAAATTTGATGAAACTGTATTGTGTACTTAAAATTTTATTTGTAACTCCTTTGTCATATTAAAAAATGCCCCACATAAAATTAGCAGGAGCTGGGATAGCACTCAGGAGATTAATTAGAAGCAGAAATAACCTATGACCTACCATTATCCTGCTGAAGGGATGGGACTGAAGGAAAAACAAAGATCAGCATTCTCTCTCTGTCATATTTAAATTAAATTTTACCAGAAGTGTCAGACCTCCCGTTTTCTGAAAGTGTCTTTTATACTCCTGTGCTGCTTGTTTTGCACAGTGATGTGTCAAGTGAAACTCTTCTTTCCTGATCAATGGAGCACTGCACTTATAGAAGACATCTTAATTGTTCCCTCCAGAGTAAGAATTTAAAAAACAGAAATCTGTGAACATATTTCCTTTGTACTCTATTATTTTACATCAGTCTTGTAAAAATAAATACTTTTTCCAAGTGTGTGCAGTCTTTCCATTGCACGGTGGTTCAGCATTAATTTACAAAAATGGGAAAAATAATGACCCCATTTCTGCTTTTTCAACAGGAGAAGAGCAGCTGAAAGACATTGTTAATGGATATTAACAAGAAAAATTAAATGTGGTAAATTTTTTTAAGAGTTTGTGCTCAAATTCTAAAGAGCCTGCCTCAATAGTGATTTCAGTAGAAAGAGTACAGTTCCTTTTCACCTCACATTTTCTGGCCTCCTCCTTTCCAGGCATACAGTGTCAAAACGCGAATTATGTGACACTCAGTGAGTTCCTTCAAATGCAACAAGAGGTAGGAAATTGTCCAAGAACAGAAATGACTTCTAACATAGTTACACTCACAGGTGTTGTTACTACAGGATCCCATTCATAAGAGTTATGCTTCATTTCACAGGGTGTTTTTGCAAAAGCCAGTAAAGGGAACCAACTTGCTTTTTGTCTTTTCTGTTGTATAAGGGAAAAAACCCAGAGCTGGCTCAGACTCCTGCATAAGACACACAGAAATTAAATACATTATAAGCCTCTTCATAGCCAGTACTGTTAAAACTACAGGGCAACTAAGACATTCCACACCTTTGTAAATATCACCAAATTTTTATTCTTTCAAAACAATTGATTTAGTTTCATTTTTTTTTAATATTGAGCACAGCAATAGCTTGGTTTTTTTTGCTACAGTTGTCCCACTCTGTCTCAGCAGTATTAACTGGAATATTCCCCTCCCTACAACTTTGTGATCCATCATGCATGGTAGCAACTGAAAAGATGAACAGAAAATAAAACACTTAACACTGAACAACCTAAAAAATGGCAAAGTGGTGGCAGTCGGGGCCCTTTGTCAAATCTTATAGGGCCTTTTGTTGCTAATCGAAGCATTGTGAAATAGTGAGGCTTCAGATCAGGAAAAAAGCTAAAGGTGACATTGAATAGTTCTTGTGACCATACCCCATCAGAAGTTAGAAATAATAGGAGACTTATATATGTAGGGTCATTATCATGATCATCTTTAGTTTAAAATCCTTCTGAATCATGTAAAAAGCACTGGAAGTGAGCCACAGAGTGTCATTTAATTATTTAAGTTTTTAATAGGCCCTATTAAAAGCTTAGCTGAAAAAAAGCCCAAACCACCTTATTGTTCATTTTACTTGATTCTTTCAAGGTGGCTGTTTCTGTATTAATTTTCTGAGTTGTAGAATCTAGTTGTACTAAATAAAAGTAAACAACAAAGAAAAAAAAGCATTTCCAAACTTCCTGTAACTTAAAGTATTACTGGAAATCATGTTTTATCAAGTGATACCTTCATCCAGGAGTTGGATTCAATGATCCTTGTGGGTCCCTTCCAACTCAGTGTATCCTATGATTGTACAATCCAGAGTTGACTTTCAACACACTAAAATTCGATAGAATGGCACAGTTGTTAGTTCATAAGTATCGTCAGACATTTGGGGAAAGTGGACAAAATGTAACTACAATAAATGTCCATTGGGAGGTGAAAACTAAGGCATGAGGGCTAGTGTACATTTGCCTGTCACTGCGTGTGCCTATGACAAACACAGACACGTATGTGTGCTTTGGCCCTGATTAGATTTCATTCTACTTCTATTTCATAGTCAGTTGTCTCTGATTAAAATATGCTATTTTTAAGGGTTTTTTTCCTCTGAATAGCATTAGAAAACCCAGTGCAGAAGGCTGGACTGTCTCCCACTTAACTTCATCAGACTGGCATCTGTTTGGGATCTCGGTGATTCTTTTCTGGACATAGTTTTTAAGTGTAAAAATGAATCTCAGATGAAATTAAAACTGTATCCATATAGTTAGGTGAGGATGACCTCTATTTCCTATTCTGCTTACTTGCTCACTGCTTCAGAGTAAAGACACCTTAATGATGGAGTAAGCTGGCAAGTCCCTCAGCCTCTCAGTGAAGATGCATTCCTGGTCATATACTTTCTCTTCCAAACACAGAGCTGACAGCTATGTTTTCTTACAGCTTTGCTGGGAGGTGTTTGCAGCTGCCGCTGTCTCTGTGCTTTCTCCTTTAGGAGGGAATTAGCTGTACCCTATTGTCCATCCCTCACACACAGTAGGAAAGGAAAATTGTCTGGAAACAAGTCTAAACAGAAATGCCTGAGCAAGTGAGCAGCTTGAGGAAACAAGTAGGCATAAGGAGCCTAAAGAAACAGGCATAATGATCCTCAGGATTTCTGACACATAAATAGCAATGTGAAAAAGGATACCATCTGAACAAAACAAAGAGGTTCCACAGAGCATTAAAATGTATCATGTCAAGTACTGCAGCCAGCCAGTTTATAGCTGATGAAAAAGTCTTGAGAACTGGTGTTTGTATGACAGCATATTTTAGCTGTTAGTTTGCAGGTGTAGACTCCTCTGCATACAGAGATGCAGGAGGAAACTCTGGCACCTTTGTAAGAGTGAACAAGCAGCTAAGTTACTCTGTGCCATGAGGTGCCAAAGGGTTTTTTAGTTTTGGGTTGATTCTTTCTGTGCAGAAAGTGGACTGTAAATATCTGGACAACCCACACCTTCCAGGCCCCTGTACTGCAGGCAGGTGTCAGAAGGCAGCAGTGGGTCCTGCACGTGCTGCAGCACAAGCACAGTGAGTTGTGTGTAACCATGTACTGCTGCATGGCTGTTGGTGGCTTTCTGCCTGAATAGGAAAGAATTTCCATGTCTTCACAAGTCTCACTGTCTGTGTGCATGACTTAAGAGTCAGGAATAGTTGTATATGAAATATCTAAGGCCATTTAAATTTTTACCTGTAGCTTACAGTATTTTACCTTGAGAAAAGAGCTCACATAATGATGTACTTCTGAGGTAAGACTAACATTTGACATAAATCCGAATTCTGAGCACAAAACCTTACTCTAATTAACTGAAAACCCTATTCCACAACACTAATTCTTAATACCTAAAAGAAAATTAATATATCTTGTAGTCTTTTTAGTGTATCTTGTGGTCTTCCAAAGCTGTAAAATATCTAGTATCATGAGTCATGTTTGATGTCTTCTGTAACAGGCAAAGATTATAAGACACCTAAGAGCATTTCTGTTCTTGGTCCTAATCTTTGATGCACTGACTACTAGTAAAAAAAAAAAAAGAATTGCAAGAAAGGACAAGGAAGCAACAAATTGAGGAGCCTGACTCATCCAGAATTTCACCACAAGTATACTGAGTTTAGACATGTATACAAAATACTAAGGTGAACATGTCCACTGACATGGATATGTTCCTTTGTTTCTGTGGGTACCATATGGTGGAAAAATAATTTTAAAAAGTTAGCCTGCTGCCAGGCTGGCATTTTATGTCAGTGAAATATGCCAGAGCATAAAGAAATTGAGACATCTGCACAGTGCTTGGGAGATTAACTTCATTTGTCTCTTGGCTGTGTCTTAAACTGAGTGCATATTTTCTGCACAAAATCGGGGCCCTGATTCCTGCTGCTTATAGCTGGCAGAAAAACAGGCAGTTGCTGTAACTCTTACCTGAAAGCATTCATAAATTGCAGTTGTGTGAAGATTTGCTTTTGCATGATAATTATGAGTCATAAAACAGAACTTAATTTTCAGCTGAGCATCGCACAGTGCTGCAGCAGCACTACCGTGCAAAAGCCTGTGTTTGCTTTTTGCCCCATAGTGGACATGACAGCTCTGCTGTCTTCTGGCATGCATCTGAGCAGCAGCTGAACATCACTGTACCCTTTGTTTAATGCAGATCACTTCAGTCATCTCTGAAAATTGCTGTGCCTGACTTCTCCCAGGATTTTCCCCTGGGCTTGTTGGGGCCAGTATCTCAGCACGGGAGGTCTCTGCTGAAGCTCACTCTGGCACTCTTTATTCATGGGGCACTGGTGGCTGCTTTGCCACTGGCATCATCCCCAGCCATCGTGACTAGATCTAAACAAGCTAGTTTGAGAAGCTGGTGTTTGGCACCATAATCTATTTTGCTTCATCTTTAATCCTGAAAGGATAGTGGTCATAATCATCTAACACACAGAAAAAAATGGGCTTCTTTAACCTCAAGTTGTTACATCACAATAGTGTCTAACTTTGTTCCACAGTTGTTTTTTATATTTGATAGTAAGAGCTATTTGCTTTACAACTGTACCCCCTTACAGTCAGCTCTTGCAAATGCAAGAAAACTAAAAACTACAATTTGTCAGCAAACAGCTTACTCCAGCCTACATCTGTCTCTTGCTGTGCCTGATACTCACATATTACCTGCCAAGCATGACCAATTAAAATTTCTTTCCAATTTACTCAATTTTACATCTGAAAAGTACTATTACTTTTTCCTGTTCTCTCAGGTAGGGAACTGTGCTGCCCCTCATTCTGCCTTTCACATGCCCCTTTTCCCTACATACAGCCCACATCTCTCAACAGCCATGGGATCATCATTCATTTTTGTTCCTGTCAGTAACATGGCAATATTACTCTGCCATACTGACATTAAGATTTTGCCATTGTCACCACTTGTGCTGAAACCGCCCATCATGCCTTATACACATCATCTCTTGTGCCTTTTGACTACACAAAGGCTATTTAATAAGCTACCAATTTTAGTTGAGAAAAATTATCCCTGTTTGCTTGAATATATTAAAAAAGCCACAAATACATGACATAAATGCTGAACTTTTTTTCTTCTTTACATTAGATGAAGAATCAGATGAATAATCACAATACTTCAATTTTATGCACAAACAAGAAAGCCCATCTACTGACATTTTATAGTTCATACCCACACCTCCTCCCTAGCATTTGCCTCTTCTTTCCTCAATCAAATCACAAGAATAACAAGTTTCCCACTTAACAGCTGCAAGGAAAGAATGGGAATTACGAAGCAGTCATACTAAGAAAATAGTAACACCAGTCTTATTTATTTCTTAAGCTAGCTGATTCTTTTCACCAGTATGAAGTAATGCCAGGATCATCTGAAGGGTTCATGTGATGCTGAGAAAAGTTTTACACCACAGAACAAAGGTAAATGCTAGAAGTTGGTGTATTTTTAGAATTATATTTTTGTAACAAGAGCATTTGGCATCAAAACCACAGGTTTATAACATGCAAAAACCAAAATCACCGAAAATTAATTCCCCCTCTCTCTTGAAATACAGCTTTTAAAACTGGTTTCTAATTACGTTTTAGAGGTGGTGAGAACCCACTGCTCCCAGTGCAGTTAGGAAGGAGGAGCTTATTCTCTCAATGTCTGAAAAATCAGAGCTAAACTGTCCTTCAGATTCACAAAAGTAAGCTGAAATGATAGGAAAATTATGAAAGTGGTGTGAGAAATAATGAGGGAGGGTTCGTTGTGGGAGGAAGGGAAAGAAGGGTTTTTGGTTGATGGAAGAGTTGAA
>JAWWEV010000095.1:33832667-33849956 GCA_035583235.1 Hafferia zeledoni | reverse complement strand
TGTTCAGCCTGGAGAAGAGGAGACTGAGGGGAGGCCTCATTGCAGTCTCCAACTTCCTGCTGAGGGGAAGAGGAGGGGCAGGCACTGATCTCTTTGCTGTAGTGACCAGTGCAGGACCCAAGGGAATGGCCTGAACTTGTGTCAGGGGAGGTTCAGGTTGGATATTAGGATGAGATTCTTCACCCAGAGGATGGTTTGGCACAGGTTCCCAGGGAAGTGGTCACAGCACCAAGCCTCCCAGAGTTCAAGAAGCATTTGGATGATACTCCCAGGCACACAGTGTGACTCTTGGGGATCATCCTGTGCAGGGATAAGGGTTGGACTCCATGATCCTTGTGAGTCCCTTCCAAATTTGGCATATACTGTGATTCTGCAATACAGAAGAGTTATAAGACAGGCTTTTAAAGTGTTAAGATATCTGAAGTTAGTCAAATAAAATGACAATAATGCTGTAATATTTCTGCAAGTTGTTGATGTTCAGGATAACTGTGATGTATGGAATCTTTATGGCCTAATTCTGTCACTATAATACAGAAGTAACAGCTAAATTTTTACAACCAAGTTTCAGCATGCTGGGTTTTTTTTCTTCTTTCTCACTCTGTCTCCCTTCACACACATGCAAGAATATAGAAAGCAAACTAAAGGACAGTCCTTGCCTTCTAACTGTATTGGTACAACTTGGCTACAGCCACAGCTATTTCCAACTTTTGTTTCAGTGGCTGATGGCAATGCAGCTCTTATCGCTAGCTGGCTCCTCGCTGCTCAGACAGAGTCACAGTGAGCACACACAAGCCACAAAGGCAGCTCATGAGGTTTACTCCTTTACAGCAGCCAGACAGCTGGTTAAAGGAAGATGACCAATGCAAGCAAGGGAAACTCCTCCTTGGCATTCACTAGAGAAGAAACCACCTAATAGCAAATTCCCAGGACAAGCTACTCTCTGCTAAGGCAGCAAATTAAATGGTTACCATAAGCATATCTTTTAAATGCAGACAAGCATTTAAGGAAAAATTGTACTGCAAGTCAGGACAACTTGCCAGAGAAGTGGATTTAAGTAGGCCTGCCTCTGAACACTGCTATGAATTAAGTGCTAGTGGGACGCCTCCAGCACCAGATTATACAGCTGCAATGGTTTAACTATTGGTGTTGCCCAGCAAAATGTACTGATTGCACAACAAAGCCATTGCAGACTATCAGGAAAGTATGAAAACATGGATTCAAACACATGCTCAGTGCTCTTGTCAAGGACTCCTCCCAATGCATTCCAGGTTTTCACTTTTCCAACTTGGGTCTAGTAGAAAACTACACTTCCATGTCACAAATTATCCCCTTTCTTCACACTTCTTACATCACAAGAAAAACTGCATTTTAATTAACATGACAGTACTCATTCACACAGAACATGAGTATTTTATTCTGTTATTAGATAATACAGCAACAAAATGGAGCAAAGCTGATTTAATAGTGTTTGTTTAATAATTGCAAGTCATTTTTGCTAGATGTTTTATCCTAAACTTGTACAATGCTAATGCTTCAGAATTTTTTGTGTTGTAGCCCCGCCAAACCAAACACATACCACATTGGCAGGAATTTCAGCTTACCGAAACTAGTATTAACTCACTTGCATCTTCAGTCTCTTTATTAACACCTCTTTGCACTTAAAATGCTGAGTACAGAAACTTCATAATGAATCCCAGAAGTAACAGATTAATGTGTTACTGCTGGTCAGCTAAATTGCAGTATCTGGTAGGATACCTGTTTCTATAATACAGAAAAAAATAAATATGTTCTGCTTTGTATTGGCACTGTACTGAGATCTTGATTAAAAGAAAGCCACAGAAGTGGTCCTTTTTTTTTCTTCCCTGAAGAAAATCCACAGCAACTACCCAGCTCCATTCTGGGAAGCTTGCAGAACTCAAAAAGTTGTAACTTAGCAGTCTGAGACTGGAAAGAAGCATAATCAACAAGGAAGTAAAATTTACTGTCTATATTCTTATTCCAAACAATGCCTTGAAGCAGAACGATTTTGAAGTTCTTTATATTCAGTGTACATACAGAACTAGGGTGTGGGTTGACATGGAGATAGAATGCAAGGGAACAAGCTACTTGAAACCTGATTACAGGATTTGTTGGCTGGTTCAGCATAAAAGTACCACCCTGAGGGCTCCAAAGAACAGTTAAACAAAGCAGCAATTACAGAGGATAGGATGCACATTGGATGGATAATGTGGGAGCCATGACATTAGAAATCTTCCATTACTCAGATTTACCAAATCTCTGCTGCCTTCCACTGGCAAACAAAAAGTAGCTTGAACATTCCACAAACTCACAGCTTATATATGTCAGATCATAATTCAAGCACTGTGAAAGCGCAAGAAAAAACAAATACCAAAGATTTATAACAACTAAGTTCAGGTAAAAAGAATGCCAGTACAGATGCATCTTCTTTAAGTTACAGACAGCATCAATTAGGTTTCTTCCTTAAAGCCTCCTGAAATGAGCAATCTCTCCTTGTAATATTTAAACCATGCAGCATTTAAGAAGCCAAACTCAGGAAAAAGAATGCCCAAGTTCACTCCTAATTTTGGTTTTCCACTACGTTCACTGAACATTTCCTTCCTGTTTGAGCTGATTTATACCTGTTAATCAGGATATTGGTTTTGTTTAAGAACATGAGAAGAATTTTCATGCATCTTTGCTGGCAGAAAAATAAGACAGCACAGCCAAAATACAGTTAAAAATTCCTCTCCAGAAACAGTAATACACATCTAAATATAATTCACTAACCTATAAGAATCATATATTGCAATTCTTTGCTAATCCTTCTTCTAAGTAGTTAAAATTACATATAGGCATATTATGGAGAAAAGATAACCAAAGGGTCTCCCACCCAACAACCAGACCAGAAATTAAAAAAACAAACAAAAAAACCATTCTTCCTTTGGATTAAAATTTTAGATTATTTATCATTCTAGGTAGAGACTCGACATGTGTTTCCACTAGACAAATACCTCAAAGCTTGTGATAAACAAATGCTTTACCTTAATCCCATGCTTTTCAGGTATGGTATTCAGGGAACAGAAAACTGAGTTACTTGATTTTGCTTTTTTATATATGTGTGGCTATCAACAACAGAAAAATTGCAACAGACTTCTTTCTGAATTTTTATTTAGAAATATTTTGAATCAAAAGAGGAAAAAACTCCTTTCTTCACAGACATATATCACATAGTTGCAATTTCTTCGTTAGCAAACTGAGAGGGCTTGTAACTTCTGTGATATGACTCACTGGGAACAAAATTGTAAGCAATCACTCAATACCATTACCGAAAATATCTTTCCATTTCTTACAGCCAAGGGATGCTAAGTACATTGTTTTTCTTTTCTCTTGCTCAAAAACAGAATACATTCAAAAAGCTGTATTAATTCAAGATACATGCCTCTGACTTTATATGCAAAAACAGTATTCCAAGTAGCACCTTTGAACATAGCACAAAGTGTTCACACTAAAGCTAAGCAATACATGAGAACACATTACTGAGGGAAGTTATGATCCTCTCTCATTACTATTCTCCATGCTTATTTTTCTAATGAAGCCAGGGACAGGTTCACAAAACTTCCTGGGACAAATACTTGCCTAAGGGTGAAAAAGGAAGCCATTGCTCCCTGTCTATGCTCTTTGTATGAGACAAAAAGCCTAAACAAAGAAGGGAGCAAACAACATCTGGACAAAAAATGAAGACAATGAATTGCAACCATGTGCTCCTTTAGGAAATTTGGCCCTCAAAATGGAAAATATCCTGATGTCTCTGTTGTGCTTGCCCTATTTTGTCTGAATGAGAAAAAAGAAAAAAGATTTGTTAAAGGAATAAACAATAGCATCAGTCATGGCACACTGTTAGGTGGGCTGTAGTGCAAGCAATCTTCTACCTGCAGTATCTGTTAACAAAGACCAGCTATTGATACAGTACTTTGCAGTGAACACTGTCCTGTGAAAGCTGCAGCACTGAAAGAAACAGCAAAATTTAGCCAGTCTGGGAGGAGTTTCATTTTGGGAACATTTTCAGAAAAAAAGAGAGTTCAGGAAACATTGTGGATTTCCTGAGAATACAGAGTGCCTTCACCATGAATCACTTCAGATCATTATTAGTTTCATATAAGCAAAATTATAGATCAAAATATTCTAGGAACAACTTACCAATCAAGCAATTGGATATGATTTACACATCTGTAATTTGGGAAAAAAACTGATCCTCAGCCAAATAAACAAGGAGATGAGTGAACTACTTTAAATTATATAGGTCTAATGTTACTGAAGAAGTTCAGAATAAAATTTTCAACCACCTTTAGTATTTACTATTATGTTTCAAAAGGTTAATATTTCCAAACAGCAGATTATTTTTAAATAATGATAAGGGAATAGGAAATTAGGGGATATACTTATGTAGGTGTCTTTATATCCTTGGTAACCTGCAGAGGAAGAAACTAATGGAAGTCTGACATTGATGAATATAGATAGATAAAAACATGATTTGTTGGCTTGATAAATAGATGACATTAAAATCCTAAACTTTCAATGTAAGTTTTTGAAGAAGTTCATTCAGCAGCTTCACAGTCCTTTCATTTTCTTCTCCATAATGTTTAAATCTGTATGCAGTACGGATAAGAAGGCTATAAACTTCTTTGCTCAAATCAGTTGAGTTAGTAATCTGTAGGAAAAACAGAGAAATTGGGAAATAATGCAATTATGTTGCTAAATAGTAAAAATTCTCCATTAATATTTGCAACAAAACCAAAGATTTGTCCCTCACCACTGAACATGTGAGAAGAAACTTCTGCCCAAGGTATCTCTTTTTGTTCACTTTAGTGGAACTCAGGAACTTTGAGATTTCTAATGTTCTCTCAAGTGAAACAAAGTAAGAGGACAGAAATTTTTAGAAGGAAACACAAATGGATAGACAGTGTAACCAGTCATCTCTAGAGAAAACAACTAAAACCAGATGAAGATTCTGCATGTGTTTTGGGACACAGTTCAATTCTGTAAAGCTTTCAAAAGTAAAAATAAATCCCCCCCCAAGAAGATTACAAAATACCAGGAAAAGATCCTAAATTGCAATTTTTGCAGATCAGGAAGGACTTTACTCCTCATTAGCTGCTGTGTTAATCCCAGTTTTCTATGCTGACCAAAACTACAGCCATGCATCCCAAATCAGTTCCACACCATTCTGCCTTTCAAATATTGTCTTTAATCCTTTTCAAATCACGTCGAGAGCCTTGCTGTATGGCTCAGCTTTGGAAACGAAGATTTGGGCAGGGCTCTCCCACGTGGGTGTGCCCTTCCAGTCTGCACAGTGGATTTTTTAGGTGAGGCACAGCACGCACAGAACTGGCCCCACCGTTTAACTCCTCGCATTCATCTGCCTCGGCCGAGTGAGCTTGGACAGTGTCAGTGAAGTCGTCAGGACTAGAACCTACAGCCCCCGGTATTCCCAGGAGGTCTCCCATCCAAGTACTAACCGGGGCTGACCCTGCTGAGCTTCCGAGAGCTGACGGGATCAGGTGTCAGAGTGGCATTTAACTGCCTAGGGCCTAGCTACACATTGATTATTGCACAGAAACAGTCCAAATTAATCAGACTAACAAACTGTGGCCTACAACAGCTCATGACCACCCTGTACTGTGGAATACTCAGTTTTGAAAGTTAGTTATATTGCTTTCTGTAAAGAAGCAAGAGATTGCTTTTGGTCTTCTGAAGAGGTTTAAAGTAACAGGCTAGTGTATTACAGCATCACAGCTTAACAGCTGTACTACTCAAGAGAAACTAGAAATAGGCTGTAAAAATGTGTACAACCCCTATCCCTTAATTTTACCATTACATTCTTAAGCTAAGAAAAAGGTTGTTCATTTGTAAACTTGCACCTAAAATGTGAAAAGTATCTTAGCCCTTCCTAAAAAGATAAATGTTTAGTCAGGCAGCTGTGTCATAAAATCAGATGCCTTGCACATGCCATACACTCTACACAGACAGAGGGGCACACTGCTGCTGAAAAGAAAAACTTTTGGAAGTGTTAAAACTACACACTGGCCCTACACGTGCTTGCATAGGAGTCACGCACTTCTTAAAAGAATATGGTTTTCTAGACAGGAAAGGATTTCTAATCTCACACTGAGATAGCACCATTTATCTTCAGAGACACTAGCACATTTTACAGTTTGTACCAATATTCCTGAAGGCTGTCATCAACAAAAGGAAGATATTGTGGCAAGCTTCCAACCTTTTCAGCTTTTTTCACACCCAAAGAGACACTGTCTTAGCTCTTGATTCTTTCCTTCTTAATCAATTACCACACTATTTTCCTAACTGGCTTTGCTAAAGCACTTTGCTAAGGCTTCTGTCACATCAATGCTAACACCTAGTAACCAGCTGCTCTACCTAATGGAAAACAGTGAGAAGACAGTTCCATTAGCCCTGTAGTAGCTGGATATTTAGAGAGTGATTTATAATTGGAAAAACATGTTTGCACATGCTCACTATACTATATGTAAATCACCTGTTGCTATCTCTTAACTGCTCAACACTGTAACTACTCCTGCATAGTCTGTATAGTCACGACAGCAACCATTTCAGTGAGGTCTTACCAAGACATGAATGAAAAATATTGTGACTGTAGCTGAAACAGATTTGTAGCAAGTTAGGTATAGCTGTTGTAGTAACAGTCTTCTTTAATTCTCTGTTATGTGTTTTCTTTACTAAAACGTAGAAACTTAAATCCAAAATAGTAAAATAAGTATATATTTCACTTAACCTGAAAAAGAAAGAAGAAACACTTACATGGTAAATACACTCCTGGGCAACCATATGTCCACCAGATGAAAAGAGCAAGAAGTTGGTCAGAAGATGTATTATAAGGTACTGGTTACAACATTGCTCTATTCCCATTATCCTGTGTAGAGCAGCCTCCAGATCTTTGAGAGAAAGATCTGCACAGCTGAAAAGCATCATTAGGTGACTGTAGATTGCTTGAACTTCTACCTGAAGGATCAGAGAAGAATAAAAGTCAAATCTATGGCATTTTTCTTTTGGATTTATTCACTAAAAGAAAACTGAATCCTTGGCAGAAAGTACACAAACATTAAAAGAATTTGAATTTAGCAGGGAAAATAGGGAAGGAATGACTGTACACATTTCTCTTATACTGATTAATACACAGAGATGGACAGGATGGATTTTTTTATTTTCTTTGGTCTTACAAATGAAGCAGACAGGGCATCAAGCCAGGATTTTACCTTTCTTAATAATGTAAGGAAATAGAGAAAATCCCTTGGCAGAACATGCTCAGATTTTTGCATGGTGCAAAAAAGAACAGAGTCTCCTCAAGGGCTCATTTCAGTATTGCTGCTTAAGTCAATTAAATCCCCATGCAACTTGACCTCAGATGATAACATGTTCTGGTAAGAATGAAGTTTCTTCTTTCTTCCTGTGTTGTTTGCCACTTAACCTTTTTATGTTGTGAGTCATCCAATAAAACCTATTTTTTACTGAGAGTAGAAAACAAGATTTTGGCATCTACACAGTGGAAAAAATTATAAGCAACTACTGCAATGAATCCTAACAATAATTCTGTTCACTATATTAAAAACAAACCAAGCTGTTGACAAAACACAAATAGTGACTGCTGGAGCAATGGAAAAATACACCCCTAGATCAAAGGAAAAGGATACCTGTTTCTTAACCATATTCATTGAGACAATTTATTTCAGACATTGACCTACTGCTAAAACAATTTCATATAAAGTAGTCTGAAAAAGCTCCTATTCTTGAATTAAGTCCAGGATTAAATGTGAGGCACAATAATACCAGAAGCTACAGAAAGTTAACTGGAATTCAAGATTCTTTATCCCTCTGTGTTTCCTCTGTGCCAGGGACTGCAGATAGATAGTAGCTGGCTCTGCTCCAAGAGCTCATATACCCTTGGAGTCCCATTCTTAGTGCTCCTTCAATCTTTCAGAGCCTAAAGGTAGGAAAAGAGTCCAACAAATGAATTGAGGAGCAGACTATTTAGTCCTGCACATGAAGTCTAATGAACAGCAAAAGTAGCCTTTTTCTTCTTTAAATATTTTAAACCTATGTACTCCACTCTTGCTGACATGAAGGTGTTGCCTAAAATAAGGAGCAGGAAGACAAAATCTTAAGTCACAAGAGCACACCTTTCCACACAAAAATATACTGAATGAAAAGTACTCCAGACTGACATCTGCCAGAAGTTCCCATGCCATCTTAATCCTTAACTAGTGAAAGGTGCAGGGGTTGAGGCGGAAACCACTTCATTTGAAAGAGCTGTGACCTAACCTGCCAAAGGATAAATTAAAAGTAAACACCTAACTAAAGGCAGAAGCTTTGCATGAACTGTGGGAATGCTACTGAAGTAGCCTGACCTGTGCAACAACAACAACAAAAAAGTCTTAGTTCAAGTACCTAAGAAAAGAATGATATCAGAGCTCTGGGAAAAGATGAGTAACTGCATGCATTGTCAATAGAAAAGCTCCTTTCTCACTAAAGTTTGTCAGATGTTATGACAGAATAACAAACTGATAGAATAAGGGACACATAAGGAAATGATTTTATATATGGGAAAAAGTGATTTTGTTCTTTAGTGCTAAAGTTAGAACAATATTCCATACATTGATGTGCACCTGGTGCTCCGGTTTCATCCAGTCATATTCATTGCTTACATATTGCCTTATTTCCCAAAACTACACTCTAAAACCAAACCTGATTTCCTTACCTCACCATAGCTCTAACCTTACTCAACTGTTCAGCCAACATCCCAGACCAACTCCTAGACTATAAGAAATTAAAGAAAAAAAAATTTACAAGTGACTGGGATGCGATCTTGCCATCTGGTTGGTGAGAGGGGAAGGAAAGGACCATTTAAAGCATCAGGTTTTACTAGTGTGGTGTACTGAGCTGCATTTTTAAATCAAACAGAATCCATTTTCAAATTAAGAAAAACTAGAGAAGTTACAGGCAAATTTTGAATCTGGGCTTTGTTGATTAGGTTGCTTGGGCTAGTTCAAACTTGCATAATAGGTTTAAATTAAAGGCTTTCATGTATTTCCATGCACACACAGACACACAGCACAGTGCAGTACAGTGCATGAAATTAGAACACTGTTCCTTCTCTTACCAACCTAGCATATGGGAGTGTTACATACTTTTTACATTATTACACATGCCAAAGTTGAGCAAATATATGTATGAAAAAGCAGAATAGATAGGCAGGAGGAAGATTCAAGGCTGTGTCTGATAAGTATCTTTTCTGCTCCAGCTGCTGTAATTTCTTGTGTTTCCTTCTCAGAAGATATCATAACACAGGAATGCTGGAATCTGCCGCACTGATTTAAAAAATACCATCACTAGGCAGTTTTACTTGTTATTAAAAGCATCCAATTCATCCAAGGTTTCCAGGAAAAGCCAAGAAGGTGCTAATCTATATAACGTACTTTAAAAAGAGGAATCATGTTTTCCAAATGTCACAAGAAAATTCAAAAAAATTATCTTTCAAGTTCTCCACTGCAACACAATTCCCTGGAGACCTTGTAAAGTCATTTTTCTGGTGTGCACTTGTTTTATAGCAATAAGATATAATCAGACTGTGACTGCTTATTGCCACTTACTATCGCTGCGTTACCCACCATTGTTTGAGTCCTTTGTTGATTTTCATTCTGAGGGCAGTAATAAAATACCAGCAGCCACAGCAAATCATCTGGTTCTACAGCAGCCTTCAGTAATTGTTCTGCTGCAATATCCACCCATTCTCCAAAACAAGCAACCAAAAACCAGATTTCAAAAAGGTCAGTGAGAGAACTGGAAAAATAAGAAGAGAATATTAAGTATTTCTCATTATTTGATGTTTTTAATTGTCTTAACTGCAAAGGGTGCTGCCAGTTAACTTGAAACAAATCTTTAAACTACTCTTCAACTGACAATTCCTTACCGGCTTTGTGCTGCTTACTCTATTTTCTGAAGTCACAATCAAGTTAGACACATGCAGTGCTACTACAGATTAACTTTGGCAATAGAACAGACTATCCACAACATCAGTTTCTAATAAACTGTAACAAAATACTGTGTAGGAAAATATAGATAATAAAATTAAACTCTCAGTTGAAGGATTTTCAAAACTTTAAATCATATCTCAAGTATTGCATTCTAGCACACTGTTGCCTTCCACTTTGTTGCTTTTCAGGGTTATTTTCTGGGTTTTGGTAATTTATGAAGCACATCTTTTTTGGTAATTCATGAGGAATTACCTTTAGATGGACTAAATATAAAAGTTTTACCATATATTCAGCTACTGACTCTTAAAACTCATGTCCTCTTTAATGAAAATTTTGAAGGTGTTTACAACAGGGTTATCGCTGTAAGAAAGGTGAGAATGGATTAACTCTCATCTCTACAGTTTCTCATATGGACTCCTCTAAAATTAGAGAAGACTGAAAGAAAGAGAAGTAATGGGGAGATGCAAACTAGTGGTAGGTGTCTCTGAAACAAATGAACTGAATGTGGAACAAAAGCAGGACAACTAGGAGATGAAGAATCAGGAACAACTATTCCTCATAAATTCTGCAAAACTTGGAAAAATTAGAACTTTTTCTTATGTGTTATTCCTGAGGACTCTAAAACTGCTGTGTCACCTTTCCCAGGAAATTCTAAGAGATTTTAGAAATTTCAGGAATTGATGAAGTTGTCTTCATCACATCATTTGGGGAATGTGACAAGGTCATAGGTTTATCATAAGACTTTCCTCTACCATTACAGTGCCTATTTTGGAGTCATGTACCCCACACTTGTGCTCCCATTGCTGTTTCTGCCTGCTCTGTAGTGGCACATATGTCCCACTGTCATTGCCAAAAGTGGCCCTTTGCTTTTTCTGAGATTTGCCCCATAAAAGTTACACGAGTTGATTTCTGGTTTAAAATGTCATGTAACATTTACTGTTCACTGAGATGAATACATATACTAAAAAATCACATCACAAGCAATCTGTTGATTATAAGGACATAGAAAGCACTTTGCTGTAAGATTCACATTTGGTATAAAATAAAAACACTGAAACCCAATCTATATAAAAAGAGAGCACTGGATATAAGAAGCAAGAGGATATGCTAAGCAAAAGTATTTTTTTCTCCTCTGCAAATCTTATTAAGTAGAAAGCATGTAGAATCAGGAATAAAGCAATAAAAGAAAATTGAATATAGTTTCCTCATGGATATTAGTATTTAAAAAATGTGTTAGATCCATTTTCTTTGTAACTGAGAGGGGTTTGACAGAAAACATTATTGCAGGAGTTCTAAAGGAAGTAAGAGTATATTCTGGCAAGTACAATACTATTCAAACTAGTGAACTATCAAAGCAAATCGGGGAAAAGGCAATATAAACTAGGAAAGGATTGAGCAACAAAAGGGAACTGAGATGCTTATATTATTTTAACACATTACGATGTGATGATATTTGTTTGTTCTATGTGTTACTTTAAGAAGCCAGGGCCAGCTGCTGGTCACATTCCAAGGACAGAAAGGTTTGCCGCACTTCAGGGATGAGCAGGGAAGACCATAGCACCAAACTGGAACTCAGAAAGTAAGAAGCTACAAGCAGGTAGCCTGGCTCAGAGAGAACAACAAAAAAGCTTTTTTTCTGCTACTCAGCAACAAAGAAAAAAGCCTCCATGAGTTAACTGAAACTATGCGTGGTTGCACATGACTTTCTTCCAGAACATAGGGGCACAGCCGGGTATTTTGTTTTTCAAGTCTGCTTGACATAGGTGTTCTATGTTTCTTCTGAAATATTTCAATTTTAAAATCAAAATTAATTCGGTTTCTTTGTATTTAAAAGCTGTTTAACATTCTTTGGAGAGCTCACTCTCAGAGCAGATCTAAGCAGACTCATATCCAGCCTCTATCTGAGTCACATCTCATCACAGTACTGATTAGAAAAAATTACAGGACAGTAGCAGATACAGATGTATGTTTTTTCCTTCTTTTCATATAGTCCTAAATCATCTCCTACCAAAGCAGAATTCATATAACAAAAACGATCATTCATGATGGCAATGATACTGCAGTCTGACAGTCATGTATTTATGAAAATAGTCAAGAAGTTTGGATGTTTGCACAAGCCTGCAGAAAGCCAATCCCAGCCTCTTCATAAAATAGTTTAAAGCTTTGAGGGAGAAGTGCAAGAATAGGCAAGTAAGCATTCCCACTATACACCTAGCTGTTGAAAGGAGTGATAAGATTTTGTTTATTAAGAGGCATATTGGTCAGGTATATACGCTACAAAGTTCAAGTTCAGTAAGTAATCTGATTCCTGTTCTTTAAAACAAAGCTCCCTTTAGAGAATAATAAGCAAATGATGAAAGGTAGCCACTAAAGACTTCAAATGACAGGACTTTTTCCAAAGTAACATGCAAAGAACAAAAAGTTAGAAAATCTTACACTGCTTACCTGGTATTTGTATCTTCTACTAATGCTTTGAGCATATTTGAAATGTATTTCATGTGTTGAGACCAGGATGTAATTGGGAGTTCTGAGGATGAAGGATGAAAATAAAACTTTTAAAACCCTAGTCTGTCTAACTAGAACGTAACAGTGAAACTAACCATATTAAGCTAGCTTTAAAATTTCTGCAACTTGATTTAGTTATCACAAAGCATTTAAAATTTCATTTCTATATTTCCCATTTTCAACAATACCTATTACTGTGCTTCATAGAACAATTTGTTGTCAAAGCCATATGAGGAATTACAGCTAGGAATATTCAAGTGAGGCTGATGTTCCTTTGAGTAATTGCTACATCAATATTAATATATAATCAGTGGAATAACATTCTCAGAGACTCTTGCACTGAGCTTAAATTACTGTTCATAAAAATGAACAGTGGTTTCTTACTTTATACGAATGGAAAACTTGAAAAAAAAATTAGGTTTACAATCTAAAGTACTGGAAGAATTCAAGTGTCAGAGACAAACAGAAAGCCTTTTTCTTGGAATAGACATACAAAAAATTTGATTATGACCATTACTGATATTCTAAGATAAGAAGATGTAGTGTTTTTACAATCTCAGTAACATGGCTTCATTGCTACACAATCATGCACTCTTTCTTTGTTATTCACTTCTGGTTTAGTTTTCTTTAAGGTTACATCTGTGGTATTGTTACATAAGAATTAGATTTTCCTGCAGAAAAAGGCATTAAAAGAATATTGTTAAAATTGCTAAGTCAAACACACCCTATTTAGGAAATGGCAAAAATTTGTATCCATCCCTTTTAAAGTTATTTTAAGACATACACAGACCATGAAGATTGGTAATGATGGAAATAGTTCATAAAGAAACTTACCGGAAGGACGTCTGAGTAAACTTCTCACAAGAGGCTGGTGATGGTAAGGGAAGTAGGCCTTCAGTGGAAATCTATGCTAAGATACAAGATCATTATTTTAACAGGTTTCTGGTCAGCTTTCAAAACAAACCTATGGTGAACTATCTTATCTAAGGTAGTAATTAAAAATACAGACTGAAGCAAGAGAACAGAAAATTAACTCTATACTTCATTTTAGGATTTTGCATAAAGAAAGGGGATATTTAGAAAATGCTTGCTTATGAAAAGTTTTTTAAAATATATGTACCAAAAAAGATTCAGAGCATGAAAAAAAATGACATCTTAGTAGTCTCGGACTTTTTCCCTGTAGTCACTTATGTCTTTGCTCTTAATATGTAGAGGTTAAAAGAGACACTAATTAGTTTAATTTCATTTCCAGTGTAAACAGATTCATGGATCATATTAAGCTAAGAACTAATAACATTTATAGAATCTGAGAGCATGGTGTAGATTATTGCCATCTATTATGGAAACCTAAAATCCTTAGGATCTGAGAGCTGTCACAGATAACAGACTTGCCCTTTATTTATCTGAGTACATGCAATTTGTACATTGTGAACACTGCTTGTGTAACTGAGACCAGCAGCAGCATCTTTTTGTTCTGCAAACATCTACTACAGGCACATCTAACACTCAGCATGTATTTTCAAGTGCAACATGAACTCCTTTTCAGGTAGACTGAAAACCAGCTGAATGGCCAGGTCCAGAGGGTGGTGATCACTGGCACAAAATCTAGCTGGAAATCAGTAACTACCAGAGTACAGCAGAGTTCAGTACTGGGTCCAGTCCTATTTAAAATTTTCATTAATGATCTGGATGAAGGAGCAGAGAGTTCCCTCAGCAAGTTTGGTGATGACACAAAACTGGGATGAGTGCCTGATATGTGACAGCACTGTGCTGCCATCCAGAGGGACGTTGACACACTGAAGAAATGGGCTGAGAGAAGCCTAATAAAGTTCAGCGAGGAGAAAGTGTAAAGACCTGCACTTGGGGAGGAATACCCCCAGGCACCAGCACATGCTGGCAGCCAACCAGCTGAAGAGCAGCTCTGCAGAGAAGGACCCAGGGGTTCCAGTGGATACCAAGCTGAACATGAGTCAGCAGAATGTGCCCTGTGCCAAAGCAGTGTATAGTATCTTGAGCTGTATTGGGCAAAAGATTGACAGTGATCAAGGGAGGTGATCCTCCTCCTCCCCCCAGCACAGGGGAGCAGCCGCTCCAGCAGCTTAACCTGAAACAGTATGTCCAATTAATGTCCAGTTCAACAGAAGGCCACAAGGATGATTAAAGAACTGGAGATTTCTCCTATGAGGAAGGGCTGAGAGAGCCTGGAGAAGAGAAGGCTCAAGGGATCTTATCTATGTAAATAAACACCTGAAGGGAGGTGCAAAGAAGACAGCAGGCTCTTTACAGTGGTGCTCAGTGGAAAGATCAGAGGCAACAGGCACAAACAAACACAGGAGGTTCCTTTTGTATATCAGAAAACACTTTCATAATTTATTTTTTTTACTTTCTTTTTTGCCCAGAAGAGTCATGGAGTTCCGTATGGACATGGTTCTGGGCAACTGGTTCTAAGTAGCCCTGCTTTCATGCTGGGCAGTTGGACAAGATGACCTCCAGAGGTCCCTTTCAACCTCAGTCTGTGGTTCTGCCATTTTAGTCTTTGAATCTCCATACCATTTATCTTCTGTCTCCGTTCTTTAGGAGTAAGATGGCATTTAGCTAATAGATCATCTCTTGAAACACAGACTAGGAATATAAACTCTATAAAATGTTATATTTCTAAATCCAATGAAGACCATATTGAGGAACTAATTTCTTTTGGGATATACATACATATATCTTATAAACAAGCATACTGACACATTCTCTCTTTTTTTATTTTGTCAACAACTCTTCATTGAAATGACAGCACACAATTATATACACTATTCTCACACTCTGTGTATCATTGGTATGGTAAGACTCTACAGTAAGAGGAATTAGTTTAATTAAAAAAGTAGTAATCCCTATGCTACAGTATGCATGTAGACCCTTAGCTTGCACCAAAAGTCCCCATGAAAAAGCAGCCCCTTGACACAGTAGTAGGCGAGACAACTCACACCATGCACTACATATGAAAACAGCATTGTTAAGTAAGTGAAAATAAATTTTCAGCATATTGCCTAGGCAAAGCAAAAAAAGGCTGTTGTATAAACACAGTACTTTAGGCAGTTCTTTCCTTACGTAACCCATCACAGAAAGGTACAGTGAGAGAACAAGTTTGGATTAGCTGGTTGTAACAATTGCCATGATGGGGACATAAATGTGGAACATCAGTTTAAAATATTTATCCAGATATTTAAAACCAAATTTCCCATGTGAAAACCAATGATAATTCTGAAATTATCAAGGGAAAATAATTAATGAGGAAATTATAATTTCCATCAAATAAAAACATGAACTTTGACTTCATAAATTTACAAGCAACATGATCCAAATATCGTCTGGTCAGCTTTCACTACCACCACAAACTTGAAGAAAATCTGCTAGCACAAAACATATTCTAACAGTGATCTCAGTACATCCCTTCTTAAATTTCTGTACCCATGACTACAGAAATTATACTTTTTCCCAAGCAGGTTTAAACCCTATGTTCCAGTCTCCAAAAACATGAAGAATAAAAGACTATTCCTAAACCCAGTAGCACGTTTTTTCACAATCTTAAGTTTTGTTTTGACAAACCTTCTTTCTAAATGGTCTACAAAGTTAATATAAAAGACAGCTATTGCTGACAACTGCCACACTGCAATAATCACTCCTCTCCTACCTTGCAAACCTGTGAACTGCCAGACATGACCCAGTTCTTTTGCAAATTTTATGAACACATCGGTTATAGTACAGTTAACTGTACTGTAAGTGCCTGATGACCAGGCAGAATCCTCTTCATCTTCTGTCTTTTAATGTTTTTGCCATTCTTCTGCTAAATGCTAATGGAGCACATTATATCCTGTCATGGGCAATCAGACATGCACAAGGATGGGTGCCTTATGAATATATGTAATGATGGTGTCACAAAAAACAAAAGAGCTCTGCCTGACTTGAAGTTTAGGAAGCAATCTGTACCTGCCTTTTTGCACACCAGCTCTTAGTTAACATTACAGTTGTACATAAATTGTGAAAAAAGGGATTTTAAATTCTAATAGTGAAGATAATACCTTAATTAAAACTCCATGAATTAAACCATATACAAGATAAACAGAGGAAACTCAATATTTAAAACCACTTCAGAAATGGGCAAGAGACTGTGTTGCAATGTCAGCAGGCAAAGGGCTTTCACCATGAAGAAAGTGCATCACTTGCACAACAGGATTAGCTCTTGGGTGTCCAATGGGTGTAGAATCTTTACCTTGCTCTCACCCTCTCACCTGTGGCTACACAATGTGCTGTTGCCTTGCAGGCAGGGTGGCATAAGATTAACATGCACAGCCCCTATGTATTAAGCGAGACAGATGCCTGAAGCTAGAAGACAGATGCAATCACACTGCTAATTAAACACAAGTACATCACATCACAAGTTCCAAGAAGTCTCAACATTTTCTTAACTACCATCTCCCCCAAAAGATGCAAAAGTCAAAGGAGCTGGAAATTTTCTTAGTTCTCAAGTAAAAGTTATTAAATGACAGAGTACTTTCCAAACTTGCATAATATGGACTTCAAAAACCAAATGAAATAGTCAGGATGTGAAATGACACTGTGATTTTAGAACCTGAAATCAAGTTTGCAGCCTATAAACAAGAAAGATTTTTTATATCTGTTTTTTGAAATTTAAAAATAAGAAACTTCTTTTACTCTTGTTTAAATTGACACA
>JAWWEV010000095.1:33788727-33828397 GCA_035583235.1 Hafferia zeledoni | reverse complement strand
TGCCTCACCTAAAAAATCCACTGCGCAGGCTGGAAGGGCTCACCCACGTGGGGAGAGCCCTTCCCAAATCTTCGTTCGCGAAGACTGGGCCATTAGTAAACACTCTACATTCTAATTCCATATCTTAGGCTTTTATAGAGCACCTAGAATAAAAACTACTTACACATTCCCCAAAGCACTGAGCTAAAGCCCAAGTTAAAAAAACCCCACGCTCTGTGTTTCTGAAGTTAGCACCGTAAGATTTGATGAGAACACAGTTCTTGAACAGTCTAGAGTAAAGTATGTTTAATAAAATGCATTCTATAAACTTCAGGAGGCATAGCATTTATAAAATGGCACTTACTGCAACTGCTTGAAGTGCATAATGCACTACTGAAAAGAAAACTTGTATGCATTTGTTTAAGCTAAAGAGTACCAAGTAGAATATTAATATACTATATAATATGTGAAATAATAATACATAATATGTAAAACAGTAATACATAATATGTAATAATAATAATAATAATAATAATAATAATAGGATATCCTTTGAATTGCACACAGACAGAATGAGGACTTTGCTCAAGATGATCCCCACATGATAATACTAGAAAAAAAAGAAACAACCCTTACTACAAACTGTCTAGAAAAGCTCCTCGTTTCCCACAGTTGTTTCCCACACTGGCAATACCAGGCGGCACCTGACTGTCGTGCTTTGCCCGCTGTTCCTTGCGCGGTGGCCGTGGCGGTGCCGCTGCCTGTGCGCCCCCCGGTGCTGCGGAGCGCTCACAGCCGGCCGAGCGCAGCCTGCGCGCAGCGTGGTCTCCAACTCCCACTGCTGGAGGAGGGAGGGAGAGAACCGGCTGGGAAACCTGGACTAGAAGACCTCCAGAGCTGCCTTACAAACCCAACCATTCTGCACCCAAACATTCCCTTCTGGGGAAATTAGTAGAAAGTGAGAGTACGTTTTTCAGTCCTGTGGCTAAGTGGTTGAATTCAGTCATTTTTCCACAGTCTTTTCAGACACTCTACCTACTTCTGCACACACATTCTATGATGATGTACCAGCCAACTGTTGCTTAAAACAGGTTGAATACAAACTAGAAACGGTCCATTAGACATTGCCTCACATATCAAGATCAAATCACAGTTCTTTTGAACAAGACCAGAATAAATGTGCTGTACGCAACAATGAAAAACTCTCCAATCTTTCCAGCAGCAAACTGAAAGTACTCACTACAAAATATCACAGTTTATAGCCCTAACCTACGCTGCAGAAACCAATAAGAATTTCATCACTGGTATTCAAAAGGGGAAAAAACCCCAAAACAAAACCAACCCCAAACTCCACTGTTACCTAATCCCACAAGATTTTGATCAATGGACTGCATGGAATTAATTTGCAAGCACTCAAGGCAAGAATCCTATTATAGTGCAAAATCTGTCAGACAATTTGAAGATGTGCTTGTTATGTAGCAGGACAAGAGCAGGCAGCACAATTCTGCCACTACCAGCACGAATTCTGAAATCTGGGAGGGATTCTCAACTTCAGGAGGTACTTCCATAGGCACCCCTTGTTGATATTATCTATTTTCAAAATAAAAAGACATTTTACATTTCAATAATTTTGTCTGCAACTATTCAGTGCTTTTCACAGAAAATGAAAAAAAAGTCTACCAGGAACTTTTTCCATCACTGTTAAAACACACGCAATACATACAGCACAATATACACTGAACCAAAAAGATTCAAACATGGAGAATTTGGATCTGACTGTGTGATATTATGATTATATATTTTAAGATTGTGTGCCCCCCACAAAAACATCAGGATTTTTCAAATAAGTAAAATAAAAACCATGTAATTTTAGCATAAAGCATTACAGACACAAGTTTTATAGAACTATACTATTTTGGTACCTGTATTACTAGAAAGCAGAATCCTAAAAAAACTAATTTATAACAAAAAGACAAAACTGAATAAAGAAATACGAAAAATATATTTCTATCTACAGTAAGCAAGTAATGGTGCAAAGAGGAACAAGCTAATAATGTGCGTTTTCTTTTTCATATCATAGAATGCTCTGTAAAAACCAAAATTAAGAGCAAACATGGGGGAAATAAACTGTGCCCAAGGTTACATAGCAATAAATTTGAGGTGGTAACACCTGATTTACAGACTTACATGCAATTAATTGGACACAACGCTTCTACAAGATAAGCACATCTAGCTTTAAGAAACTACTATGCTGCTGTACTTCAAATATTGTCTGTATTTTCCAATTGTATATTTGTATTTCTGAATTTTATCTTTTCAAGCTAAAAAATAGGAAATATAACTTTCTGTTATTCTTATTAAATATGTCAAATAGGTTTTTATTTTGAAGAAAACACTTCTTTTGAAAGCACAAATATGGAACTTTTTATGAAAGCTTCAAAAGCTCCTGAATCCATCAACATTATAAATATTGTGCTTTATTTAAAATAATTTACCATAATAACACAGATTTTGAAGATGGGCAATACAGTGGGAACTAATTGTAGCTTAGCTGGAACATATTACAGGTGGAAAAAAGGTTTCACATTTTCTCTCTCTATCCTTCCTCCTTTACTCTTCATTAATGCCTGTTTCATTGGCACAGCTCCTAATGCAATGTGAGTGAGGATCCAACTAAACTCAAAACTTAAGAATAAGGCACAGCAAGAAGGCAGAGCAAGGGCATGGGAACAAGAGTAGTCTCCAGCCAGCCTGATATTCTGTCAGGCAAAACAAGTCACCACATCACCCCCTACAATTGTATTTGCTCTCTATTGCAAATGCCACAAATAACAGCAAGTGAGACCTCACAGCTAGCACTTTAACTGCAGAGTGCAATGTAATTTTGATGCAGGGCTGGACTTGGAAAGGCTTTTTTCCTACCCCTGGAAGGGGGAAGAAGGTAAGACCAAGCTCACTAGAGATGAGCCTAGGGGTGACATGCCAGTGTTGGGAGTGAAACTGGCAGCCCAGGTGAAGTGCACCTGCACCAAAGCATGCAGTGTGGGTAAAAGGAGGAGCTAGAAGCCATGGTGCAGCAGGAAAGCTATGACGTACTGACCGTCACAGAAACGTGGTGCAATGGATGGCTATAAGCTCTTCAGAAGGGACAGGCAAGGAAGGAGAGGCAGTGGGGTGGCTCTACATTAGGGAATGTTCCACCTATGTAGAGCTCAAGGACAGCGATGATAAGGACAAGTTCCTGTGTGTGAGAATCACAGGGAAGGCTAACAAAGCAGACACATCCTGGTGGGAGCCAGGATCAAGAGGCCAAAGAAGTATTCTAAGAGTGGCTGGCTGATGCTTCACGATTGCTAGCCCTTGTTCTTGTGGGAGACTTTAACTTGCCAGATGTCTGCTGGAAACAACTCAGCAGACAGGAGGGTTTAAAGGCTTCCTGGAGTGTGTGGAAGATACGGAGCTGGTAAGTGAACATACCAAGGGCAATGCCCTACTAGACCTGTTGATTACAAACAGAGAAGGACTGGTGGGAGATGTGGTGGTCAGAGGCCATTTTGGGCACAGTGACCATACCATGATAGTTTTCAATTCTTGGTGAAGTAAGGAAGGGGATCAACAAATCCTCCACCTTGAACTTCCAGAGGGCAAACTTTGGCCTGTTCAGGACACTGTTTCAGAGAGTCCCTTGGGTAACAGGCCTTAAAAACAAAGGGGCTGGAATAGCTGGACAAGCTTAAGGAGGAAGTTGTAAAGGTAAAGAGCAGGCTGTCCCTGTGTGCCAGAAGAGAAGCCAGTGGGTAGGACAACTGCCCTGGCTGAACAGGGAATTTTCACATGAACTCACGGTAAAAAAGAGGTTTTACAACCTTTGGAAGAAGGGGTAGCAACTCAGGAAGGCTTGCAAGGATATCATTAGGTCATGCAGAGAGAAAATTGAAAAGGTAAAAGCTCAACTAGAACTCAATCTGGCCACTGCAATGAAAGATAATAATTTTATTTTTTTTATAAATACAACAAAAAGAGAGCTGAGGGAAATATCCATCGCCATTGGATGTGGAAAGGAGCTTTGTCACCAAGGATGAAAAAAAGGCTGAGATACCTAATGCCTTCTTTACCTCATTCTTTAACAGAAAGACCAGTTATCCTCAAGGCAGCCAGTCCCCTGAGCTGGTAACAGAGATGAGGTGCAGAATAGGCCCCCAGCAACCTAGGAGGATATATTTAGTGACCTGCTGTGCCCCTAGACACTCACAAGTCTAAGGGGACAGACGAGATTCATCCAAGGGTACTGAAGGAGCTGGTGGAAGAGACCACCAAGCTGCTGTCCCTCATTTATCATCAGTCCTGGATAACTGGAGACATCCCAGACAATTAGAAGTTGGCCACTGTGACACCTGTCTATAAGAACGGTTGAAAGGAGGATCCAGGGAGGATCCTGTCAGCCTGACCGTGGTGCTAGGGATATGGAACAGATCATCTTGAGTGTGATCACACAGCACATGCAGCACAACCAGAGTATCAGGCCCAGCCAGCGTAACTTTAGGAAAGACAGGTCCTGCTTGATCAACCTGATCTCTTTCTATGACCAGGTGACCCCCCTGGTGGATGAAGAAAAGGCTGTGGATGTGGTCTACCTGGACTTCAGCAAAGCCTTTCATACTGTCTCACACAGAATTCTTTTGGAGAAACTGGCTGCTCATGTCTTAGATGGGTACACTCTTTACTGGATTAAAAATGGTCTGGATGGCTGAGTCCAAAGAGAGGTGGTGAATGGAGTTACATCCAGTTGGCTGGTCACTAGTGGGGTTTCCCAGGGCTCAGTGTCAGTCCCAGTCCTGTTTATTATCTTTATCAACAATCTGGATGAGGGCATCGAGTGCATCCTCAGTCAGTTTGCAGAGGACACCAAGTCAGATGGGAATGTCCATCTCCTGGAGGGCAGGAAGGCTCTGCAGAAGGACCTGGCTGGACAGGCTGGATCAAAGAGCTGAGGCCAGCTGTATGAGGTTCACAATAACCCCATGCAAAACTACAGGCTTGGGGAAGAGTGACTGAAAAACTGCCTGGCAGAAAAGGATTTGAAGGTGCTGAAAATGAGCCAGCAGTGTGCTCAGGTGGCCAAGAAGGCCCACGGCATACTAGCCTATATCAGAAATAGTGTTCCCAGCAGGACCAGGGACTTGATTGTCCCCGTGTCCTCAGCACTGATGAGGCTACACCTCGAACCCTGTATTCAGTTCTGGGCCACTGATGACAAGAAAGACACTGAGGTGTCGGAGCATGTCCAGAGTAGCACAGCAGAGCTGGGGAAGAGTCTGGAGCACAAGTCCTGTCAGGAGCAGGTGAGGCAGCTGGGAGTCTTTAGCCTGGAGATTGCTCAGAAGAGACCTTGTCACTCTCCACAACTACCTGAAAGGAGATTGTAGCCAGGTGGGGGTTGGCTTCTCAAGCTGTGCCAGAGGAGGTTCAAGTTGGACATGAGGAAGAATATTGTCATTGAAAGAGTGGTTAAGCATGGGAACAGGTTGGCCAGGGAGGTGGTGGAATCACTGTCCCTGGAAGTGTTCAAGAAACAACAGGATGTGGCACTTAGAGCTATGATTTAGTTGACAGGATGGTGTTAGGTCAAAGGTTGGACTCTATCAACTTCGAAGTCTTTTCCAACCTTAATTACTCTATGATTCTAGGATGACAAGGTGGAAAAACAAAATGCAGCAAAACAGTTTATAAAGAAGAAGCTGACAAATTGACAAATTTAAAGTCCTCTCAACCTATTGGACTTTTCTTGCAACATAACTTTGAAAGAAATACAACTTCTTTAGAAAACCATCTCAAAACCAAACATAAACTATAAATTACACCAATTTGTTCTCATCTCTTTTTACATACACAGGCTTTAGAAGTCTGTGTATATACATACCTATCCATTCCTGGTAAAGCATAAAATACTAGTACGTGTATTTACTTGAATTTTATTTGTTAATGCCCATGTACAAACTTTAAAGTTTTGTCAGAAAGGAAGACACCCACTCACCCATCTAATGCTGAAGAAGCTAAATGACCGTTGTGATGGTCACTTCTCTTGTTTTACAGAATTTCTAATATTAATTTCAGTTTAGCCCCAAACCCACAAACACAATAGCATACCATATAAACACAAGTTAGTGGACCATCACACTACAATTACTCTTGGAATTAAAATACATGAGTATTGCATATTGAGTTTCTTTCACCGTCAAAGTATGATGGTTTACAACTATTTGTCTGCCTTAGATCTCCTTGAGGTTTATGTACAGTCTCCTTACTGTATCAAGGTATTTTATTTAGATAAATTACTCAGTGTAATTATGAAAGAGCTTATTTAAATTTCCTTCTTCTAATGTACTATAATCAGATCATTAACATATTTCAGCCTATTTGTACTCCAAAGGTTTTCTTCCAAATAGAAAAGTATAAATCTAGCTTTGTTCCACGATTCCTCTTTCTGTTACTATATCCATAAGGTAAACAGAGCTTACATTCTACAAATGCTGCAATCCAACTGCAAAAAAAATTCACACCCACATTCCTAAATAAATATTCAAATATCTTTAAGGCAGGCTACATTAATTATACTGTTGGACTCAAAGTGCTGGCTGATTTAATGTCACACAAGTATCTTTAGAGTACCATGTACATGTTATACAAAATATCATTATCCATTTAAAACACAATTTCTGGATCACATACTTTTCTTCTATAGTGCCTCTCTGAAGCTTATCATCTTGTTGGTTTTAGATGTTATGCCATCTCCCATTTCTGCACCTTCCCTCTTATCAGTGCCTATCAATCAGCAATATCGATCTGCCAATTGCTCCCTTCCTTAATGCCTCTATTCATTCCACTCCTTGTCCACAGGATGTCCTCTCTAAACCAGCATTCAAAGCTGCTGCAGTGGTCTTGTCACTCTGTGAGTAACTTACTTTGAAAGCACAAAGCCTTTGGAGCAGAGGCAAGCAAAGACAACCTAGGTGTACTAGAACAGTTTTTTTCAGAGATTAGGATGTGAAGACAACTTAAGTATGAAATTTTTAAATAAGTAACAATAAACCAATACTTAACACAAATATTTTACTTCTTTTTATGTATGTAACCCAGACCTTTCATAAAAGATATAGGTATCTTTTTTCCTCAGCTGGTATATGGTGTAGTACCACATATACATGTAGTACCATATATGCAACTCACAGTGTATGTGACACAGCAAAATTAGGAATAGGCCCTGTATATAGCCTTATCTTCTGGAATACCTAAATCCCCAGATTACATATGAAGAGCTGTTGATGCCAAGCATTTAAAAGATTTGCAAGTATTATAATGGTTCCCTAAAAGAACATATTTGCATGTTCAAATAAAAAGGAAGAAAATTTAAAGGTAGTATTGTCCTAACTAGAACACATACTCTGCAAGGAGTTTCATAGGCTCATTGATAGTAAGATACCACATGCCAATTCTTTCATTTTATGAAACATACCATTTAAGTGCATAGCACACATGCTATTTCACATTGTAATTAACAAATTTACATTTAGTGTTTCAAACTAGCTCATTATTATGGAAAAACTACTGTGCCATGTTTTCTTTTAGGGAAGATTTTTGGTGCTCTGCATAACACACCCTTCAAAACCGAATTTTAATTACAGTTTAGCAAACGTTTTGCATTAAGAGTTTTGTTCAGGTTTGCAAACAAAACCAAGTGTCTAAGCAGTCTATAATAATATAATCTATAAGGACTTCAAATTGTTTAAACTGCTGAACTCCAAAGGTACAGAGATTGAAGTAAGAACAGATTCAAATCCTCCCTGACCAAAGTTTCTAATTTTTTAAGAGAGAGGCAGGCACTCAGCACCCTCACCAGTTAGATTCTCATTTTTTATCCATTCTTCATCACTAGATTAAACCCTTTTTTCTCTTCTACTAATTCAGGGTAAAAACTAAAAAATTGTTGATGTTTGTAAGACTCAGTATTTGGTCTGCACTAACAAGTTCTATGTCACATAGCAGCCATTTCCTTCAAATACACTGACATATTAGAAAATCATCCCTTCTGAAGCATGAAAGAGCAGAGTCAAATGCACTACATATTGCACGTACCAGTAATGAGTCTTTTATAATACGAGCCACTTCTTCCAGTGAATTCAGCTGAATGGAAACCAACTGGTCTAAAAGATGTAAGGTAGCTTTTTCAAGGCCTGGTAAGTGACGAAGCCAGAGGCTGAAGACAGCTGATTCAGGAAGGGAGATCTTCTTCCTTGTTTAGAAAGAAAAATACTGTTTTCCCTAAGCAACTGGAAGGAAGACAAAAACGTACTTTTTTTTCTTTTTCTTTTTAAACATACTGAGGAAAAAGAAGACACAAAGAGCAAACTGAAGCAGAAGAGAGAAAATCTTGTTTGCAGTACTCTGTTTAATATCAAACCATAACAGCAAAGAGTGACAGAGAATCATCATCATCTACAAATGTAACTTTACCACATGTGTTTAAAACCTAAAAATTTGGAGATGATGAATCCTAGCAAATGGAAACTGAAGGTTTAAGTCTGGAGTTCCTTTCCTCTCTAGAGAAAGCCCAACACTTGTGCTCTTTCCAACTTGGACTAGTACCTGCAGGAAACTGCTGACAGATAAGCAGAAAGGCCATATTTCTGCTGTATACCAAAAGTATTACCTGTCATGGAAGAGCAGTAAGGTAAAAATTCAAACACAACAACAAAGGGAAAAAAAAAGAAAAACCAAAAAATACACCTTAGAGGTAGCTAAGTTTTCAGCCCACCAACACTATCCAGAACTGTTTAAAAGACAAATGGTTAAGAACACAAGTTATCTCTTCACCTAAAGTGTCCAACTATAAATAAGCTGAAATATAATGTTGTACCACTAGGAAAAAAGGGCATAGTGTGGACCAGTACAAATCAAAATATGCTAAAGTAACGACCCAAGAAGAGATATCACAGCACAAAACATCCTGGAATATTTTTGTAGCTATCATGATAGTTGCAAATTAAAAGGTTAAAACCAAAAGAATGCAGCAATAACATGAAATATTTGTCTTGGTCTTAAATCAAAGATTAAAAAATCTAAAATTAGGTTGAAGAGTAAATACAAACTAAAGCTATTGATTCAAAAAGAAAAATACCAGCAGAAAGAATATTTAACACCATGTTAGGATCTATTTTCAATGTATTTATTTTGCCATATGTTCATTTAAATATCAGCATTCAAATTTCTAAATTCCATTGAAAAGATGTATTTTTTCCATCCAATATTGTGTAGTGACTTGAAAGTGTACATGTGTAGACAAGGAATATATTGAAGAATCCAGAATTTTAAAACTGTAAAACAATGCTCAGTTTCAGGATGCTGTTTAATTAAGTGTCCCTATTAAAGCCAATATGCACATCCAAATAAATTAACAATTACAAGAGATTACTTAATTTTGCCTCAGCAATCTTTTTTTTTGTTTTAGTCATAGCATGGTAGATATTATACACATTATGTCAAGGGAAAAAAGCTAGTAAGCTTAAAGAGGTGTTCCAACTCTAAGATTTAAAAGTCATATAGGAAGCAAACTGCAGTGGTTATACTCCTGTGACTGAGCATGCAGATGGTCCCACTGGGACGATGCTGAGTTCTGTGGTGCCCTGCAAGCACCTTCTCTCCTGTAGCAGCCTTCACCCATGTTCAGAAGAAAGACGTGTTCAGAATGAAATGAAAGAGTTGAGAAAAATTAAATCCAGTTGTTAAAGTGGGAAAAAAATAAAACAAGCACAATCATGTTAAGATCACATGAGCTTCAGTGACAGGAGTATGTCATACAAAGCACGTCTGAGCCTACATCTGCTCTCAGGGAAACCATAGACTTTTGTCAAGGGCCCCACAAGAGTCACTTAATCAAAAAATATATGAACTGAAGTATTTTTGTTCACTATGCTAAGTAGGTAGATCAAATGTTAAGCAAAGACACATCTGTTTCAGTCAGAAGAACCTTTTATGACCATCCAAAAGATGGTCATATTCACATTACTAAGTGTCAGAAGTCTGTCATGATGGACTGCCCACCAGCTTAATGATATAAGACCATCCCTACAGAACCTGTGAACTTGATATGAAAGTTTTCTGAACTGCATTACTGTTTGTGCCACATGTACAGCCTGGAGCCATAAAGATAGACGAGTGAAAGAGTGAAAGATTGCTCTGTGGGTTTTGGGCACATCTTTCCCAAGAGACCTCCACATTTCTTTTTCATTCCTCTTCCTCAGTTTCTAGTAACGTGTATGAATTAGTAGATGTGCCTTCCCGTTACTTTTTTTCTGGAGCTCTCAATGGAGCACTATAAAAATGTTCATTGGAACATCTGAGAAATTACAATGAGCACAGAGGAAGCAATTAAAACTCTGTTTAAAAAAGGAGACTAATGGATAATTAAAGTGTTCACAGAGGACATTTTCTGGTATAAAAAAATTTGTTTATAATACAGACCCTCAGCTACAACTTGAATAAAGCAACCCTCAAGCAAAAGTAGGCTGTGCTTTCTCTGACATCTTCGCTTTCCTTGCATAGTGAATCTTGCTGATGTTCAGCTTCGCTCAGCTGGTTTACATCCATAGGCTGATTTTATCAAACAGTGGGTTTAGTGGCAGGAAAGCAAGCAAAGTCATATTTCACAAATAGGTTCTCTCAGACTCATTAAAAGTAATCTGTTGAACCAGGAGAATTTAAAATCTTGAGAACCAGGTGCACACACACACACACACACACACAAATGAAATATGAAAACATCAAACATAAGAATCTATCTTGTGCATAGAAAAATTAAAGAGGTTCCCAAATTGTTAAGTTAGGAATGGTGATACACCTACAGGAGAGGCAACTGACATTTCTATGAAAAAAGATCATATCTTTCACAAAACTACTAAAATTTATTGAAGACTTCAACCTCCATTTTAGAGAAAAGGTGGGACAAAGTGCTAGTCAATTGAAAGAGAGAAAGGCCTGAAAGATCCCTGAAAGACCCCCAGTTCTGTAGAATACTTTATTCCGCTTTGCAAAAGTGCTGCTTGCATTGCAAAATTACTTAACCCATGTTACCAAGGAAACATAGCATGAAGTGCTGAATCGTCTTGTTCTTGCTCACTGTACCTAGGCCTAAGCAATTGTTAGAGACCACTGTACCATGTATTAGAAATTATAAATTAAGGTAACTTAGACACATGAATAGAAGAAAATGGTAGCAAGCCAAGATTTTGAGTTGAATTCTGGCAAGGTCACTTATGAATGAAATAGAGGTCAGACTGAGGAGGAAGAGAAAAATCCCACTAAACTGAGGCAGAAGACCGGAACAACCCACCCAAAAGGCTTGCCAGGAGAAGCTCCCCCTCTAGCCACACCTACACCCTGCTCAAAGATGAATATGTTAATCAAATATTATAATAAATTATTATGTCTGTTAGGATGTTGTAATCATGTATTGAAACAGTATAAATTCACCTGCTTTGGCATTAGTGCTTGGAAGTGAGTTTGTGTGGCACGAGCCCTTCACTTCCCTGCACAGAAGTAAATACCTTTGCTGTTAAAAGATCCAAAGTCTTTCAGCAGTTCTTTATCTCCAAACTTTTTTGGCTTCACAGTATTCAAAGGTGTTATGCCACAATTGGGCATCAGCAATACAAAATTCTGCTTTGTCCTACAACCTCAGCTCTGCTATTCAACTGCAAGGAAAATATTTTGTTAAGAAAGCATGTGTAAGTGCATTCAGCATGTTAACCCAGAGCAAAGACATTTAATCAAATCAATAATTTTAATGAAAGAGCATAAAAATTATACAGACCATGCTACTTACGTTAAAAAGGCGTCATTCACACCCTCTAGAAACTCTGGGCAGAGAATTTCTTTTGACGAACCTCCGTGGTAAAGAAGGAGAGCTTCCAGCAATGGAGTTAGATCAGGCAAAGTAATGAGAGGGACACAGAAAAGGGACACAGCATTCACATGACTGGTTGAAAGGCTGAGGAAAAAATAAACACAGATCCTATTTCAGAAAAGTCAAAACTTAATTTCTAAAGTGATGAGCTAAAAAATAATAAATTAATTACAGAAGGTTAAATTTAAGAGATGCATACCTAACTGCTGAAAAATTATTTACTAGGATGACTGTTGACATGTTTTACATATTGAGAGAAGAATCTTAAGAAGACGTAAGATAAAACTTTGATATTTAAGTACTCAAGGCAAACCGTGTGAGGGATATCAATACAATTCTGAATTGTGTTGGCTCAATCACCACATCCTAGCAAGGGACTGCTCTGTCTTTCCCAGGATCAGTGAAGGAACACTTCAGATTCACAGCTCCTGTGTAAGTTTGCTGGCTCCTCAGAAGAGACAACCTAAATGCTTTTCAGGCCTCATGTTGCTTTTCTGACCTCTCAACAGAAACAATTTATGTGAAGAAAACAATATGAATCCTGCTGTCTTCAAGTGCACAGCTGAAAATCTTTTGTCTTACACATCTACAGTTGAAGGAATATATAGGACTTTTGGATCTTAATATACAAACTACTCGCTTGACCTGCTCACTAAAATGATATGTTTGGAAATGAAGAAGGACAGTGGAATCTGGAACATAAACCAAACATGGAACTTTTGAAACATTCAAAAAAAAAAAAGAAAATGGCAGAGATTAGATTTTCAAAAGTAAATCACAACTGTCCCAGAGTATACATAGTTTCTAGCACAAGAAACTGCGTCCTTGACAGGAAGACACTTAAGAAGACCAAGAGCTATGAAATACTGAATTCTAACAAATAAAAAAGTGCTAGATCGTTTGTACAAGGCTTCCTTGAGTTCCTGCAAGTTTCTCCTGATTGCAGTGTTCACCAACAAGGGTGCATTTTTGCAAGAACTGGAGAGTATTTTCTCTGGAGAGTCACTAACACTACTGATGAAGAACTGGGATGGGAATTGTGCTACAGGCTGTTCAGCAGTGTGGACACAAGGTACTTATCTTTATCATTATCATTTCCACAGTGAGAGAAATAAAACACGACACATTTTGAAAGAAGCATATTTCTGAGTAAATACCTAACTAACTATGTGATTAAGGTTTCCTACACTGAAATACTTTGAGATGCACTTTTGTTTCTGTAGGAATGGTAACTATTGGGGTGATATTTATTGTGCAGCAAAGTTTTTCAGGATTAACATGTAAAAGTCACAGACCCAAAACTCTAAATCAGTCTTCTTTGCAAAAATTTTCTTTCTAATTCCTTATCCAGGTGATGCATAAGGGGGTTTTTGATTTTTGATTTTTATAGATTTTAGAAGTAGCTATAGTGAATGTAGATTTTCGTGTACCAGTATTTCTAGTAGCTTAAGTTCAATGTTTATGCAAACCAACCCCTACCCATATCAACCCCTCCAGATTTCATTAGCTATTTAGTCTTGTTTTCAAGGTAGAAAGATAAAAAATGCCTCAAGGCCTGCACCACGACACATAAGCCAAGTGACCTCCAAGCCCAGAACACTAGAAAGCGTCCAAGTAACCTACGTGCTATGGAGAAGATGAAGATGATGAAGAGGGAGTCCCAAAACTCCCCCAGACTCAATTCCAGATGAGCTGTGCCAGGGGCGTAACAAGGCAAAACAGAAAAAAAAAGAACAAAAATTAGACAGACGTTATTATAAAACCCATGAAGCCAGTGTTTGTTTCCTTTATGATGCTCCTCTTTAACTGCATATATGATTTTGCTGCTGAAGTCAGTTCTAAATTAATTCAATCTGTTTACTCTTCCTTACTAAAACCTAGGTGGCAAGCAGCAAGGTAGAAGGGTAGCCAAGTTTTTGGCTCATGATACAAGGAAGATATTTCAATAACCCTCCTCTTTACAAAACTTTTCAAGCTATGGTGGTGTTAAGTAGGCCATAAAACTCATTTCTTCATAGCACCACTTTTGACTCTGAAGACCAAGATTGTGCACAGGCATTTAATTTATTTTAATTAATTGACTATTCATTATTTTTTCTATTAATATGTAATATTTTACTTATTAACAGTTTTATTATTTAATTATGTTTTCTTCATTTCATTATATATAACTATTATTATAGTTCTTTAAACACTAATAATTTAATTATAAATTAATAAGTTATAACTATTTCCTAATACTTTATTATTATTTAATCTAATAAAAACATTTAAAACAGAAGACAAAATTTGAGTACAGAGTTTATATTAAAAATATGTATCCCTACTTTTCCTTTTGTTTTTTAGCTGCAATTCATTTAATTTACATGCAACCAAAAGGATCTACTGACATTCTAATGAGATAATTTTCAAACTACTGACAAAAGACCATGATCTGCATTTGAAGCTTAGTAGAAAGGCACAAATCACACACCAAAAAGGCATGATTATGACGAGAGTAGCATTAGGGAAATGTATTTCCTTTTTTTTTATGGTCACAGATGTGGGCTTAATTCACTCTATTCATATAATGTTGATGAAGAAATGATTATTCTCGCTGACTATACCTAGACACATAGAAACACACCACACAATGTTGCAAGGTTGTTATTAGCATCTCGGGATAATCTGGATTGGAGATCTGGACAAATCACTTTTCAGTTTTCTTCCCATCTACTTTATCATACTTTCATCCTTAGAAAAAAGTCCAAGGAAACATTTACAGGGTAAAAATATTATGTGCTTGTGTACATTTAAGGTAGTTGTATATGAAACCCATAGTATTGCCACAGTAGTCTTTTGTACCAGATCAGGAAATTAATGGAAGGAAAATGAAATGTTCTTAGATTATCATTAATAACAAGTGCAAAGGAACTATTATTCTATCATATTAAACTATCACTCACACAAACAGAGAAAGAATTCCTTTGGAATTTTTTTTTTGCTTTTTTCGTTGTAGCTCCCAGTTAACTTTGATTATAAGGACTTATCCAGCAGCCAGTATTATAATTATGACATTCATGAGGAACAAGGTCCAGTGCAAGACCTTGTATGTGGGACAGGTCAAGCCTCAGTATCGCTACAAACTACAGGGTGAAAGGATTGAGAGCAGCCCTGTGGAGAGGAACTTGGAGGTGCTGGTGGATGAAAAGATGAACATGACATGGCAATGTGCATTTTCTGCAGCCCAGGAAGCAAACCTTATTCCAGGGTCTGTCAAAGGAGCTGTGGCCAACAGGCCAAGGGAGGTGATTGTGACCCTTTTCTCTGATGAGACTTCACCAGCATCCAGCTCCAGCATCCCCAACACAGGAAGGACACTGACCTGCTGGAGCTGTTTCAGAAGATGGACACAAAGAGAATCCAGAGAGATGAAGCCACTCACCTATGGGGAAAGGCTGAGAGAGATGGGGTGTCCCTGTCTGCAGAAGAGAAGGCTCTGAGGATACTTTACTGTGAACTTTCAATATGTAAAGGGGCTTATGATAGAGAGAGACTTTTTACCATGGCCTGTAGTGACAGGACAAGGAATAATCATTTTAAACTGAAAGAGGGTAGATCATATGAGAAAGAAATTCTTTACTGTGAGGGTGGTGAGGCACTGAAACAGGTTGCTCACAGAAGCTGTGGATGCCCCCCCATACCTGGAAGTGTTGAAGGCCAGGTTGGACAGGTCCCTGTGTGGAACTGCACTCTTTTTAATAGCCTTAAACATTGCTACTGGAGCAAGCTATGCAAGCCCCCTGGACTGAAGATAAGGCTGAGGAGGGGAGGCTCTAGCAGCAAATCTTGCGTGTATGATGTTTATCTAGGTGATCAGTGGCACCCTCTGAGCATGTGATGGCTATTTCTGATGGGCTAGGCCATGTCAAGGGGCCCTTTATGCACACACCCATCACTAATACCTTGCTTGTAGCAGAGGTGTGTCCAAAGGGCCCACCCCCATCAAGCTGAAGTGACTTTGCAAAAACCGGGGCTTCCAACCTGAGCAAAACCATCATGACTCCACAAAAACAGCCCCCCTCTCCACACACACAGTGGGGCATCAGGACAGCTCCTCACCCATCGAACTGTGTATTTCACGAGCTTCTCTCTCACACCACTCTCTGACAGGCAGAGACATCAACAACAGCAACAACAAAGTTCACCAGAGACCTTTGAGTGGTGACTATAACTTTTATTCTTTTCTCTCTTTCTTTCTCTCTCTTAGAAATTTCCTTTGGCACTTTTCCTCTCTTTCTTTCTCTCTTTTCCCTTATACATTTTCTTGGATGGCTATGTTACAACCAAAATGGCTAAATACCTGTTTTCCTTTGCAATATTTTTATGCCTTTATATTCCTGTGTTACTACAAATAATAAGAACCAAAATAGCTACATACCTGTTCTCCTTTGCAACCAAATTGTACTAAAATAAATCCTATATACATATATATATATATCTGTAATCACTGATCATCTAGTATCATTTTACTTGAATGCTCTTCAGTGGATTTAATAATAAAACAAAAGTTACTCCTGCCTGGTAGGGCAGGTTGTAACAGGCCCTGAACAACTTGATTTCACGGATGTGTCGCACCAGCAGGTGGGCTGAGCTGAATAAACTTTGAAGGTTCCTTCCAATCATTCTATGACTCTTAGGTTAAGTATAAACTCTTATGCGAAGGCCAACGTAACAAGCTTGTTCACACCTTAAATTATCTACATATATATCCAAAACTTTTCAGATGAAATCTAAGTTGCCCAAGACTGTAAAACAATCCTCATGGAACTGGAATGATCTAAACCAAAACATATCAAAATTATGTTCATACACTTACCTCCCCTGAATGTTCAGTCCATTGAACTGATTTTCTCGGAGTTCTGATACCAGTGAAAAGACTAGCTGTTAAATAAAATAAATACAATAAAGTAAATTGCACATACTACAAATAAGCAGACATTAGTTGCATGGTTCTCTGTGTGACTCATGTACTGTAAAGGTTAATAAAATTCCCTGTTCATCTAGTTTAACTTTTTAAATTTTTAATTATTGATGCCAAATTAAAGTTGTCCAGATCACTGAATAAACTATGGTTTTTAACATATTATATGCCTTACAAATTTTAAAACGAAAAAGATATTCATTTTAGCTCTGCTTCCCAAGGGTTAAGGCAGAACTTTCAGAAGAGCACTACTAATAATTTTTATAAGTTTTATCTAATTCAAGTAAAAATATTATGAAATATTATTCCCACTATTTTTATATATTAAATATAAAAGAGACTTTTTCTAAGATTCAAGGCTTGTCTACCATTTTAAATGCAGTAAATACAGTCAAAGAAAACATTCAGAAGTTACATTCCAATGCACAAAATAATACATATAATTTTGACTTCACAAGATAAAAATAATGATAGAACAGATTTTTTTTTCTATAACACAACAGCAATGGAAATTTCTTATTTATGAACATCTATTAAGAGTGTAATCTCATACAAAATTTTCTCATTTGTTCAGAGATCTCCCACTTCCTTTTTTTCCCTTAAAAGGTTGTAGAAGTAACTGAGGTAAGAAAAGATAAACAAAGTTTAGTCCATGTTTCTTATCAGAATGACAGCTCCATGTATATGCTTATGAACTGGTGATTTATTATTAACAAAATCTCAATTGCATAAAATACTTACACTTTTAACTAAGTGACAGTAATAATCTGCTGATGTGCAGCCCAGATTTGATATGAATGGACTGGTTTCAGCTTCATTACTTTCCCACTTAGAAGAAGAAAGGAGATGGCACAGCAAACTCTGTGAGAAAGCAATAGAAGGGCAATAAAAAAAGTATTAGACTACGGCATGCTGTGTAAAAATAAATGACTGCTATTGAACTCTATCTTGGGTAAGATCTTTTGATCAGTTGCGGCCATTTTTCACCATCAACACAGAAGAGCAGGCAGTTCCCATCAACCATAAGGAAAATGCTGCAGCTGCTACAATTAAATGTGGGTTCACACACCACACGATTTCAGTGGCTGTCCAGTAGGAATGGAGACCATTCACATCAAAACCAGACAGACCTTTGGTAGGTTTCAGTTCTCTAGGAGCCATTTCAGTCTGGTATCATCTGTAGTCTTGATCAGTACTATGGTCAAGAAGACAAAGTGTGAAAGCAACATTTACTTTTCCATATCACTCTTTCAAGACTCTCTGCTTACTTTTGGTGGGATTTGGGATCTGGCCTCATAATTTAATTTGCTTAATTTCCTCATTATCTTGAAAAGATAATGATAAAACTTTAGCTTGACAATTACTTCTTTACCAATTTCACTACAAATGCTTTCTATCACATTAAAACCTTTTAACTGTATCATACAATAATCAAAACAATCCTTTGACGATAGATCCAAAGTCAAATTAATGCATTTGATATGCTGGTTTTGCAGGCATGTACAGAGGACTCTGAATAGAGTGCTCTGTTTCCATGCTTTCCAGTTCTTCAGCACTCTACTACAGCTCCTCTGTCTTTTGTACATATCTTTCTAACCAAATTAATTTATGAAAACTGTTGTGCCAAATCTTGAGGAGGTTTTTGCATAACTGAGAAGAGGTAGTCCTGTGTTGCTTATCAAATTATCTGCTCTGTGTTTTTTAAAGCTTTCTTTTCTTATTCTCTACTGCTACATGCTGATATAACAACACTTACATTCCCTTTCCAGGGATTCACTTCAGGGCTTTATGTATCACTGACACTTAAATTATAAACTAAATTGCACTTTATATCCCTCTAAGTATATAAAACTCTTTGTAACAGAGGCTCAGGATTAGTATACATTGAAAAAAACCTTGATTTGAAAAATATATGATTAAAGGAAAGTTCAGATGAAAGCTCTGTGACTTCCATGGTCTTAGTACTGCTTCATTCTATGTAATCCTTTTAAAAGACGAACCTGATGAAAAATTTCAAGACAAAAAAAAAAATCTCTTATTTCACAAACCCAAATATCTATGCACACGTTTGTTGAACATCCCTAAGCAACTACTTCAGATGTCCTGGAATTAGATATTCATTCCATGAGTTCAATGCTTGATTAATGTGAAAGAGAAGATACAATCAGCAGAAGCAAAGCAGAGGTCTAAGAAAATTTATTGCTATCAAAATAAGTAACAAGCCTTTGGGACACCTTATTTATCATAGTTTAGGAATCTTTTACTACCTTGTAGACTTATGTTAAAAGCCTAAAGATCCTTTTCCTTCATGGTAAATCTTTTTTCCTAAATAGCCCTCAACAGGACTGCTATTGCCATTCAGTGACTTCCCTAAAACTAAGGAGGAAGGAAAACACTGTCGCAATACTGAATTTCAAAGTAATAATTTACATGCAACTTCCACATTCATAAGGAAAACACATAAATGGGTGCATTTTCAAAATGTGTAAGCCTTTAAATACGTCAAATGTGAAATCTATTACACTCTACGATCTCCAAACAGGCCTTACTCAATTTATGATTGTGCAACTTACATATTTTTATTGTCTTTAGCAGCTATTACTTAAGTTTAATTTTATTTTCAGGACATTCGTGTCTGAAACATGAAAGGTTCAGATAATTAGTTCCTACCAAATAGAGCAGTTTACCAAGCGGAATAAGGTAAGGGACAAAACTGCAAGTTGAAAACAAAATAAAGGAGGCATTAACAACAACAAGCCTGGGATGCCACTTTTGCTAGAGGTAAGGAGGAAGCTTGAAACGTACAAAGTCTGTTTTCCTGCTCAGTGGAAGACTTACAAAAAGCTTGACCACTGACAGTAAACATAAAAAGCTCTAAAAAGGTTGACATGGCAGCTAACAACAGCTAAATGAGGAAGTAGATTAAAACCCCATATATTCACTTGTAACACTACAAAATATATTAACTAGTGACCCTCTCTGTAATCAGAATTTTCCTAAGGATAAAAGTAATCAAACATTCTTTATGAGAAGACTAATTTCAAAACTACTTTCACCTTATCCCTCTGTAAATGACACCATTAACCATGCAAAAGAAGAAAGGCAAGATGAAATTGCTACACATCATCAGCATCTGCATATGGCCTCCAACACTTTTCTAGATTTTCTTCAGAGGTTTTTTTTGTTTACTTGTTTGCAGGGTCTTGTTTGTTTTTCCTTTTCTGAGCACCTTACTAGATGCATGCTTAGATTTTGCAGATCTTTTTGGGGTTTTAGACATACAAAACCTCTGAACAGCCAGAAGGGGGAAAGGCAAACACAGGCAAGGACATGCAGTGGTCAAGATGAAAGGAGGGATTAGGTATGTATATAAGATAGAAGGGCTCTACCCATGTGAGTGTGTCCTGCAAGCCTGGGAGGGCAGTTAAATGCCACCCTGACACCTGATCCCCTCAGCTCTTGGAAGCTGAGCAGGGTCAGCCCTGGCTAGCACTTGGATGGGAGACCTCCTGGCAATACCGGGGGCTGTAGGTTCTAGTCCTGACGACTTCACTGCCACTGTCCAAGCTCGCTAGGCCGTGGCAGATGAACCTGAGGGGTTAAAGGGTGGGGCCAGTTCTGCGCACGCTGTGCCTCGCCTAAAAATCCACTGCGCAGGCTGGAAGGGCTCACCCATGTGGGGAGAGCCCTTCCCAAAGCTTCATTCACGAAGCCAAGCCATGATGATGATGATGATGACTAAAGTGGGAAACATTTAGAACTCAGCTCTATGTCTTATGTATTTCATTTTACTGACACTGTTGCCAGTGCAAAGCCTGAGACATCCCTACGTGCAACTAAGATAAGGAATTTGCCAATAATAAGTTAAAGCATTTATCTTTTACAGTTTAAAAGCTTTCCTGCTTTTATAAAACATATCCAGAAAATTCTCCTTCTCTCTAAAAAAATGTAGATTATTTACTGCACATAATTCTGGTTGTAAGTGATAAATCTTATACTAGTCTATATTGCACTAGCAGAGAGCTGTCTGAAAGAAAAATAAATACTGAACAATTCAGTCATACTTGAAGAATGGGCTTTTAGAAGGATAAGTAATTAGCTATGTGGCCGTGTGCAAAGAGTTACAGTCAACAGCTCAACGTCCAAGTGAATACCAGCAACAAGTAGTGTCCTTCAAGGGTCTGTAGTGGGAACAATATCATCATCAATGGGATGGGATTGAGTGGGACAGCGGGACTGAGTGCACCTCCAGCGAGTTTGCAAAAGACACCAAGATACACGATTGATTCCCTTGAAGGAAGGGATGCCATCCAGAGGCATGAGGAGTGGGCCTGTGCAAAGCTCATGAAGTTCAACAAGGCCAAGTGCAAGGTTCAGCACCTGGGTCGTGGAAATCCCTAATATCAATTCAGACCAGGGGATGAATGGATTGAGAGTAGATTGCAGATGGACTGCAGAGAAGAGCCTGGGAATACTAATGGATAACAAGATGTACATGAGCCAGCAAAGTGCACTTGCAGCTCAGAAAGCCAGACACTGAACAGGTTGCCCAGAGATCTGGTAGATGACCCATCCCTGGCAGTATTCAAGGCCAGGCTGGATAGGGCTTTGAGCAAACTGGTCCAGGGGAAGGTGTTCCTGGCAATGGCAAAGGGGTTGTACTAGGTGATAGCTGAAGGTTCCCTCTAAGCCAAGCCATTCCATTATTCTATGATTTGTGTAAGGGCAACTGTTTCTTGAAACTAAGCAGCTTTCAATCACATAATCCTCATAAATGGTGTAGAAGGGGTAGTATAACAGCAAGAAATAAAGTTTATACCTAACAACCTCCAACTAAAGACTATTTTTTTCATATCATGTTTCCAGCTATTTAGCTGGATAAGACAAACTCAGTACTTGTGAGAAACACAATTTTTCAGTTAGAAAATGGAAAGATAAAAGAAGCAAATTATTCCAATATCTAATGAGAAAATATGACTGAGAACAAAAAAAAATCAGGTAGGCATTTTCTTATATTTGACCATCCTCTTTAATCCTATATGTCATTAACTTATCACAAAAAACATTACAAACCAGGAATAGCTAATTTTTAACTAAATGCCAGTGATAACTGTTAGTTTTGACTCAAGATTCAAAGTTCACAAAGTTTAAATTCCAGTAATCCTCAGATCTAAAGGGTATCAGTAGTTATTTCACATCATACTGTAGAAATTGGTCAGAACTAGCTTCAAGACCAAATGTAAAACAATATTCTCTTACATGTAAGTCTCTTCCTTCACTTTTGAAATCAGTTCTCTCAGAAAATACTACAGAAAAACCTAAAAGATTCAGGAGATTTTTCTCAACAGGGTTCAGTAGGAAGCAATAGAAATATTCTAAACTAGTGATAGGTTCCATTATTACATTATGAGTCCCTTCTCAAGCACCTTGGAGAAGAAAAAAAACATAACATTTTACATAGCCACAGTGTGGACTTCTGAGGTCAGAGAGATCAGTTATTTGACACTAATGACTTTTAAGGAACCATTTCAAGCCCAATACCTACAAGGTATTCAAGCACAAGATGAGAAAATTGTCAGTACTAAATGCACTCCTGTACTGATTATGTCAGTCATGAATCCTACACTACTCCAGCAAAATTAGCAATTGGAGATGTACATAATCATTAGATATTTCTGGCAGTAAATCAATTAACTCACTGCCTAATCCACTAATACCTTATTCTAGAAACCAGAAAAATGGATGAATCTGCAGCAGAAGTGCAGAAGTGTTATGAAAAATAACAAACTGTCTGTTATTTTTGCATTTCCAGAATCAGATGTCTGATTCTGGAAAATGAACAGCAGCCAGCAATACTATGATATCAGAAGGAATTTATTTCTTGATTTCTGAATAAGTAAGAAGGAAACTAACTCGATTCTACTAGCAAGAGAATAAATCCAATCCCATGGCCTCAGATTAAAGTTCTATGACAAAATCCCATTCAATCTGAAATTAAATTAATGAATTTTAATAAAGCCCACACAATGACAAACTTCCTTGAACAGCCTTGACAGTGGCTTTATTTTATTGATGAAATTTACACCTAGCAATACTCCAGATAATTCAAAATCCACTGCTGCAGAGATTTCTGATATCTTTAATAGGCAGATAATCCTAGGAGCTTTAGCATGAAGACATAAACTCATTTCTTTATCAGCGTAAACACACCACTTTGTATATACAAAATTTTTTAGTGAAGGTCTGATTTAACATTTAGTCCTCTGATCTACAGTTTGGCTATAAGGCTGTCCCAAGTTAATTCATTCAGGGAAAGTGAAAGGAATGAGAATAGACTTGAAACTAAAGACTCCTGAGAACACATATGGAGAAAGCAAGTCACTATGTTACTCTGGTTATCACCCACCTGTACTTGTCAATAAAGCTATCCTGCAGTAAAGCTATCCTGCTTGACTAACCTGGACTCCTTCTCTGACAAGGTGACCAGTTTAGTGAATGAGGGGAAGGCTGTATATGTCATCTACATGGACTTCTATGGATTCCTAGAATCCCGAGTTGGAAGGGACTCACTAGGATCATCTAAGTTCAAATCCTAGCTATGCACAGGACTGCTGCAAGAATTGCACCATGTGCCTGAGAGCATTGTCCACATGCTTATTGAGCTTTATCAGGCTTGGTGCTGTGATCACATCCCTGGGAGACTGTTCCAGTACTCAACCACCCACCGAATGAAAACTCTTTTTCTTATATCCAGCCTAGACCTCCTCTGACACAGTTTCAACCCATTCCCTCGGCTCTTGTCACTGGTCACCACAGAGAAGGGATGAGTGCCTGGTCCTTGACTTGCCCTCATAAGAATGGTGCAGTCTGCAATGAAGTCTCCCCTCAGTCTCCTCTCCTCCAGGCTGAACAAATTAAGTGACCTGAGGCACTCCTTGCATGGCCTCCCCTCCAGACCGTTCACCATCTTCATAGCTTTACTGAAGTAAAGCCTTCAACGCCATTTCCCACAGCATTCTCCTGGAGAAACTGGCTACTCGTGGCCTGAACAAGTGTATCCTTTGGTGGGTTAAAACTGGCTGCATGGCCAGGCCCATAGAGTGGTGGAACTACATTCAGTTGGTAGGCAGTCACTAGTAGTGCTCCCCAAGGCTCAGTGTTGGGGTCAGTCCTGTTTAATATCTGGATTGATGATGTGCATGAGCGCATTGAGTGCCTGCCATGACCCACTGGGAGGGGGTGTGATTTTCATTATAAATTCTCATCAGGCTGAACAAAGACACCAGACTATGTGTCAGAGAACTCTGTGCTTTCATTGTACAGTTGTCTTAACTTCAGCAACCAGCCCACTGCTTAGACTGAAAAGGTGTTGGCTACCAAGCCCTTAAACATCAATGTTCAAAGGTGCTGGCTCACAAGCAACAAGATCACTACTCAAAGGTGCTAACAAGCTAGAACTCAACTTCAGAATCTCCTCATTTCCACAACAGAGTTCAGTACAGAGTATGAGAAAGACTATGATAGCCATGCTTAGCTTAAGGAAACCAAGGGATGAAAACAAAGAATATCAGGAGTCCTTAAATAGCACGTTGGTTCTGTCGTGTGGATGGTCAGGAGCTGAGGTTGTGTGACAGAAAAAATGAAAGAGAAGAAAAGAGTCACAGAGAAAAGAGAGAAAGAGAAAAAAAAAGAGAGAGGGAGCATGATCCACTCGCTTTTACAGCTCACCTGGTACGTGCCTCTTAAGTAAATTAAACCTTTTGAATGTGCACAGCCAGCCCTTCTCCAGGAAGTGAGTTGCAGGGGGCAGGCAGGAGACTAAGCACAAGTCTGAAAGCAAAGCATGAACTTGGTTCAGAACAGCACCTGTACCAATACTAAGAATGTTTGAGACAGAACACATTTAGGTCTGGTTCTCAACAGTGTCCTCTCTGTCAGTCTGCAGAGGACACCAAGTTGGGTGGGATTTTTGATCTCCTGGAGGGTAGGAAGGCTCTGCAGAGAGATCTGAACAGGCCAGGTCAATGGCCTAAGGCCTATTGCGTGAGGTTCAACAAGGTGAAGTTCTGGGTCCTGCCCTGGGATCCCAACAGCTCCATCCAGCATTACAGGCCTGAGTGTGAGAGGCTGGAGAGCTGCCTAGGAGGAAAGGACCTGGCGATTTGGATTGACAGGAGGCTGAACATGAGCCAGAAGTGTGCTCAGGTGGCCAAGAAGGCCAATGACATCCTGGCTTGAATCAGAAATAGTGTGACCAGGGAAGTGATTGTCCCCGTATCCTCAGCACTGGTGAGGCCACACCTTGAATCCTTTCACTTCAAGAAACACACTGAGGTGCTGGAGTGTGTCCAGAGAAGGGCAATGGAGCTGGTGAAGGGACTGGAGCACAAGGCCTGTGGGAAGCGGCTGAGGGTTATTGAGCCTGAGGAAAACGAGGCTCAGGGGTGACCTCATCACTCTCTACAACTATTTCAAAGGGGATTGTAGCCAGGTCAGGATCAGTCTCTTCTGTGCCAGTCTTGGTGGCAAAGGACAGGGCAAGGGAAAATGTGCTCAAGTTGCACCAGGGAAGGTTTAGATTAAGTATTAAGAAAACTTCCTTCACTAAACAGATTGTCAGACACTGGAATAGGCTGCCCTACCAGTGATGGCATCACCACTCGTGGAAGTGTTCAAAATATGTGTGGATGTGGCACCCGGGGACATGGTTGGTAACATGGCAGTTCTGGGTTTACAATTGGACTTGATGATCTTATAGGTCTTTTCCAACCTAAATGATTCTACGATTCTAAAGAGAACTAAGCAACTAAAGCTTTTTTCCAATAAGCTAAGCCAACTCTTTTAATACTCTTCTTTCAGTAATGAAGGCTGATTTCCATGTGCTACAAAGGATTTGTTGAGTTACTCCATTAAGTTTGTTTCTCAGAGAAGCACATGCATCTATGAAAGCCTGGGAAATATTTTTCTGGAGCAGAACTTGCCCCTCCACTGGTTGAAGTAGGTCAGCACCAGGCAGATACCAACTCAGCTAGTATCCACAACTCCAGAAGGAGGAAGCAGTTGCTTTAGTACTCTGATACCATTTTTACTAAGCAGGGACCAAAAGCTTTGAAGCCTTTTACCCCTTCTTTCTGCAATAGCCAGTATCTTCTTAAACATGTTGATGGGGAAAAATATAAAAGCTTGAATTAAAGGCACAATTACTTCTGAAATTAGACATCAACATAGAACTTGATTTTTATTACAGGATGACATGAGAAGTTTTATGCTAATAACTGTATTTGTGTAGCAACTGCCCTGGAATTTATGACAAAGTCTCAAAGACATTCCAAGGGAGCCAGATAAACCAATTTATCTCTGGAAACTTCTCCACACATCTTTTCAAAGTATTTATGATTCTGAATGCCCTCAGAAGCAGATGTGAAAATCAACAGCCCCAATATATTTTGGACAGAGGAGATGGATGGTTTCACTGGGATGAGCGATTCAAACTTGACACCAATTAAGACTTCCCAGGGATGCTACTGGGCTCTTTTTTGTCATCTTAGATGAGTCTATCAAAGCAGCACGTAAAACAGGATAGAACTGAAGGACCAATCATTTATTCTGGGAATACTTCTCTTCAGTGTACCGTCCTTGAAAACACAGAGTGCCATTATTTTTTTGAGAAGAGATCATTTTGCTGAAAATTATGATCTATGTGAATCAATGGGAGTAAGTACAGCATGAATAGACAAGGAAAATTTCTGAAATCTGGTCAAGTAACAGGTTTCTTTCTGATCTTTCCATCTGCCTCAACAGGAACCAGATCTCCTCAGCTCTGCTAAGAGAAAGTAGGTATAATATGAAAAATTACATCTTATTCAGAGGAAGCATGAGAAGTAAGTGCTATTTCTTCTTCGCATATTATCAGATTTTGGAATGAGTGTTTCTTGCATATCTATGTTGTTTTTAGGTGTTCCCTGTATAGCCAGATGACCCATTGGTTTCAACATGGGTCTAGAAGACAGAAAGTCAAACTGTATTTCCAACCAGGCTTGAAAAGTACTTCAGAAGTGTATAATCAATTGCAACATTAACGTAAATCAGATAATATGATTTGCACTCATTATTAAAAAAAATATAATAGGAACCATTTATTTTTTAAATAGGTAGGATCCTAACATTCCACATTACTTTCTAAATAATTTAAACAGTTCTCAGTGAGCAAGGTATACACATTACTCTGATTTGTTTAAATATAAATTGTTGGCTTGCTAGCTTTCAGCAGCTCAGTCCAAAACAAATTCCTATAGGCAATTTTTAGTAATATTTTCTTAAAAATCCTGCCTGAAGGCTTAAGGGTTTTATTGTGTCCCACATCCTCTAGATTAAATGATTGACAATAAAACACAAACAGGTCTGGTATTTTTAGAACTTCTTACTATGAAATAAACAGCCAATTCTGAAGAACTGTAGTAACTACGTCTGTAAAGGACAAAGCAGCATGTTCATTTAGAATCCATTTCAACACCAACTGTTTATAAAATCAATTCTGTGAGTAGAATGCTGATATAATAAAATTCATATAATTTCCATACACTTATCCATTCGCAACAAAGTCTGTGACTTTTAATTTTGCTTGTAAGACCTCTGGCTCCTTTGCTACTTGGTTCCAGGAAAGGACAGAAAAACAGTTTTCTGCAAATCAAAATTAAAATATAAAAGAATAGGAGGTGGTAAAACATAAGATAGATTTAAATATAATCTAGCTTTCGAAGTACTGTTTTACTATAAACTACTTTGTTTTCTCAACCTTTATAAAATTCTCAGTGTATAAATAGGGAAAATTACATGGTATATATTTGTTACTAAGTATATTATCAGCACGTGAGACAGTGCTTTATAAGCTATTTTAAAAATATCATCAAATACTTATAATCAAAAACCTAATCAAAATGTCAAATTCGTCCTTAAAATTAAAACTGGTTAAAACACATCTCAAACAGACAAAATGTCAAACTACACATATATATTTCACAAGCTCCCACTTTACCAAACTCAGTCTATTCCAGTAACCACTCAGAGGTTTTGCAAAAAGAAATCACTTCATTTTCAACTTAACATTAAGGAAGTCTGGAATACTCTTCAGTAACTGAGTGGATCACAGCCAAAGCACCTAAGTATAGGGTTAGGAGGGGTTTGCTTTCTACATTTCTTTCTGACATTTACTGTCAGGAAGTTTTCTTGTTTTAGCACAGTTTATGGATACGTGCATCTAGGGGATGGTTTTCATTAGCTAAATTCTATACCAGCTAAATAAAACTGTTAGCCACAAGTACACATTTAGGATTTATTGGATCTTCTCATTTTAATCTTTCTCTGCTTGGAACAACAGTCTGACATCTGCCCACATCTAAATCCCCATTGATAACTATGAAAGGCTAGTTGATCATATAAACAAATTACTCTGCTAAGCAAGGAACTTGCCATTTAAACATGATCAAGTTACAGAAAATCTATAGAAAAATTACTAGACTGAATTAATACTACTTTTGAGTTTAAAAAAAACCAACAACAAAATAAAACATGAATATTTATTAGTTATTCACAAAATTAATGCACAGACTTAATTGCATTTCACATATTCCCAGACAGGAAAACATAGATTCTATGAAGTTCTCCACACTGTACCTGATGCAATTGTGTGCTTCACCCTGTTCTGTCCTTGAAGCATGAAAGCAGGCTCACCTTCAGTCAGTGTTTGCAGTAAATGCTTTAAGTGCTCTTATATTATGCAGATTTCCTTAATTTTGCTTCAACAACCATAATTACAATATGCTTTTTTAAAAAAAGTAAAAAAAGTAATAATGGCAAAAATACACGAAAGGACCATGAAAACCTACTAGAAAAACTTTACTGAAAAAAATTCAAAAACTCGTTGAGACAAACATGCTTTTTCATTAGAAATTACTGTATGCTATGAATTGTATTATTCTAGCCAATACAGGTAGCTTAGTAAAAAGACTATGCTCATATTCTACCTCTGTTTCTTAAAATGGATGAAAATTGTCATATATGTCCATAAATTTGAAACTGAACCTGATCCTAATTTCTAAATGAAATGTGGAAAAGAAAATTATGGGAAGGGGAGGAGGAGGGTGCATTGTGGTTCCCTCACCAATTCAAGCTCAGTTACCTTATGTGAAACTTGTACAGTGAAAACATGTTGCACTACTACTGTGGCTAAGACCACACAACATTTAATTGGTGAGTCCCAAAGTCCAAGCTCCATCTGCAAACCACTACCAAAACCCTTGGAAATCATAAGAAAGAAGCTAAAGAGAACTGTGGGGTTGGCAAGCTTTGAGTCTACTCTTGGCCTCAGACAGGAAAAGCAGTTTCAAATCTCCTTCCCTTTTCTTTCTCTTTTCTCTTTAAGAAACACCCAACTAGAAAGTGCTATTACACTCTGTGTTAAAAAAGGGGACATTTTGATGCTGAAATAAACCACACATTTACACTAACTTACAAAGGGAAATTCAATAGCTTTTCCAGAGTCAACCATAATTTATTTTTTTATTTTTTAAAGCCATCTGGTTTAACTAGTCAGAGATTTAGAATTAATTTCCTTCTCTTCACAACTTTCAAAAGCCAAAATGCAAGCTTCCCACTAAAGAATTCCTTAAATCCACACAAAAAATGAAGTGGAAAAGAGGGGTGAATAAATTTAAGTTTAGAAAGAGTGGATGTATCATAAATAGCTTCACTTTTAGTTTAAATCTGCGACATCAATAATTTCTAGAAAAATTATAACCTCAAATTTATGCTTTTTTCAATGCATGTATGTGCCCAATGTTAGATTTTTTTCATTTGTTTCCCAGAAGTACACATTGCAAATACTGAAAGATCATCTAACTTAGGATGATATTCAGGAGAAATTACTTTTAACCACTTGTATCAAGCTGCTGAAAGTTTAAGGGGAGACAAATAGTCATGGAACTTCTTAGCAAAAAAAGCATAAAATTCATCTATAATGGTGATACAACAACTGCTGGTCATTAATTACATTAGGTAGAGCAAAAATATCTAATGCCAGTAGAATTTCTTCAAATAGAGACCTCTTTCTGCTTGTCAGTAACAAATCATTATTCTTTACTAGATCCACCTGACACTACTAAAGTGCTCTGAGAAATGTCAGCTGGCTAGGAAATTTTGACACTTGCTGTTTAAGCTCAAACAGCCTTGCAGGAAAGCAGAATTCTTAGTTTCTCATTTTTTTCTTTGAGATACTTAGCTTTTGTTTATTTTGGACCATAAGCCAAGAATTTCTTTATATTCATGCTAGCTTGGCATTGTTATAGAATCTGTTTGAAGAAGAGAGGTCTGTTTTCTCCCAGCCCATTCATAATGTCATACTATTTTTAACCAGAAGACTATGGTAATACTTGCAAATTTGCAAACATTGCAAGTTCTCTTACATGCTACCAATGTAGTTATCTGTGCATGACTAAAGAAGGCCCAAATCAGTTTAGAAAGCTGATTTGCAAAGGAGCTAGTGAGAAAGCTAACTAAAAATTTAGATGCATAATCTTCAATAGGTTAGAAATTACTAAGAACTCCCTCCAGCTGACTTCACAAAAACCAAAAGAACACCAGCAACAAGAAAATACCGTCAAGTTAATTCAGTAAAACTTCAAGACAACAAGCATCAGAAATCATTTATGTGCTGTGTATGAAAAGGCATCTTCATTCTCAAACATCCTCTTACTACATTAAAAAGATCCAGCCCCCATCTCTTCTTGTATGAATAGCTTTAACATCTTTTATCACTCTTCCACCCTTTATGACTATAATTGTTTTAGAACATAGTCTATTAGAAATCTTGGATATATGTTGTCACTGTCAATTACATATGCATCTTTAATTCACTGGTCAATTCCCATTTTCATTGCAATATTCCCCCTCACCCAGAAGTGACCCATTCTAACCGTATCAAAGAATCTTGGGGGTTTTAAACTGCTAGAGACAGAACTGATATTAGCAAGTTTAAGAAGCAGATATGTCAAATTTTAAGCTAGCATTTCTGTGAGAACTAGGCCTGCTAAGGTGTGTACTTACAATAGTTGCACACACTTCAACAGGATAAAGTCCTTGGTACCCGGGACACAAAGAAATCACACAAAGGACACAAAAAAGTGTTTGTACCACTCTACTCCCTTGGGACACATTGCAAAGCAAGCAGACTTGGTTCTTAGAACTGAATTTTAACCAGTCATTTAAAAGTTGAAAGGTGTCTTATCACATTAAGCGTTCATTAAGTCATTGGGCTTTAATGAACAAAGTCAGATCTTAAACAAACATGTATGTGTGATTTAACAGTCTCGTGTCCCCTCGTCTGATTCCAAAGAAAATTGACTCATTGTTATTTACCCAGTGAAAGTTAAGACATTTCTGTCAAGCTCATTTGCATACATAATTCCACATATGCCTAAATACAGAGTAAGAACTAACCTATTAAAATATATCCTTCCCTGCCCAAGAAGTTATAAAACAGAATTAAACCATCTGTCCTCAACTGCAGTTGATTTACATATTCCAAAAAGGCCTGTAAATGCTGTGTAACTATTTGCATGACACCAATTTTAGCCACTTCAATCTATTTAATGAAACTGAAGATTCCAGATGGGTGTATGTCAAATATTAAGGAGGTGAAATCAGCTTCCAAAGCAGTAAACTGGCTGAAAGGTTAAAAAACCTCTAAAAGTTACCCTTCATTTGGGTTGAAGAAAAAGTGCTGTGCTAATGGCTAGAGAGATAATAAAACATTTTATAGAAACAGTAAAATCACACTGAGTATTGAAGCAAAAAAATAAAAACAAGAGAATGAAAACAAGATGAAAAGCTCTTAAATTAAACATAATACAGCACTTAACGTAAGTGCAGAGGTTATTTCTTCCTGCAAAAACCAACAAAACATTCAGGTTTTAAAGCAATATATTTTTAACAACAAAACCTAAAGCACAACAAACTTTTTGAAAAGCATATACATAGTACATTATATACTATTCACTTCAAACAGAACTGATTTGGTACGCAACGACAGCAGAAGAACACAGCCAAAAGGAGGGGTGAAGAGAAGCTGTATTTTCTCAAAATTGAAAACCCTTGGAAGTCTGTGGACCTGTGGTGTTGCCTAAAATTCAAGAGAAAAAAAGAACTTTTGAGACAGTATTAGTATAGTTAAGGTTCTTTAATGAACAGCAGTTCTTTAATGAAATGCTGTTTACTTCAGCTCTGTTTTACAACCACTGCTGCATGGGGAAGGGATTGACTGAAATGCTTGCAGCCTGTGGCCACCCACATGATAGGAAACACTATGATTAAAGAGAATGCTACGTTCTTGTATAGGTCAGCAGTGTGTTCCATGCTGTAATTGTTATAGTTACAGTCTTCTTCAATAATCTGTTTCATCTGTTCTGGCAAGTCCCCTTATGCTGTCCAACAAGAAAACCATTGCACATGAATACCAAGCTATTTTTAACGTGCACAAACAATTTGAAAACTGGATACTTTAAATATCTCTCTTTTAAGTTTCTGAAAGCATTTGCCTTATAGCACAGCCAGGGACTTAGTGAAAACAGATCTACCACTGAAATACTCACTTTAACCTAACAATCAAAAGATATAGACTGACACACTGCCCTTTCACCCCACATCTTTATAATGAGGTAAGTTGTTGCTTCAGATCTTTAAAGCACAATAACTATGTGGATTAACATGTATCTAGAGAGCAGTACAATACCAGAATTCCATTTTTCACTTTGTTAAGTGATTACACAAACCGAACATTTCTGATGATCCTATGCTTTAAATGCATTATAACCTCTCCCTTTCCAAGAATATTTAATATTTCATACCAACAGTAACTTTGAAAACAATAAGACATACACATCAAAATAAGTGGCAGTTCTCTTAACAGAAATTATATTTCAAATTCTGATCTCTGCATTAAGTAGTAAAGGAATTCAAAACTTATAGTCCATACATTCACTTGATTTTGTTTGGTGCTCTATGATACAAAATAAAGCAGTACAACACTATTGCTGGAAGCACAACACATAGCTATCATTTTGCACTCTTCTCTAACAAATTTATGAGGCAGTCTGTACCATTTCAACAATTTTGCCAAGAGTTGGCTGCAGATACTCCTGTGAAAAGCACAGATTGTCTACTGGCTATAGCTATGAAGTGTTACACTAACCAGTGTGCCATCACTTAGCAAAAGAGGGAAGAAAGATGTATCAAAAGCAAGGCTGAGTGAAAAAAAAAATCAAGGTCTGAGTAAAGCACATTCATCTCCATTCACTCCAGACCACTTTGAGGAAATGTCTTTAAACTGTCTTCCATATAAACCTTTGATGGGAGGCAAGGGTAAATTCCATATACAGTGATTGAGGAAAACTGCCACAAAGACTCAAGAAGGACCAGGAAAAAATACAGAAAAGAATTAATGGGAAAAGTATAAACAAGATATATACTTTAATCACCATCAGATGTCTTTCATCTGAAGGAACACATTATAGTCATTGCAGTGATCAAAGTTCTGATGATTATTTGTACAGGTTAAAGGAGGAATGACAACTCTTCTTTTCCAAACATACAAAAAAAGGCCGTTAAGCTCCCTAAAACCACAAGAGTGAGCCTCAGAAAGTGATTAAGTAAGTTTGAACTACTTTGGCTTCCAGGAGACTTAACATTTTCCATTTCTCTCTTGGACATATGCCCCCTGGAACACAGACCTCTCTCTTCTACAATTGCTCAGGAAAACCAGATCCCCTGCTCCATGCCTCCCCATCCCTCTTACACCGACATTCTCCTCTGATTATTTTGTATTTTACTATAGCAAAATATTACAGTGATACTATCACAAAGGTAAGAAATAGTCTAAAGCAACTCGTTATTTATCTCAGCCCAAATGTTAATAAAATTAAGGTTTTTCCCTTTAGAAGAGGTAAATGACAACAAAACAGTTTCAAATGCTGTATTTGTAATCAAACCATGTTAAAAACCTACACTTTATGACACAGATTCTTTCTCCTTTAACTTTCTCAATAACAAATAGCAGGCGAAGTATGTTCATAATTTTAACTCAAAATATCTCTGTTCAGCTCCTTATCTCCCTCTTTCAAAACTGTCTAGATAAGAAGGAAAAAATGTGTTTCTCAGTATGTCCTCTGGCAATTCACAAGCCTTTTAGTAGACACATTACCCATATATGTCATTAAAATATTATTCTTATCTCATAGAGACTTCCTTTATTGTAAATCAAACACTATATTAATACTTTTTGCATCAAATGGTCTTGGGGATCATGTGCCCCATGGTATGACAAATCACAAATGATTTAGGCCCTTTCTAACTTAACAGAGGAGACTAAAGTACAGATATTGAGGTGCATTAAATGTTTTCTTCATGTTATCTTAAATTTCTGTCTCCTAGAAAAATGTGATATTAAAGATTTTCTTTTATAAAGATAAAAGAATCCTTTTTTTAAAGAAAGAGAAAAGCCAGCTATTTACATTATGCTTGGATTATTCTTAACATACGTCCTTTCCTAACATCTTCTGAGGTATTCTTAACCATCTGACACAGCCTGCATATAAATAAAAATAGCAGGTAATGAATTTTATTTGAAAGATGACAAGTATATTGCCTAAAAATCAAATCAACACCTTTCACCTAAGAAGAGAATATCGTAATTCCAACATACTACCTTCACTGAATCATAGAATCATAGAATGATTTGGGTTAGAAGGGAACCTTGAAAATCTAGTTCCAATCCACTTGCCATGGGCAGGGACACCTTCAACTAGATCAGGTTGTTCAGGGTCCCATCCAACCTGGCCTTGAGCACATCCAGGAATGGGGCATCCACAACATCACATATCATCTATAGTTGGAAATGTCAGAGAGAGAATGAAGAGATGGAAAACTGTCTCCTTAAATAACAAGTATGTTATTTATATTATTAATATTAAACTAAGGTTACAAGCCACAATAGTAAAAAAAAAGGATAAAATATTATTTTATGACAGTCACACTCTCCATTAATGTCTTCCCTTTTCTTCTAAAAATACAGAATACAGTGCAGCTGCAGTTATTTGTGATGTGCTGGCATGCAGACATTTATTCTATCAAAAGGACATTCAAGGAAAAAGGAATGTTTTGCAAAAAGAGCATATCATCTCCCTCAGAAGGATAGTATACCCCCTAAAAAATTAAATTCCTTCTAAAAAGAAGCCAGTAAGGAAGTTAGTAAATGTTTAACAGACAATAGATCTTCATGTTGCAAATAGAAAACCTTCTCCCACTTTTTGAGTACTTACCTGAATGCAAATTCATACCATGGGAGTCACCCACAGTGAAGGGAATTCAGTCCCAGCAGTGACAGTCTCTGGTGGTGGGAATGTGACTGCCAGAGTGACTCCTGGATGGTCAGACAGGGAAGCTTTTTTAACAGTTTGGCAACACAGGTGGGGCCCTAGGCCACTACCTTCCGAGCCTCCCTTCTCCAAACATCCAACTGACACCACTGGATGAATTCACCTGGGATCTTTGGAGCAGGAGGAGCCAAAAGGTGAGTGCTAAAATTCCCTGAGCAGACTCTGTATACATTAGAAGGATGGATTTGAGTCTCTTCATTGGTGCAGCACTTTGTGCAGATTTGGTGAAATTATTGGTAGTTGGTTGAGAAATATCATAAAAATAGTTTCCTATCTAGATAATGTCCTGTCACTAAAAACAATCAAATGCTGAAGCCTTAGAAACACTGTAGGAACAGAGTAGGTATCCAATTATATTGTCCTTATTCATTCTTCCCAGGGTTTGTCTGTCTGTGTTCAGGGAAAGATGTCATGTAGTGAGTGCTGTGTGAATAACAATTCCAGGAAGCTGGGTCTTTCTGGTTTCACTTCTTAAGCACAGGGAAACAAGTCTTTTGGTTCTTGCTTGAGCTCCACTGCAGCCATGCCACCTGTAAGTCATCCCTTAAGTCTGGAAGACTGGGTTTTTTTCAGTCCTTTTCACAAACTGTTTCACTGATTTTACTATTTTTGCTTTCCTCACGCAGCCTCTAATACATCTTATTTTTGTTTTACTTTACACAATAAATGTGCATATAGCTTTTGCATACTTGTCTAAAATAACAACAGTTCACCAAGATTCCACTGGTTGAATTAAAATAAAATTGTTTTAATACACAAATTAACTTAGATCAAGTAATTACAAAAAGGAAAGCTGTCTTCTCACTTTTAATACTATTGACAAAAAGGCACATCTGACTCTTGTACAGCCTCTCAGCTACACAGGGGGTGGGATGTTGGCATTTAACCTGTTTAATCTACAGTCAGAATAGTTTTCTAATTTTTGTTACTATACATAACTGAAAAAACACTGTAGAATAAAGTGCCCTTCAGATACCTGTTTTATTCTGCTCCCGAGATCTAGTCTAAAAATGTGCATATGTACTGCGTATCAAGAGAGGTGAACTAGGTCAGCAAAACACGATTTCATAGTCACTGCCATTGCTACATATTTCAACTTCCTTGTACATCATGGTGGACTGAGAACTATCCAGAAGCTATCATGGCCCAAATGCTTCTGATCCTTTATTGCTTAAATAAACAATGGGAAAACCATCAGTTTACCCATTGTGATGATTACATTCCCTCAGGTGTGCTACCCTGCTTATTTAGCTTCACACAAACCAAAAACATTTTAACAGAATTTTAAACATCATATTGAGAAACAGCATCTTTTATGTCTTCCTCTTTATCTGGGAAACATTTTTTAATCAGCTTTTCCAATTCAGAAAAACTAACATACTTCCTTATTATTTACTGACTCACAAGCCAAATAAAACATTCAGGTTTGTTGGATGCAACTTTGATGGCCTGTCAACTTAAAAATGACATTAAAATCTGCATTGCTCATCCTGTCCACAGGATATGAGCCTATGTGGGATTTAAAATTGGATTAAAATTTTGATGAATATTGAGAACATTAACAATCATACAGTATAACAATAAAATTTCTAAAAATACATTGTTCCAATACTTCAAGGCTCTAACTAATTAAAAAATTTAACAATAATCTAAAAACTCTCCAAACATAAAAAAAGCAGTATCATAAAAAGGATCACTATCATTTAATTATCCAGAATCTCTTGCATGTTCACAAAAGCCTCCAGAACAGGCACCATTAGCAGCAGGAAATATGGTAGACTGCTCTTGTTTGTTTCCATTTTTATGAGATATATTTATTTAATGATTGCTCCTAGTTGTAACTAAGAAAGGAAAACTTCTGTAACACAGAACAGCTGAAGATAGAAGTATAATGCACAACAGCTAGTTCCTAGTTTTTATTTTTACCAGCTCCAGAGAACCATCTGTACATGCTTATTCTGTAACAGCATTCTTTTATACTTATTGATTTGGTTGCAGAAGTCAGGTTCAAACTGGTCCTTCCACCTCTAATTCTCATCCTCATAACACCTCATCACACCTGAAGGACAGGAATCAGAGGGACCTGGATAAGCCCGTGGGAATCTCATGATGCAAGTGCTGCACCTGGGTCGGAGCAACTGCCAGTATCAATACAGGCTCAAGGATGAGCAGAGCAAGAGCAGCCCTGCCAAGGAGGACTTGGGGGTGTTGGTGGATGAGAGGCTGGACACGACCCGGCAATGTGCACTTGCAGACCAGAAGGGCAACTGTATTTTGGGTTGCCTCAAAAGCAGCATGGCTAAGCAAGGTGAGAGAGGGAATTCTGCCCCTCTACTCTGAGACCCCACCTGGAGAGCTGCATCCAGCTCTGGGGTCCTCAGCACAGAACAGCACAGGAAGGACATCGACCCATTGGAATGAATCCAGAGGAGGGCACCAAGTTGATCAGAGGGATAGAGAACCTCTTTCACAAAGAAAGGCTACGAGCATTGGGATTGTTCAGCCTGGAAAACAGAAGGCTTTGGGGTGACCTAATTGCAGCCTGAAGGGAGCCTACAAGAGGAACTATTTACAAGATTTACAAGACCATCAAATGACAGAACAAGGGGAAATATATTCAAACTCAAAAAGAGTAGATTTAGATTAGATATTAGGAAATAATTTATTACTGTGAGGGTGGTGAAGCAGTAGAACAGGTTGCCTGGAAAAGCTGGGAAGTGTTCAAGGCCAGGCTTGATGGAGCTCTGAGCAACCTGGTCGAGTGAAAGGATCCCCTGCCCCAGGCCATCCCATGATTCTATGACAAATTTAACAAATTAAAGGCAACCTACCACATAATACAGCCTTTTTAAGAAAAGACATCGTGATGGAACCTGGGAAAGACCACAACATTATTGTCATTAGTTTAATACCTAACAACATCTACGTTACACCACTTGTGAAGTGGTATGTTGAGAGTGCAAGCTTCAGTGTGTGTGCAGGGATATGTGACAGATGCACCAGCAACTCCTCAGTGTAGAGATCGCCATCTCCTGATTCTGAGTGGCACCATCTCTCACAGCTGACTGCGCTTGCCAGCATGGCTATGCTAATTCGCTGAGAAAGGTTGGCTCCTAACAAGGTACCAGATACAAAAGGGTGCAAAAGTTGCTATACCCAATATTATGGGGAGAGTGTCGTGCCTACAGCACATAAACCTGTGAAGCCAGCAGCAGTGAAAATAGTGACAGAATAAATTAAAACATGGGAGCAGCAAGCCAAGTAATAAAAGAGATACACTGCAAACATTTGGAATTCATATATTTCTTTGTCCTTAAAAGAGCCAAAGCATGACAATAGATAAATGGGTTACCATGAAACTGTGTAATAAGGAAAAACAAAGAAGAGGAAATACAAAAAAACCCTGTGCTGTTCAGAATATACTTGTAATTTTGTAACAATGAGAGAAGGAAGAGGCTGGAGAAAAGGAGTAATTGTTTCTTTTTGCTTTTTTCTAAATCCATTTGCATATGAGTTTTTCATTCTAAGCACTTCAGAACCAAGGTTTTCTAAACTGTTCACATACACTTTTTAATGTAACATACCCTGAGATACAAAACATCTAAGAACTAAAAAAACCATAAATATGAAGAATTAGTCATTAGCAAAACAAATGAAAATGCTGGTAGAATTCTTCCACATCCCTGCAATAATTATGGGGAAAAAAGACAAAACTCAGTTCAACTGAATGCCCTTTACATACAGGAAAGAAGACAGTGAAAATAATTTTCCTGTTAGTGAAGATCCTGAACTGTTGCCAAAAATTTCAAGAATCTTAACACAGAATTCTCACTAGTGCAAGCATCATTAGACAACTAAGAATTGAAAAAATGATGTCACACAATACAGGTAGATGGGAAGCTGGCTTCTAATATCAAGACTATTATTAAAAGATGTTAATCTTTCCGTGGAGGAATATGTGTTAGAATGCTATGAAATAGAAAACTGTGTACATAGTAATATAAAAAGGAACATACACATACCCGTATGTAATATGAAGAATGCCATCTACTGGTATATACACCTCTGTTTTTCAGTTAGTAAATAAGTATCATAGTAAGCAATAAGCAGGTCACCACTACGTACTATGAACAACAGTGTCAAGTTTCAAACTTTGCCTCACATATTCAGTATACTATATTTTAACAAATACATATAAGCCATATATCCTCCAATATAAGCTACTAACCATAAACCAAACACAGAAGAAATCATCTTATTCTATGGCCTTAAGACTTTATTGCA
>JAWWEV010000095.1:33773156-33788717 GCA_035583235.1 Hafferia zeledoni | reverse complement strand
TCAAGGCGGCTTGTAAGAAAGATGGAGATAAGACTCTTCAGCAGTGCCTGTTGCAATAGACAAGGATTTATGGTTTAACTGAAAGGGGCTAGATTTAGACTAGATGGAAGTAAGAGTGCACCCTTAGCAAATTTGCAGACGACACCAAGCTGACTGGTGTGGTTGACAGACTTGAAGGTTGAGATGCCATCCAGAGGGACCTGCACAAACTCAGGAAATGGGCCCTTGGGAACCTCATGAGGTTCAACAAAGCCAAGTGCAAGGTGCTGCACTTGGTCAGGGCAACCTCTGGGACCAATATAGGCTGGGGGATGAACATATGAAGAGCACCCCTAACAAGAAGGACTTGGGGTACTGGTGGATGAAAGGCTGGGCATCAGCCAGCAACATGCACTTCCAGACCAGAAAACCAACTGCGTTCTGGGCTGCATCAAAAGCAGCATGGCCAGCAGGGAAAGGGAGATGATTCTGCCCCTCTAATCTGGTGAGACCCCACCTGGAATGCTGCATCCAGCTCTGTGGTTTCTACCACAGGAAGAACATCAACCCACTGGAGTGAGGCAACAAAGGTGATTAGAGGGATGAAGCATCTCTCCTCTAATTCAAGGCTGAGAGGGTTGGGTTCTTTCTTTAGCCTGGAGGAGAGAAGGCTTCATCAAAACCTTACATCAGCCTTCCAGTACCTAAAAGGGGATTACAGGTGAGCTGGAGAGGGACCTCTTACAAAGCCATGTAGCAATATGACCAGAGGGAAAGGATTTAAACTAAAATAGGGGGGGGATTTAGATTGGATAAACAGAAGAAACTCTTGACACAAGTCACCCAGAGAAGTTGTAGATGCCCCACCCCTGGAAGTGTTCAAGGCCAGGCTCTACAAAGTTCTGAGCAATCTGGAAGGGAGGCTAGATCTTTAAAAGGTCTCTTCCAACCCAAACTATTCCATAATGAGAATTAGAGTCTACCTTACTTTTTCATCTTCCAATTAATATAAAAGCTATTTTGGATACTTTATAAAGATACAATGAGAACATCTGTATTTTTCAGAGCTAATTTAGTCCCTCTCAGTTCCCTCCTGATTTACTGTGATGCCTTTGTGATAGAAATATTGAAAATGCTTGCATAACTCATTCCAAATAAAAGTTCAAATACATGAAAACAAGCACACAGTCATGTTTCAGATTCCCTTGCCTTTTCTTAACATGACTTTATAGGTTTTTCTCAGCTACTCTCCTCAACTTTTTCAAAGTTCCATCAATGTCTACTGTCTAGTTTCTTTCTTTTAATAATTCTACTTCAATTTGTATCAGAAATAACTTAATAACATCACAAAGTCCCAACAAATCCATGAGCAATTCATCCCTGACAGATAAAACATAAGTTCATTACAATCCCAAAATTTTAAGAATTTAATTTTGCTGAAATCCTGTTTTTAATAAATGATGTTCTTTTTCTGCTCCTGAGTACTGCTGCCTAACCAGAACATATGTCAATGAATTAAATTTTCAAGAACGACAAATATGGAAACACTTGATCAGACAGCTGGATGATCCAGGATACAAGCCAAGAAGTCCTTGACATCCAAAGAGAAAAGAAAAAACATACACTAGTGCAAGTTTATAGGGAGAGGTAATTAGCATTTCAATGCCAGTGTATCTGTCCCAAGAAGTACATCACAAACATTTCCATTCGGAACTATAAAGGAGAGAGCATCTTTTCAGTGTTCATTCATTACAGTCTCAGATATATCACAACATAGAAAACAAAAGTCTTAAAAATCCAGTTTGCTGAAAATTCTGGCACAGATTGAGAAGTAGAGGTGAAAGGTCAGTTTTTCATTAACTGAACCAACTCAATTAAAATTTTAGTATTATGTTGATAATAAAAAAATGCAAGTTATCCAGACAGTTCTGTCGAGGAACAAGAATTTCACTGTCGCAATAACATTAAAACTTTCTGAATCAAAATCTTTACACTGATTTGGCATCATACCATCCTCAGTTCAAAAATTGTCCAAAATAACACTGGTAAGAGATGACAGGTATAAAATCTAATGAAAGAAAAAACACACAAGTTTCATTTGGTATTTTTATAAACTATAATAAAAATAATTTTATAATTCCAGTGTTGTTAAAAATTACTCTCATAAAGAACACCTATTTCTTCTGTGGCTATTAATGGAAAATGGCCATGCAGAGGATACAAATTTGCAAAAGAACCACACATTTTCAGAAAGAAAAATTTAGCGAAGCCAAAAAGCACCTCTAAAAACTAGCCAAGCCTCACAGGCCTTTCACCCGTATGTTTAAGTTATTATGTATGTGTTGTCTTGTTCATTTGTATCCTCTGAGGGACAGTAAAACACTGAAAAAAATTACTCTTAAAAAAAAAAAAAAGAAAATTAAGGGGGAGAAAAGGGGAACATTTTAAAAGAGGGATATTAACTGTTTCTGTTTTACCCAATTTGAAAAGAGATTGGTTGTAACACTCTCACAGGTATGTATGGCCTTCCAAAACAATACAACCAGTGTACTATTGTAAGCAAATTCCGAAGCCAAAAACAATTCAAAAATACAATTAATAAACTGACAGAGGAGAAGGTGTGACCAAGTTAATGAAAATGAAATCTGCTTCAGAAAAGCTGCTTCAGAAAAGCTGCTGTAATGTGAGTGCAAGAGTAAAGTGCAATGAAAGGAAGCTGTTCTAGCCTCACCAGACAGAAGTCCTTTTTAAAACCATACTTACTTCACAGCTCCAAAAATGTCTGCTCAGAGAAGGCCAACTGGAGAAACCAAATAACTTTCTTAAAGACTGGTTTCACCAGGTCATGGCTGTTCTTATCAGTGAGAAAAGTGTGGCAGTGAGTATCTTGACTCCCTATGCTGCATTTGGCTTTATAGAAGATCTGTAGAATTTGAATCCCAACACTGAAATTCAGAATCACCAACCAACAAAAAATATATACCATTTTAAAGCATCTAGTCCGAAAAAACCTGCAGTCTTACACTGCACACTTTAATTAAATTAAAAAAAAATGTCTTTTCACATTTTATTCTTTTAAAGGACTTAAAAAATGTGCACAATCTTGCTTTCTGAAATCTAGCAATTACGAAGTTCAACTGAGTAGCTACCTTTCTTGTCACTAAAAAATCCACAACTTTACCATGACAATGGCAGGAAAGACAAAAAATAAGCTAGCATTAAATATGTGGTTTTAACTTTGAAAATGCAGTTTAGTAGTTAAAAAAAAAGACTTGAGATCAGCCCCCCTATCAATGACCTTAGTCAAAGATGCACTGACAGCCCCAAAATACTCTTCAAGAACTCATGCTTGCCATAAGCAAGGTGTAATTTCATACTCCACATACATAGCTATGGCAGCAAAGAAAATAAGAGATTCAACAGTAACTTGACCAAATAATATAATTTTCCAATCAGACATAACCTGGCATTTGGGGAGGAAAATTTTAATGTAAGGGACTTAAAAACCTATAAGTAGGAATAGAACGGAAAAGTTTTGTTGTTGTAATAGTTAATAGTAGGCAAGCAAAGTTCTCTGTCTCCATTACACATTCTTATTTTTCAGTTGTTTGACAGAGGTTTTTTGGTTGGGTGGGTTTTGCTTTTTTAACATTTTCTTTGTTCTATCATCAACTAAATGGATATCCAAAGATCCAAATTTATTTGGTGCATGCAGTCTTACGCAGTGAACTACTTCACCTTTTTAAAAACTGAGTATTCTTCCTCAGTGTATGCTGAAGTATTAAGCTAAGAAAAAAAAATGAGCTCTTGATTGTAGGGCCAAAGGAGAAGACTATTCTGAGGACCACTTCTGTAGAAGCTCAATAGCAGCTCCTCTACCCAAACCCCTTTTGCACATCTCCTGTGTCTGTGTGCATGGACAGTGTGAACTGTGCTGACACAGACCTCCATTCTACCCATACCCTCAAGGAGGCCTTAAATACCTCAGATAATCCACCACTTCATTCCAAGTGCAGGCAAGTTTTCCAGAAAACCTTTTAAATAGTATTCAAATTTCAGTGTGTTATTTAAAATTTATTTCTGGACTGCAATCCCCTTTACACCACATAACCACAAAACTACATTCCTCTCCACCCCCAAGAATTTGTTTCAACTACAAATTCTGGACTTTTGGCTATTTTCTCCATAGTGTACCACAATGCACTGGGCATCTTCTCATTGTTGTAAAAACCTCATGCCATGTTACCAACAAGGCTCAGATCAGATCAAATCACTGCAGAGACTGGTCATCCAGTCAATGTTAAGATGGCTCATGCAAACTTCAAACTATAGCTTGCATAGCAAATATGCCTAGATCCCCTTCTGTGACAATTTTTTGAGACACAAAATAAGGAAAATAAAGCAGTTCAGAAGGAAACAATGTTAAGTGTACATGGACTTACTGTATGTGTACTTCTTTTTTAAAATATAAATCATTATCACACATGGCAAAAGAAATTCTTCAAGAGTAGCAAAATATTTAACTTAGCTTCATCTGTAAGAATAAGCATGATAGCCCCTATTATATCACAATTGCTGATGCCTAGAATTATAGTGATGATAATGTAAGGGAAATAAAACCACTTTCTTCGAAAAGCTTTGTGATCATGCTCACCAAGGAGTAAGAAACTGAGAAGATATTCTAATAACTATAGAAAACAATTTAATAGTATCTTTTCTTTTAATCTCAACTGCTGTATTCTCATGCTGTGCTACACCTACTTTAGGCTACTAGGGAAGTGCTGAATGATAGTAAGATGTGTTTGTACTTTGAACTCCTTCATGCACTCTTCCCCAACTTTCAGGTTAGCTATTGACCCATCAAGTCACAGTGGTTGTTTCAAACATTCAGAGTGGGTGGAAAAATTTCTGCAGATTACAGTGAGGCTTGAATCAAATACTTGACATACTAGTTTCAGTGTAAGACAGCTCCAAGTGGCAGTGCGGACAAAAGCATCAGTCTCACCTCCATCCAACCCCAACTCTTTGTTCCTGCTTACCTGATAATTTTCCCTGTATCAGAAACACCATCAGTTCAGTTACATTAATCTGATGACTCAACTGATCTAGATTAGTTTTTTCCCTCCCAGAAACAGAAGCTATTTGTAGAAGACTCTCTGGCTACAACTCTCCTCACCGCTTAACATCATTGATGTACATGGTACTGCTTTAAAAAAAAGAGACAGATTTTGCTCTGTTTGATAACTAACTGGATGGTATTGTGCATATGCCTCCTATTTCATTATGAAGAATATCACCCATATAACCAGCAAGACTATATTAGCAAAGGCAGAATATTTTTTTGTATCACTTTACTTTGGCTTTCAAGCATTGCCACACTCTGAATTCCAAGTATGTTAACCTCAGTAAAGCCTCCCGAAAAATGTTAAAGACATGGAAAAATAAGGGTAATTTTACTTAGTATTAGATTGTTCAGAATTTTGTGGCATGGTACAACCCACCAAATAGGTATACAGAGGCAATCAAGGGTATTTAAAAGACTGTGAGAACTTATTTCTGAAACTCCTGCATTTAAATCAACAATACTAAATGGCTAAACATAGTTACTTCAACAGAATAATTTGCAGTATCATCCATTATTTTATAATCACTTGTACATCCTAGTATTACATGCATACCTCGATAAACTGACATACAAAATAAACTAATAAGTAAGAAATTAGCTACTTAAAGAAGTCTAGAGGTGTCTTCAGCTGTAGCAGACTGGTACATAAATAATGGCTGCTACAGTCTCACATCTTGTGAGGACTGTAAGATATAAAAAAATATATTAACAATTTCACTTGTATTTAGTATCATATTTTTATATGGACCCATTGAAAATGCAAAGACACAAAATCAACACTGCATCCTCAGTTTGCTATTCAGCAATGTAAAGTATTAAGCATCAATGTGTTGTGAGTTATTTACATGCTGATGGGCTTTGCCAAATCAGTGTGGAAATATAAAAAATATGAACAGATGTGCCATGAAAAATCCTGAATTCGGAATTAAAGTTAAGGATTCATTATTCCTTAAGAAACTAAACATAAACCCACACACAACCACTGCCCCTTCCCTCTGACTGCCTTTAAAGAAAGTTTGGATACAATTAAATTCTTCATAGGCAGGAGATTAAACGAAAGCAAAAAAAGAGTAAAATCACAGAGCAAATACAAGTTGCTTTGAAAACAAACTATGACATTTCTCCAGTTAGTTATTTTATCCTAATTGAAAGGTTCCTATTTTTAATAGCAATGTTCCCTTCCCTTCTGATTTGTGGTTGCTGCTGACTATGCACAGGTTCTAGACTTGATGAAACTACTAGGTTATGAGCCATCAAAACTATTCACTGTGAAATGCCACATCTTTTAAGATTTAAAATGACAGACTAACAGTGACTGTGTTATAAATAGAATGATATATATTTCAACACAATGTGTATGCAACTTGTGTTAAAACAATTTCTTAAATGATGGAATGACAGTGTGTCTATGCTACAGATGTAGCATCTTTAAATAATCAGTTTAATTCAAAGCGGTTCTAGGAAAGATTCATTTTCTTACCCGTATCCAGCCGTTGGCCTTCAGTTCCACAGGATTCTGTGGTTCACTGCTGTACAGACAACATAAGCACCCCATCAGAGCCTTCTGGTTTTCATCTGCAGGAAAAAAGCAAATAAAGATACCTTTAGAAGGAAAAGAAAAACCTAAACAAAACACAGACAGAATTACACACAACAATCCCTATTCATTCACAAAACTAAAGCCCTAAATATCACTCCCAACTCATACTGCTCCTATTCTACCAGACTCACACTGCACATTTAACAGTATTCATATGTATATCTTTTGTAATAATTTCTTTGAATAGCAGTTTAAAAGGTATCAAGGTATTCAAAATCTATACAATAATTAGATGGCCTTAAGAAACCTGCAGGACCGAGTAATTGATTTACACAAATAATACCTGAAGCCATCATCAAGAAACTTTCAATAAAGTACTGAAATAATATCATTAATAATGAACAATAATCAACAGTAGTAAAATAGTTATTACATTCTGTCCAAAGCTTGCACTACTAAAGTATGCTCACTTACAAAAAACCTTAAGTTTGTGAAGTATGAAATCATTCATAGCTAGAATCAAGTTCTCTGTAAAAATACATTAAGAGTCTCTATGCCTCAGGAAAATGACATTTCTGCAGATGGCAGAATAGGTAAACGCTGATGGAAAAAAGTCCTATGGTGATTTTCTGTTCAGGGTCAGATTGGGTTTTACTTAATTCTAACCCACTGTTGAAAATCAGTTCCCTTCTTTAAGAATCTACTATAATAACCACAACAGTCACTGCTCACATGTACAGATATTATTAGAGGAGCTGATTATCTGGAGTAAGCTGTTAAAGAGCCTTTTAACTCGTGATTATTTCCCACAACTTTGTTTTCAATAGGCTTTGGCAGATATCAAGAGTCTCTACAGTGAATTTGTCCCAAGAATGAAATTGCATGATTGAAATGAAAATTCAGAAAACTGAATATAGTGTTGTAGCTCTGATACAACATGTACTTAGTAAGCAATACTATTCTTGTTAAAAATAATATAAACATGTGATACCACATGAGGTTTAGAAATTATGAGACTATTTGATTATCAAACACGAGAGATTTCTTTTGTTTTCCATGCATTTGTTGTCCAGGATGTAATAAACAGTATTATTTAGAAGTGCTTTGTTGAAAAAGCCTGAGGAAAAAATAAAAGCTCCATTAAGTAATGCCTGTATTTTCAGCAAGTGACCAGAGACGTTAACATTGATTTAAACCAGTATTCCTCAATAAATGTCCAACAAGCCTGTAGGCCATTACTGACCTCCCACTGACTAACATCTCTGCAACAGAAATGGTTTCCCAAACATACGCTTTTAACCGACTACAATTTGGGGTATTCTGACATTGTGTTTGGGAGGTTTTCTTAATAAGGATTTTTATACAAGGCTAATAATCTCCTAGGCTGTGTAACACTGAAGTTAAAGGACACATATTGAACACTGATCAGCAGAAATTCAAAGTATCTTTATACTTTGATTGTAACTATATCCAAATAGCGTTCAGATATCAGTATTAATACGCAACTTTATCCCCTTCAAAAACATTTCACCTAAACTCTGCTACGACATAGTATGGGAGGAAAAATAAACGAAGAGTGGTTTATTAGTTTAAACCATTAAATGATAACCAGTTGCTTATCAGAAAATGAAGATTTTAAACATTATTAATTACTAATACTAAAATATTGCTTGATTATAAAGTCTGGCTATTGAGATAATTTTCAATTACATGAATTACACAGAAAGAGATAGGGAAAAAGAAATTAAGTCCAAATCTCCTATCTCAAACAACATATAAACAATTCAAACAGTCCTTTTTTTGATGCATCTGGTTTACACTGTATGTCTATAGTATGTCAATAAGCTATTTTATTTAAATTATGGGGGGTTTTGACTTAAAAAATAAAGAAAAGAGGTGAAGAAATACACATGCATGTACTTGAACAGACTTCTGGATGAGAGTTTTTGCTACACATGATAATTTGCTGCATACTATAAATAAAATTGCATGTATTGTTGCCTGTTAGAAGTGTAAATCATTAGGACGAAAGCAAAAATTATGAAGACAAACCTTAGATAAACAAAGCTGGCACACTCTGCCAGCATAATGATTTTACACAGATTCATCTGGATAAATTCAAACCTCAACTCAAGCGAAGCCAAGTTATACTCATGTCATAAGCCAACAGTTTCCGAAAAATGAGGAACAGGTCCAACTTAAAATTTTCCCAGTTAGAATTACTTTTTGACCATAATTGAAGTAGCCGCCCATAAGATTTGTGAAAAGTAGGAAAAGGGTCCATAAAATCCTCTTGCTGAAATACCCAATGAGGACACCCTCAGATTCACTGTTTTCTTTTCACAACTGCTCCGGAAGAGGTGGATGAAAGATGGGAAGATTAAGAATAAGGGGGGATAGATCTTAATATAATTACAGCAGCTGCAAAAGATAATCACATGAAAAGACCAAACACACAGCCACAGAACACTTACTGGTGGATTTTTAACTCCCAGTTTTCTAGCAACTGTGATCTCCATGGAAAACATATCATCATGATATGCAATGAAAACCATTATCATGATACAAATTAAGGCATTTCACCTTACTATGGCATGAAATAATGCTCACCATCCAAATAACCAACCAACTAATATGTTCAGGGAAACAAAATTAAAAACTCAAAGGCAGAAATTAGAGTCCAAAACAGGTTACCAACTATCTGCTGCATAGGTAGGTTAATGTATCTCCAACTAAAAGACCAAAACTTTTCTGTAGGGAATTTAATACAGATTGGAAGCTTTAAAAAAAAAAATCCAAAAGAAAACAAAACCAACCAACCAAACAAACAAAAGAACTAAAGAATCCTGAACCAACCAACCAATCATAAGCCCAAACCTTTATAATCAATCAGATTGTACTTCTTTCCAGACAATCTCACAACAAAATTGAAAAAAAGAAAAAAAGGGAATGCTTTTCTCACAACACAGTGTAGTCTCAATCATCCTAAGATACAGAGAGTTTATACTCTGTCATGAATGGGGCCAGATGGAAAGAAGTAATAAGTAAACCCTAATCTTACACCCAGAAATATTATTTTTAGAGCTTGTTGTAAAATTTCATTGAAATATATCCGCAAATGTTGATCAGCTAAAACTGGGCTTTCTGTGGAAATGAATGCATCCACAAGCATGCACGCTCACACACATATACTGGCATACAGAGCCACCAAGAAATCCCCCAGCATTTATAGTATTAGTTTGGGATTCAAGATACTTGGGCTCAAAACTCAAACCAGGAGGGTCCTACTGAGAAGATAATCCCCGAGCCCACAGAAAAAAACATTGGAATTTCTTACTGAAACTGAATTCCTCATGTATCCCTTGTGGCTTAGGACCACAAGTACAGCCATGAGATTTTCTTCAGTCATGCTTCCCTCACATTAGCATTCTAAATAAGTCTAACTTGGTCACCTCCTGCTCAGGAGTGTTTATGAGGAGATTATTTTCCCTTAGAGGCTACGCTTCCTGCGCTCAGTGGTCAGTCATGTCAGCTTCCAGCATCAACAGACATTCATTTAAGGTGATAGGCATTGTGGTTTGGACATGATACAGAGTATAATGTTTTTCCTTCTCCATTTATGAGTATGAAAGACTGAACTGAACAAAATTAGTTCCTTCTACTACGAGGGTGGCCTTGACTCAGACGCATGCCTGAATGAGCTATTTATCCAAATGAGAAATTACATGAAACCCACTTGAGAGTCAGCATCTGCTATAGCCAGCAATATCTTAAAGAATATCTTCAGAACTAGGGCCAAACAAAATGAAAAAATGCTGAATATAAAATGGAGCAGTCCAAAGAGTGCTCAGGTGGCTCAACAAAGAGGAAGTGGTGGGAATGTATAAGCAGCCACCTTCAGGTCTATTGATGTCAGAAAATCTCCTTCATTCATCTTTAAGCATTGAAGTGAGGGATTCCATTTTGAGAAAGTGAAGTTCTCTGAGTTCCTGCTTGCCACTTTGAGACAAAAAAGAAACCCTATAGTAAAATACCATTCTCAAGCAAACTTCACAGGTAACAATCAACTTGCAGAAAAAGTGCTTTTGCAGCTTCAGAAAATGCTGAAGAACACGAAAAAGAGGAAATAAGTAGATGAAACCAAGAACGTACTGTTGGGGTTGTTGTGAAAAGGATCCAAAAGCAGACACAGCTGGCTTTCAGTTTTGATGAAAAATATAGGTGAAGCTACTTGCTGTAACACAATAGATTTTTAGCTCAGAAAAACTGATGGTCTAAACACCTGCATATTCCAAACAAAAACTTAGAAGAAAGGCATGTCTGTAACTGTAAACATCAACAGGTACCAACGTTCTGAAAACTGTGATTAAAAGGGAAACATATCCATTGTAACATTGTATCTATAAAGTATGGAAAAAAAGCTTTTTGAAAAGCACACATTTGCTGCTCTGCAAAAGTGGTCTGTGTTTAGATTTATGGCTCCTTCCCAAATTTTCCTTTCAGAGGGGAAGTGCTGACATTACGCACATCTACCATGTATTTTGCAGACAAGTTCTGTCTGTGTTAGGAGCTGTCTAGAAGGCAAAGCCAAACCAGCAGACACTGGGCTTGACTTAATAAGCCCTTCCAGGTGAACACAAAATTGTCCTTACTTTATCCTTTCTTACTTCCAAAAGGAAGGATAAAGCAGAAGAGACCAAATATGACTTTTTTTTTTAATAAGAGCAAGAGACTGACTAAAGGTTATTTTAAGGGGTTCACAGAGAAGCTCAGAATTAGTTCTCGGCTTAAAAGTAGATCCCAAGTAATTTATCAAAATATCAACACCTCAGTTCCTGAAAAATGTACCAGAACTGCTGGTGAGGTAGCAAAAGGAAGGCCTCCTCCATCCCTACAGCTTTCCTGTGCCAAACTTATTTTCTCTTCTATGTTCTCACCCACACACATATTCACTACCAGTAAGAGCATTTTGGGTTTTTCATATGACTTCTTTCCTATGTCACCACTTTAACGTTTAAATTTTGATTCTATCTGCATTTTCACAAGTTGAGGATGGAGAGATGGGGAAAATATATGTTCAGAATAAATTCAATAAAAACAAACACAATCATAAATTAGTAGAACTTTACATTTATTACAAAAACACAAGTATCAGAAAAGTTAAATCTTTTATACTAGCATATATTCTGATACATAAGTGGAAGAAACTTGTGTTGAAAGTGATTTGAAGCACTAGATTTTGTACATTTTGAGACTCTAGCAAAATGGAATCCATACAACAAGAAAATAAGACTGGAAATCATGACACACAGAAATACTGGGTTTAAAACCTACTGGTCCCAAGTCAAGATTCTGTAACTAATCCATGAAATTAACTAGACTCAAAAGTAAATTTAACATTTCTCAAAGTCACATACTTTAAATAACATCGCTAGCCTTTTAATCACAAAATTTCACTTCAGCAAAAAAGAATGCTGTGTTTTTATGGAAAAAATTATAGTCTATATTAGTTGTATGTTGCTAATTTCTGTAGAATAAACTTTATGGAACTGCTGCAGAAATACCATTATACGTTCTTACCATATCCTATAACAAAAGGATTCCAACAGAGCCTTCCCAGAAGCTGTCCAATTAAAGGGAACTGCTGGATTGCTACAACCGAACCCTGCTAAAACATAAAAACAAGCAAAGAGACAGTAAATATACAGCACATCAAAAGTAGGTTAGGGGAACTGTTAATGATACAGATTGTTGTAAATTACAATCCAAATGGTTTTACTGTGAAATGCTCTGGAAGCAAAACACCTGCAGGTATGTAATAAAAACAGAACATCCTGAAATTTGTTATAATGTCATAATTCTGTAAGTTGAAACTTACATAAGTAATTTCCTCACCTAATACTTAACTGTGGTGGAAAATTTTTTCATTTGCCTCACATCCAGCAAACAGAACAGCACTAGTAACCAAGATTCCATTGTATTAAAAGCCCAATTAACTTACATTTTTGTTGATCCTCACTGCTCTAACCTTGTCTCACGGTTTCAGAAGAAATTAATACTTACTATGGCATAAAACTAAGCATGTTTTGGTTGCTTTCTTTACATTAACTTACATAATGACTAGTCAGTAACAAACTGACATTTAACTTCTAACCAAATAGAAAGCAGCTTTACTATAAAAGTAATAAACAATGCAGTTTATATACAATCCTCTGTAATCAGTCTTACTTTTCTATTTTTGTAGCTTTACTACCTAATAAATGAAGACTTTGAAAAATAGTGCTGTGCTGAGATAACATGCAAGTAGCAGGGACGATAATCATCTCCTGCTACTGCAATAAATTCCTTACATTTGTCTCACGTTTGGGGCTAGACCTAGACTTTCTGGGGCCATATTCACAAGGTCCATTTCAGGCCAAGCCTCAGATTACTTGAAGTAGCAACATTCTTTTTTTTCCCCCTCTAAAGAAAAAAGATACATAGATATGGGAAGAAACACCACTCCCAAAAATCATTTATTTAAAGTCAGTTCATAAATAAACCCAACTCTGAGGTCTTCAGGTAAGCATATTTAAAAATTAGTACTTCCATAAGAAGCTAGCTAATTACACTGAGTATATGCACTGAAAAAGCCACTCTCAGAAAAACAGAGAAACAACTAAACATGCAAACAAGTAAATTTTCTTTCATAAAAGCATTCGAGTGAGTGCAGACAATAATTAAATTCTAAACAGAACAGGCAGGAGCTTATGTCAATGACCTGATCATGCTGCTAGAGTTCACTATGTGTACCGTAACACTGGGGTTAATGTGCCACCAGACTCTCTAAGGTTTAAAGGATCAGTTACAGTTTTGCATGTCAATGCCTTTAAATCATTCAATTTATGACCTGTCAACCAGAATCAAATTCTTGTTTATTTAAAGTATTTTGTTAAGAGGCTAGAGCATTTGCTGGGAAATTTCACGTGACATCAACCAATCAAGAAGAAAAAGCCCCTTCACAATAAATCAGGGAAACAGGTAGCACACTCCTGTTTGCATTACCTATGACTGTTCCTCCAGTTTGCCCCTCTGATCCAGCAATACATTAGGTCAACAAAACAAACTTCTTTGCTACTGTTAGCTTCTGGTTTTATCAAAACCTGGTGCAGATTGTTTCAGAGGGTGTCTACAAAACAGGTCATTCTTCCTTCTAAGGTTACTTACCACATTTTTTAAGGTTTCATAAAGCTGACATAGGAACTCCTGGAGCTGGGGCAAGTGAAGGCACACGTCTTTCTGAGATTCCAGTGTAGTGGCTTGACCCCATTCAATAGCTTTATCCAACCAATACTCAAAGTTCAGTTTGGGCACAGTTGTGTACTGGGCCATGACACAATCCTGGAAAAGATATTATGTAACTCCATATCAGTCAGCAATAAACATTGGCTTCAAACAAAGAATGAAAATATGAGGAAGGATTTCTTCCACCTTTTTTTTTTGCATTCACATGTGAAGTGGGTGTACAGGATATCTGTGTTTACATCTCATAAGGCTGGCAATTTTATTGGCGGTATTAAAGGCTAAACTAATAATCCCACTATGACAAAGTAGCACAGCAACCAGTAAATTATCTTAGAATGTACCACCCAGATGTGTCTCAGGCTTTTCTTATCTCAATTTATCATCACTGATATTTCACACAGAGAATATTAGAATAATGTAAATGGCATCTGCTTAGAATGCTATGCATGATGATAAACTCAAAATATCTATTCCACGATAAATGAAAGTGTTTAGATAAGGCTCAATCAAAAGAAAAGAGGCCAGGATGCCTTTGCTCATTGTAATTTCTGTACTTCTAATTGATCACTAGCTTTAGGTGCAAAAAGAATATTCTTCTTAAAGGAAAGTAATAGATGCAATATTCAGCTCTCTTGTTCTTTGTACTACCATAAAAAGGACAAAGGAAAAATATAACCACATGCAGCTTTATATATAACTCAGTTCTGAATAAAAGCTTTATGATATATGATCTATATGCAATGGCACACTTCACTGTAAAAAATGGGTCTTTAGGAGGTAAGCACTATCACCAGGACAGAATGTTAAAATCTAACCAAACTGACCCAGTAAAAGATACCAAAAAAAGAAAATAACTAATATTTTTCCTGCTGTATATTTTTCATTGAGAGAAGAAGAGAAAACAGCACAGCAGGTACTACAACAACCTTTAAATCTCTCTGAAAGAAACACCTCTTAGTCTGAGAGAGCAAATGAGCTCTTCAAATCAATAGCAAATGAGCTATTCCATCGTTGTTCTTTCTGCCAATACTGTAGACAACTGTCAACTAACACGAACGTGGTGGCAAGTTTTAGAAATGAGCAACTGTCCACTTGTTGACAAATTCAGATGCTCACAGATGCCACAGAAATCAGTGAATATGTATCTTTGTAAGCTACAAACCAAAAAAACAACCCAGAGCCTCCACAGCAGCCCCGTAAACCAAGTTTGCCTTTACACAGCTAGCCCCTAGTCACAGCATTTGAAGAGCAAGCACATCTGAGCCAGATAAAAATCATAAGATCATTAATAAACTTCATTAACTTCTATGAATAATACATAAATAAACACCTCCTTAGTGAATTACAACTATTATTTGAGTTTGAATCCTGCACAGAAAAAAAAGGAACGACAAAAAACTCTTACCAACAAACTGAAGTAAAGCTGTTGGATTGCTAGAGTACAATGCAGATTTGCCCTAAATGTGTTCAAAGCCAAGACAGCAAAGCCACTGCTTTTCTGTTCTTTATTACACTCCCACTCCTATCTGCAACTGTTGTTGTCAGCAGAGCTTTTCCAGTGCAGTCTGGATCAGTCCATGACAGATGGTGGGACTGTGTTTCCACCCCTGGGGTAGTCGGTTCCAGGTGTACT
>JAWWEV010000095.1:33758528-33769197 GCA_035583235.1 Hafferia zeledoni | reverse complement strand
GTCAACTACTCTCTTTGTTAACTACTGGCATGGATAGTTAATGGCAGGGGAGAGAATTTACATAATAATTCCAAACTGCAACATTATGATACCTTTAAGGTACGATATTGCCTTATGTCACAGCATTCCAAATAAATGAGACTAAAACTTGCATTCAAGGTATAAAGGTCTCACTTGTGCACTTTTCCTTGAACCAGTGATAAGAAGCTCCATGCTCCAAATGAACACTTCACTTTCTTTACTCCTTCTCCTTTCTTAAATCCTGCCTACCAGCAACCTCAGCTCACGATGGAAAAAAAAAAAAACAACAGACAAGAAAGCAGTTAAAAATATTCATGTCATTAGGGTCCAAAGGCCCTGAACAGAACAGGTCACTATTCAGCTAACAAAACACATAAACATAACATTCCAAACTAATTTTAAGGGTTGCTAATACTTACAAAAGCAGTAGAACAATCCTTTTGAGTATGTTTATTACTCTAATAGATATTAGGAGACTAATACTAGGAATTTGAAGACTAGATATTAGGTAAGCACTTCAGTATATTATATAATCAAAAGATACCATGGTTTTTACTCCCCTAACCACCCTTAACGCAACTATTACACAGCACAGTTGATACAGTAATAGGGAAGACTATTATCTTACTGTTGTGATGTTTCAAAGATTATGATAACCATGTCACAAATTTACTATCTAACGGATGGTATTTTGAGGTTATGTCAAGAAAAAAAACCCAAACTAGCAATTATCCTGAACATTGTTACTATATTCTCATTTACTATTTCTCTACATAAAATATCTACTAGGTTCTTTCAGCCTCTTCCCAACAAGTATATTCTTCATCTTCATCATGACAAGTCTCCTTTAACTTGTGAAGAACAAAAGGAAAATATAATACATACTTAGTTAGTAAGAGTAAACATGATTTACTTCCTACTTTAAAGAAAAACTATCACTAGCCACCTCAAACTAAGTTTATTAGGAAAAACATAAATTCTTTCTTTCCCCTGAAATTTCAGAAAGGTCAAAGAGTGATAAAGATTATGTGGAAATTAAAACAAGTATCATTTATTCCTGTCATCATTTTTTTCAGTCTCTTCAAATAAAGAGAAATCAGCTTCATAGGCTGGCTTGGTATTAAGACTAATCTACACACACAGGCAGTCTAGCAGTCAAGAAAAATCAAGAGAATAATATCCATCTTCATTTTGGACTGGTGTGCTTACAATCAGCATTGATGAGTGTTGATCTTTTATATAGTAACTTCAGTAACTCAGCAAAGTTCCAAAATGTACAATGTCCTAATTTCAAACAATTTCAATATCGGCAGTAGCTAGAATAAAATCCAGCAAGGCCCACATAAAGCTGTCCATACCAGTAGACAGGGAATCAGACGGATGTGCAAAACAGAAATTTTTTTCAAGGCAATAAAGCAAATCCCAGATTTGACCAGTGCACACTGACATTAAGCAGATCAACATGGCCTTCCAAAACAAAAGCCAGACTTGAAAGAAACAGTGGGCTGCAAGCGCACCCTTTAACTGCTTGCTTGCTCTTCCATATCTGAATTGCTTACCTCTTATCCATATAGTTATCTACCATAAAAACATAACAACAATGTATGACAAAATACAGCAGAAGCTAGAATTTACATCCTGGGCATGGTGAACAGAAGCACAATAGTACCCAACTTTGTAATCTCCTAGAAACGGAGGATGGGAGGTGTGAAGTACATCTTCTTTCAATACATTTCCTCAGTAGGCTTGCATATTTTGTCTTGCACAATCTGAATAGCAAACCTTACAAGACTATTTTGGTAACACTCAGGTCAATGCGAAGTGGCAACCTCTGCTAGTGCTTGAGAAAGAAAGTTTTCTTGGGGATAGCTCTAATGAAAATTAACGTTAAAATATCCTCAGATTTAGTTTGATGGACAGAGCCTTTTCACTCAGCCCAGCTCATTTTCAGCTGACTCCTCTGACAACAGCTGAAATAAAGATGACACAAGGGAAATTGCAGCTAAAAAAACAATGCAAACAAAAAATAAATGCAACTCTGGAAAGAGGCATTAGGTATGATTCAGCCTCTGAACTGCAGAGGGCAGAACTGTCTCCAGTATCTGGCAACATAAAAATAAAAGTAAGATATTTTTACACCACCTAGCAAAAAGTCCAATCTTTGCTAACAGTAGTTTAGTTTCATTAACAGTTACAGTAACATCACACATCAGTTGTACATGGGTCTCTCATATCAATAGTTAAACACTTCATAAATTAGATCTTTTGCTGATTACATGAAAAGGAATGAATTGCTGGTTCTGTTCACATCAGTGTCAAAATTTTGCTAGTCTCAATGGAGCCTAAATTTCACATCAAGCTTTCATGACACTGAGAAACTCAACCACGTAAGAGCTTACTAAGTCACTACACCAGAAAAGTTAGATATTTTAGCAATAATCATAAACTGTTGTTAGATTAAATTTAGTGTTTGTAGCCATTCTTCTATACCAAATCTGCCAGCTAATGCTTCACTTTGTATCTCATGGGTTATCTAACATGAACTGTTACTATACAGTTTTCAGTACCCAATTCTAGCAATTATTATGCTCTTACATAGCTTCATGTAAGCCAAAGCGAAGTGAATGAATTAGTAACCTTAGACAATGAGTAATTTTTGTACCAAATATAAATTCTACTTTTTCAGTTAAACTTTTACATGTGGTTATGCCATTTCCTACAGCTTAAAAACACTATTAAAGATTTTTTTACTGCCAGTTCACATGTCAACTTCTCAACAGAACAGCACTTCAGAAAAAACTATTCTAGGGGTGCTGGTCAGCAGCAGCTCAGTGTGAGGCAGTAGAGTGTCTGGGCAGCCAGGAGGGCAAACCCCATCCTAGAGTGCATCAGACACGGCATCACCAGCTGCCAAAAGAGGGGATCATCCTGCTGTACTCAGCCGGGGTGCAGCCTCACCCTGAGTCCTGTGTGCAGAGCTGGGCCCTACAGTGTGAGAAGGATGTGAAGGTCCACAGGAGGGCAACACCACTGGTGGAAGGGCTGGAAGGCCTGTCCTGTGAGGAGCAGCTGAGGATCCTGGGTCTGCCTAGTTTGGAGTGAAGAGGCTGAGGGGTGACCTCATTGCTCTGTACAGCTTCCTGAGGAGGGACGTGGAGAGAGAGGTGCTGATTGCTTTTCCCTGGGCTCCCAGGAGACAGAGAATGGTTCAAAGCTGCATCAGTGCAGGTTCAGACTGGACATTGGGAAACCTTTCTTTACCAAGAGTGTGGTCAAACACTGGAATAGGTTTCCTACAGAGGTGGCTTTTGCTCCATGCCTGTCAGTGCCTTAAAAAAAGGCATTTGAACAATGTACTTAATATCACATTTTAACATTTGGTCATCTGTGATCAGGCAGTTAGACTAGATGATTTTTGCAGGTCCCACCCAACAAAATACTCTGTTCTATTCTATTCTGATCTGAACATAAACCAAACCAATCATCCAAGTTTCCCTCATCACAGAATCTCCTCCTCTATCAATCTGTATTTGTACATTGCTTGAGTGGAATACAGAGAAATTTATTTCCTTAAAATTCAGTTTCTCTGGAAAAAACCACCCTAGCTAGACAATAATTCAAAGTTTCACTATAAAATAAACAGTATTTCTTCTGTGTCAGTTACAATACTTTGAGCCACCCTTGAGGGGGATGCTGCATATACACCAACAGCACTTCTTTTTTTCTTTTTAGAAATTTAATTTTAAGTTCTGCAATTAACAAATAGGCACTAATTCCCTCATTTCCAAGCAGAAGCAGAAGCACATACATTAAACTGTACACAGCAAGTTAGGACATTAATCCTCTCTTCAGAGAAGTCACATATGACCAGTGATACAGAAGAAAAACATGTCGCTTTGTATATCAAGGACCAGCAATCACTTCTCTGTGCACATACTAAAATTACAAGGAGGCAGGGGGAAAGCCTAAAAAACTTCCTGCCTGAACATAATCCAACTAAGCTGAGGGGGTCAGGAGGGAAAGCGGGAAGACACAGAGAAAAATTACTAGCCTTTTTCTTCAATTAAATTATGAACAAAGCTCTTCATATTTCCAACAATACTTCTTTAATACCCATGCAACTGCTAAATTCAAGCTTTCCTCCTGGCTTACACAAGTATAGGAAAAGAAGACACATGTTCCAAAGTCTTCATCCCAAGTATTTGAACACCAGGTAAAATACTGACTATAGTATTTATATCCAGAGCTACTCATACAATGTAGGGTTGTACTTATACTAAATAAATTCTGGTCCTCCATTTTTTTAAGAACCCCTAAAATTTATTATAGTTATGAAGTACATACCTTTCGTTGAAATACTTTAGATCTACAGAGTTAAAGCATTTCTGCATAAGGAAAGAGAGGCACCAACAGAAGATGATTCATCCAAAGTCACTGAGGAAACAAATGACAGAAAGAGATAAAGCACACAAATCTTGTATGTTCTAGCCCATTAGGCATCACTGTTTTTCAAGCATTTCCTCAACAATAATCTGTTATTCAATCTAAGCATCCAAAGCATGCATGACAGTTTATGCAATGGTCAAAGTCAATATTCCACCAAAAAGAAAATGACCACACACAAGCATCACAGAAAAGTATTTTCTTCCCAGTTTATATTATACATACTTACCTTTGTATGAACTCTAATGGCAGCTTAGTAAGAGTAACTAAAAAATCTATTAAAAGTATTCACAGTACACAATGAAAAAAAGGTTGCAAATGAAAGAATGCACTTCTCTGGCATAAAAAAAAATACTTGCCAAAGAGTTTCGTACTTTTCCTCTCCTCTCCCCATGATTACTCACACCCAGAAATAGCCACAGAATAAAATCTTTGTAATAAAGATGTATTTATGGCACTAAGTTCATGTGACAGAAAAAAGGAAAAAATGCATTCCTCAGAAGAATAAAAATAAGTTCATGACATCCAAATCAACATTTACACCTTTTTGTTGTACATTATCTTAACACACTCCCACAGACACTTGTCCCTGGAGTCCATTGACAAGGTTTCATGCTATTCACAGGCATTAAATCAGGCTATTCATTCTTTGCAAACAAGAAGAGATAAGTTTCCTCAGAAACATCTATAGCAAAGACTTTGAGTTATTCACTCAGTTAAACTCATACTGCAGCAACAACTAGCTCTGTGGGCATTTAGACTGAAGACAGGAAACTAACATTCAAATCAATGAGGCATTGATTTGGGGAATTCTCAGTCAATTACTCCTGAATATTTTATGAGCATTGATTTTTTAATGTGCTAATCGTGAATCCTCTGAGGTGTCAGTAATGTTTCTGTCACATCAGTTCATGAACAGCTCAGTATTTCACCCCAGCATGAAACTGAAGCTGTTTTCTGCTATCTTATAGGATGGGAGCTCCTTATGAATGTGGGTCAGTTGACGAGAGATGAGAAGTTTTAATGCACAACACAGAAATAAAGTATTAGCTAATTGGATGTCCCTGGCCTCTTCTCATTGTACTCTCATATATGCCAATTTAGTTGTGCATTGTGATACTTTATTGCAGTCAATGTTTGGAATATTTCAATACTGTCACAGAGTTAACCAAGATTTATACAATCAACATGTGCAGTGAATCTCTTATTAAGAGGAAGGACAGCCTTGCAATTTGACTCTAGGAGTCACCAGCCTAAGAATCTAGTTCTCACTTCTGACACATCTAACACAAGACATGAAAGAAGTCATGTAAGTTTCCGAGGTCTGTTCTATTCTACCTCGTCAGAAGCCTGATCAGTACTGCCCTGATTTTAAAGAATGGTGGAGTACGCTTTACTTAGTTCTTTCTTTAAATCAAACTAAAAATAAACGTCTTGCATGGTCAGATTTGCTCCATTTACTTTTTTTTTTTTTTTAATTCCTCTCAAGGAATTACAAAGCTCCTTCTGCTGCAGTAGCCTCCTGGGCTTTATTTTGCAAGCTCACCATAACTGATGCTGTGCAGATTACACTTGAGCAAGTTATCTATTGTTCAATTGTATACAATAACACCTGTATAACTCACCACTAGTAAGATTATGAAACTATAGCTCATGACATTGCTTAGATACATAATTTCTATTAAAAGTTAAAAATGCAAGCACAAGTACTATGTGAGAACCTTCCAACCACATGCAAGGCTGGCAGTTAAAAAAATAACAGAAACCTCTCCCAAACAGCATCTGACATGAGTCCACCCTTTACCATTACATAGAGTAAAAGCACTTTTGAAGAGAAGTTAAAGAAGATGTAACAATAAGTTCCCAAATTCAGAATAATAAATTGTAATTGTTAATATAAATAATATTGATTTCTTCATTAATTTATGTTTGTTTAATTAGTTTCATAAATATACTACTAATTAAGAGTATTTTGCACATGCCACTTGTCATTGCCATCTAAAATCATTATTATTTCTACATAAAACACATAACTAAATCTTACTAATTTTTAAATACTTTTGCAATACTCACAAAGTTATTTTCCCTCACCAAGGACAGACTATTTAACATACTCTGCCTTCCTAGAACTTACAAATTGTTCTAACTATGCGGTCCTAAAGTGGTCCCAGAAGCAGGTGGGATGTGCCACCAAGTTGTAAGACACAAAGGATTTTTTAATTCCAAAGCCGCATGAACGGATTTACATATTTTTAATGATTATTACCATTGTCTTCATTTTAGCAACACTAACAATGACAGCAATTTATTGCAACATTAAATGGAAAATACGATCTGGGAATACCCTTCTTAGTGAAAGTTAAATTGTTTAATTCAAGATTTGATTTTCCAAAGCTGTTCTATCACTTATACATGTAGTAAGACCTTTACAACCTGACATACTTTTGTGCATTGTCTCGACAGAGTTGGCACAAAATATATTGCATTTGTTAAAAATTAGTTTTAAAAAATAATTTGATAAATCGAAGACTGGAGATCTTTATTTGGGAATAATCTCATGCAATATATACACCTTCACAAGATACTTCACCCATCTTTTGAAATACATCTTTGTCAATAACAGCACCTTCACAAGTGTAGGGCAGTATACAGTATATAGCATACAAACCTATGTCTTAGAGGAAAAGAAAGAAAACAAATTATGGTTTAAAAGCACACTGAATGCCCAAGATTGCTCCATTGATAGAACGGGGTCTACTGCCTTCAAATGGGTATCCTCTGTTGCTTTAGCTCTTCATAACATCACTCCAGCTCCTTATGATACTTTCACCCATGGTATCCTGTGGTTAATTTCATGTGCACACCATCCAGCTGGCCCATATGCATGTGCTGACTAGATGGAATCATAGAATGTCAAGGAGTTGGAAAGAACCTCAAAGAACTAGTTCCAAACTCTTTGCCATGAGCAGGGATACCTCCCATTAGACAGGTTGCTCAAGGCCTTATCCAACTCGCTTTGAATACTCCCAGGGATGGGCCACCCACAACCTCCCTGGGCAGCCTGTTCCAGTGTTTCATCACCCTCACAGTAAAGGTTTTCTTCCTAATATCTAACCTAAACTTCCTGTCTTTCAGTTTGTATCCATTACTCCTTGTCCCATCTATGCTACTCCCAATGAAGAGTCCCTCTCTGGCTTCCTGTTAGGTCCCCTTTCAGATACTGGAAGGCTGCTATGAGGTCTCCACACAACCCTCTCCTCTCCAGGCTGTACAGCTCCAACTTTCTCAGCTTGTCTTCGTAGAGGAAGTGGGAGAACAACCTTTCCTTTTGATCTTGCCTTCATATTTTAGAAAATACACATGAATAGAATAGTCTTAAAACCTTTATCCTGCTTTCAAACGTGGCTAAAACTGACTACCATGTTCAACCCTTAGTAGCCAAAGGCATGAGCAGGTACAATCATGCAGATCTCTCTTCTGGATGAAGCTAAAGTAAAAACGACAGAAATTATTATCAAAACTTGATCCATGCTTATAAGTGAAAAGGTAACCTCCGGGATCTGTTTGTGACTCATGTCTTCACTGAGTCTCTGCCAAGGGGTGAGTCTCTTCACAGGGGACTTGGCAGCAGCGAGAACACAGCTCCACACAGGGCAGCGAGACTGCCACAGCAGAGGAGAGCGGTGAATGAGACCCAGGTATTCCCAGCAATGCCAAAATCTAGCATGCTTTCATAGGCTTGGCAGGGCTCACACTGCACCTTCATAAATATCTATTTCTGCTATGAGTATCATACAGTGATGAATTCTTGTGACATACTTTTAACCTTATACAAAGAATAGGAAGTGAACATAAAGCCAAATAATTCAGCAAATAATCCATGCACCTCAGAAAATAAATTGAATGTTGTTAGGTTTAATGGATGCAGATAAGAAAGCTTTCCTTTTCCAAAAAAAGATTATGAAAAGTTTGCACTGGGGGTGGGGGGAGGAGCAGCTTCAGTTTCTTATAATTATGTATCAGAGAAAATTCCCAAATTCTGAACATCCTCCTAGTTTTCAAAGGCCCATTACTAGGCTGTTATATCACAGAAATTTTACCTAGAGGATTCTTCTCTCTGATATTGATCATTATCCCTTTTTAGTTATTTCAGTTATTCTTCCACATAAGAGATGGTGATATAGAAATTTTTTGAGAGGATTCTAAGTTTAACTACCTACTTTTGTGAACCAAAATCAGAACTAAAAATGTCATATTGTCCCAGCACTTAGGGGGCATTTATCTTCCCTAATATTCAGATTAAATAAAAGATCAGCTACATTTTCTGAGAGAATTCTTTAAAAGCTGGAGCTCCTCCAGTACTGCATCTACAGATGATGCCTGCGAGTGTGGGACTGCACCATATAAAGCTGACAGGCAGGTCTGCTGAATCAGAAACAAAGCTGTAAACGTTTTACTCCCTTATAGCCATTAACCATTTAGGAAAGTACCTATGTATTATGATTGCACTGATTTTGCAACATGTATCAAAAAATGGCATTTTATTGCTCTGTTTCCAAAATCCCTAGAAGGAATGGGAATAGCAAGGCGCAGACAGCACAGATGTGGAAGCCCTCTGTCTTTCCAGATGTTTTCAGTACTCGATTGTAGCTACATGGCGGATACAAGAAGGCTGGAGGCGGGCTTTTAACAGGGCCCCGTAGTGACAGGACAAGGGGCAGTAAGAGGAAACTCCCTGTCGTGAGGGTGGTGAGGCGCTGGGACAGGCTGCCCAGGGAACTGGATGCCCCATCCCCGGGAGTGCCCAGGACCAGGCTGGATGGGGCAGAGGCAGCACGGCGTGGCAGCAGGCCCCGCCAGGGCGGGACGCGGCATTCGGGGCAGCAGCTCACAGGGGGCAGGGCAGGCCCGGCCCGGCCGCCACAGCCGCATGTCCCCTGACACCTCACAGCCCCGCCGAGAGCAGGCCGGGCCGGGGCGGGCCCCGCTGCCCATGCCGCCCCTTCCCCGCCGGCTCGTCCCGCCCGCCCCGCGGAGTGTCCGGAGCCGGCGGGTGCCCCGCGGAGGGTGCGGAGGCGGTGGATGCCCCGCAGTGGCCCCCAGCCCGCGCCCACCGCAGCCGCCGCTCCCCCGCCAGTGCCGGCAGGTCTCTCCGAGGCTGTCCCCTCGCCCCCCGCCCCCGCTCCATCCCGTCCCCTCCATCCCGTCCCGTCCCGTCCCGCCCCGCGCCTTACCCGCGGCACGGCGCGCGCCGCCCCTTTGGATTTTCGCGCGCGGCGCCCGCTCCTGCGGGACGCGCCTGCGCCGGGGAGGGCGGGGGGGGGGGATCCGCCGGTCCCGCCGTGCTGGGAGCGCCTGCGCTGGGGAGCAGCGACACCGCCAGGGAACGGCCTCGGGACGGGGCGGGGGCGGGGAAGGCTCTTCACCCAGAGGGTGGCTGGGCGCTGCGTCAGGCTCCCCTGGGAAGTGGTTTCAGCACCAAGCCTACCAGAATTCCAGAAGCCTCTGGGCAATGCTCTCAGGCACAGGGTGAGACTCCTGGGATGGTTCTGTGCAGAGCTAAGGGGTGAACTCGATGTCCCCTGTGGGTCCCTTCCAGCCCAGCATGTTCTTGGCTCTGAGACTGGATCTGGGATCAGCCTGCCCCAGCCCAGCCGCCTCAAACACGGGACCTCTGCGTGATCCAGAGCCGGGACGGAATGAATGAAACTTCGCAGTTTCCCCCTTCTAGTAAGGCTGAGTCCAAAACCATTAAACTTTCGCTTGTTTTCGGTTTTGTGAACGTCAGCAGGCCCTTGTACTTCTGTGAATAAAATGCTGTCAGTATGAGTGCAGACATACAGGAGGTAAGAAACTTTGGTTTGAATAAACTTAGGGTGAGAAAAAAACCCAATTAACTGATTCTGTGCTGGTCCAAATTTGTGCTCCTTCCAAATATGTATGTTATACCACTTTGTCCTTGTTTCCTCCTTGAAGAAACTCTGTCCAGTGAGACACTCATTGCAATCTTACCTATAGAAAAACAAAACAAATTATTTTGAAAAACAAAGTCACTAAGGGAAAACACTATCTTGAACTTAGGTTGGAATGTTGTTTTTCAGATGAATTTTAAATTAAATTGCCATGACATTGTTAGTCTGAGTTAACAGGCTAGTTTGTATTAGATTTGTATTTAAAATTTATATTCTGCTTGAACATACGACAA
>JAWWEV010000095.1:33664385-33733921 GCA_035583235.1 Hafferia zeledoni | reverse complement strand
CAGGTGTACTACACTTGACACAGCCTGAAACTAACAAAAAAATCAGTTTTACCTAGGCACTGAAATATATCTGCAATACCATTTTGGGTCCCCTAAATGGGATGGTGTAGCTTTCCCTTTTCAGAGCACCCAGGGTCTCTCATTTCTGCCATAGATCACTTTTCAAATACTTCAGTGGTCTTTTCCCCTCAACAAAATGGGAAACCCATTTCACTCACATACCTGTGAGTGAAGCCTGGCTCTTGGTTCCCACCCCTTCCTCTTCAGCTGAAGCAGAGCCCTCCTTTGCCTGGGAAGCAGTTTCCAACCTCCAGCTTCCTATCTTCCCCCTTCCCAGCTGCTGTGGCTTACAACCATGCTTCCCAGCAGGTTTCACAAGGCTGTGGTGTCTTTTAGGCAGCTAGCACCCTGCAAAGTCAGACCCACTGCAAAGGTTTTAGCTCAAGGAATGGAAATACCACACTGAAAAGCCAGACTTTCTGTGCTCTGTTGTGCAAAATTTTATATCCACCATGTGTGCACATGAGGTCCTAATTCAAACTGACTCATAGATCCAGCAACTCCTTACTGACAGCTTGGGTTAAACCTGTGAGGATGCACTTATTAGCAAAATAGACTAAAATACACGCTGCCTTGTGTTCTGTGCTTCACTAATCCAAGATGTGATCTTCTCCATTGCAGCCCTACTTTGCATCAGCAGCAAGAAGGTACAGCTGCCATGGCAGCAGAAACACTAGTGACATGTGCAGTTACAGCTGTTAAAATGAAGGTGGAAACGTTCAGAAGGAAAGCTATGGTAGGGTGGTAAGTGGCCTGATGCTACTGCAGACAACCAAGTATATTAGACAGAGATTTCTTTTGCTTAAATATTATCTGCAGGGGCAAAATTGTTTCAATGCAGTATCAAATATGATAGCATGTAAGTTAAATGGGGGTGGGGGTGGATTGGGTTTTTTTTGGTCAAAGCAGCAGTACCACTTAATTTTTGTGCTTAATTAGCTGCAATTAACCAGGGTAGCTTCAACTGGGCATGTATTTTTTAAAGTTACTCAGGCTAGGTAGTGCAGTTCCCCACTATGCAGCCTGTTCTAGCAATAAGGTTCAACATGCCTATTAATAAGATTGATTAAATACAGTTGGAAAGTAGTAATTGTTCTCATCTCTTGAAGTAAACATTAAAAGTAATTACAATTTGGCAATGGTGCTTTTCAGATATAAACAGTCAGTGTCCCAAATGCTCATTGGGAGTAAAAGTTAACAAAAATTAAACACCTGTTCATACATAAGTGCTGCTACAATTTAGCAGCATGCAGCATTCCTGAAGCTGTTAAATACATGTATTATGCCAACAAAAATTTGGCCGCATGTTTACCTAAGGCCTGAATAAATATGGCCAATCTCTGACAAAAATCTGATCAAGTTTTTACCTGAGGTTAGTAAGACTGACAGCAAAATGATACAAAATGTAAACATGACAAATAATGTCATGTGAATAGGTATTGTTGAGGCAAAATGGAATTTTTAAAGAAAAAGCCTATGTTCTGACTGACAGAATGTATTGATTTATTTACATAGTTTCCAGCCCTGTGAATGGAGCTGTTCCATGGCTGGGACACGAAAGACAAAGTCAGTGAGTTGAGCTAAAGCAAGGCCTTAGTGGGCACTATTCTCACAGGCTGTAACCCAGTAAAGCCAAATCTGCAACATGACTCAGTCTGCCTAGTCCTGAGGGTGCGAAAGAGAGTATTTTGTGTAGCAAAAAACACATGTAGGAGTTTTGCAGTTCAAGTCCTTTACCTCTATTTTTCTTTTTCATGGTTAACCTTCCAGAAAACATAAAAAATTGTATTTGCTTTTCTTCTCATTGTGAAAAGTAGAGGTTGAATTGTAAGTTATCTCAATACATGTTTGGGCTTTTTATTTATGAGAAATTTAGAAGACTTATATAAGGAAATCACCCAAGGGTTTATAGGAAAAAGTAAAAGCTGGCTACAAAAGGATCAAGATAAGCTGGCTGGCTTTGTGGTGCTTTGATGGATGCTCAGAAGAGTATTTTTGCACAGGACAAATCACACTGAGGTTTATGATACAAATTATTTCAGACAGATGTTGCTACTTACAACATTCACTCTGCTGCCTCTCCTCTTTGCCAAGCAGGGCACAGGAACCTGCACGATGGCTCGCAATTGCTAGCATGCTTTCCAGAAGGAGTTTGTCAAGAGGCTTCCCTTCTCATGGAGGGCTGTAGTATTCAGAACTTCACATTTATTGATTTTTTTCTTCCACAAAGTGGAAATACCAGACTACTTCTCTAATCCAATTTAGGGAGCAAGCAGAGAGATGGGAAAAAGACAAAGAATTTCCTCCCACATCTAACCAGAAAGCACCTGTACATAAAGTGTTTTAGCCAAGAGTTTGAAGTCTATACAAACTGTTCTGTTCAGAGTGAGACTGAAATATATAATCCAGCCCTAAATCTATGCCCCAGCGTATAACAGAGGTAAAGACTCAAGCGACAAGGGCTAGCATGTTACAGTTTAGCCAGGGTGTCAGAAATGGCTCCTGCTGCAAAATGGGCAAATCCGAATCTCCCAAACATCCCAAATTCATGCTCCAGATAAGAATGATTGCATGATTGTAGTTTCACAGCTGACCAGCAGTACATAAAGAAGCATTCCATAAACAACCAAATCCATAACCAGTCAGTTATATTTTTTTATTCATGTTAGAATTTCTATCAGTGTTTGAACATTAATATTTAGAGAGTTTGTACAATTTCCATTCAAAGTGTAAAATCAGAACCACACTAGATCACAAATGGTAGCTAAAACACAGTTCAGAATTGCATGAATATTCACACTCTCTTTCTCTTAACACTGTTAAACACTTTCTTTTTTCCAGGGGGTTTACAAGGAAAAGTGTGCACTGTATTTGTATCTCAGCAGTGTTCCAAAACATAATGGTATCATCATTACATATAAACTCTTTAAAAATATACTTCTGTCAAAAGACTTGATGACTAGTATGTACACTACAAAAATAAATTTTCATATAAATAAATTATATGGCATAATTTTATCTTTGTAACTGAAATGACACAAACCCACTCCTACCAAAACAGGCAGGAAATGAGACCCAGTTTGAATATTTTTTCCTTTTAACTCCTTACACTAAAAGCTACAACAAGTCCTTAATGTAAATGTTATATACTCTTTCCTATTTAACATTAGTAAGCACTCTATACAAATAAAAATCCATTAAACAGTAAAAACATAACTGTAATAGTGTTTCCAATAGAAATAAAATCCCTGCATCTTGTTTGTTATAAACTGGCATGACAAATACTGTAAGAAAAACATTCTTATTATACAAAAATATAAATATCACCCATGAATAAAAAAGTTAAAAAACAAAACCAAAACAAAATAAATGTTGCCAGCCACTGAGTTCTCTTGCCAATGTGACTATCGAAGAAGAAGGTCTACACTGTGCACGAAGCAGCAGACAAGCTCACCCACACACAAACATGCAGGAGACTTGGGCAGGGGCAGGTGAGAGATCCCAAAGCTCGCCCTGAGCCCCTTCCCTCCTAAGACAGAGAAGGAAGCAAGGCAGCCTGCGGCATGGAGGTGGCAGCAGTGTCAGTGGGAGCCCTGCCAACCTCTGACACGGGAGCGCACACACTTGGTGGTTGAAGGCAGCTTCCAATTAATATCATACAGTTTTGTTACAGAGTTTGTATGATCTAAGGTTACTATGCTGCTAGTGCTAAGTTGGAGCCCCTTGTCTTTTTGTCATCAAGAGTTTTCACGTTAGACAGTGAACTGAACCAGTAGGCAGTTGTGACATTAACCCTTGGTGTGCACTGAAACAGTAGCTTATGTATTACGAGAATGACACCAGGCTCTCACCACCTGCTCTTCGAGTGTTCACATTGGAGATCTGTAAACAAGTGCCTCATATCAAAGTGTTTTCAAGTGAGAAAAAAAGGCATGGAAATTTGTGCATTCTAATTATCCCCATTCATTATGCTGGCAAGACAGACTCCCTGAAGCCACTGGAGAAAACACTTTCCCATCAAAGAATTGGCCACTGCTGTTCAGATGAAGAAAAGCCCCACCAGTGCTGTGTTTAGAAACTGAATACTGGTTGTGTTTGGCTCTGTATACACAACTGAACATCCCCCTGCTCTAAAAAACAGCTTGGAGAAGGGCAGGAAAAAAGATGAAAAAATAGGACAGAGATAATGAAAACTTGTGTGGAATATTTTACATTAAGGTTCTCTGTTCTCGGGGTTTGTTTCCGATTGGAACACAGATTGTAGTGTTTTTCCAGACCCTTCACCTTCAGCAATCCCCTTTTAGTTTAAAAAATATAGTACAAAAAGCTAAATTAGTTTCGCAAAGAGATCCCAGTTTAGCTGTGTTAATTAAAAGTGCCAATGCAGCATGGGAAAACACAAACAACAGAGAAGTGAACAACCCAGGCGTTATGTGTTATTACCATCCTGGGCCCACCAGAAAGCCATTTATATTGAAAAAGTGAATATACTTTTCTTTTAATCCTTCGATTTGATTTTTATCACTTAGTATTAACTCCTTCCTGCCATGAAAATAAGGTGACCAAAGATACTGCTTTTGATGCTGTAACAACATAGCTGAGTTGTGGCTCCCCATCAAACAACTCATTATCCAGCTTCTAATGCCACTCATGGTTAACAGTATCTAAGTAAGGCAGATCCTGGTTTTATTTCTATAACCACCAGCACCTCTCAATATCCAGCACCTTTGGAAGTAAAAAAATTATGGTTATAGTGTTGCACTTACCTGGCACCTTTTGCAAGAACAAAAAAAAAAAAAGCAACCAAAAACAAACAAAACAAAAAAACAACAAACAAACAAAAACCATCAAAGCACTATACAAACAGTAATTAAGCCCCACAACATTCCTGGGAGGTAGGTAAGTGTAATTATAACCATTTTAGAGAATGAGAAACTGAGGCACGGGAAGTGACTTGATCAAAGTCATGTGAACCAAGTCATTAGAGCCTCGGAAACTGAAACACAACCCCAAACCTCAACTCCCTGTCTTCTCTTTTATTTCAGTTGGGCCTTTGATGATGGCAGTCTATGGTGTATATGTTGGTAAACACCAACACAGTTTTCACTAGAGCCTACTTACAGGGAAAGCCGGACTCACATCAGCATCAGTGGGTTTGTAAGCCCACTAAGTGTTAAAATACAGTAAAAGAGAAACTACAGTACATCAGGAACATACACACAAAAGCATGCATATTTCCAGATGCACACATGGATACATACAGCAAAACAAAACCTGCACATACCTAAACCTATTTAAGCCTCTCAGATTAACTTGCTTTTCTTCATATCTGCTTATCTTAAAAATTATCACGCATAGCGTGTTAGAAAGTTAACAGTAATTCCATACTACCACAGGGTTGTGATAAGCAAATTTAAAATATTTTAAACAGGCATGTACATTTAAAAAAATCCTATTATGTAAGCAATATTTGCATAGAATTATACAAGTAAATTATAAAATATTTAAGCAGCAGCAACTTACGCTGAAATTTAGAACTAGATTAAGCTTAGTTGTGGCACAGACATCAATGTACAAAAAGTACAAAGCGCACACAATATTGTCCCCATTCTATTGCCCAGAGGCAAAGTACTCCAGATTATACTACTTTACATTGTTCTTTTGTATATTACATAAGTGTACATCTTTTAAATACTTAAAAGAAATATATAACAAAATAATACAATAGGTTACAGTAACAGTGAATTGTTGTCCTGATGCAGCATGTCCTTCTCTACAACTTCAAGCAGTTTTTCTTTTCAAGCAGTTCTAGAAATACAGTTTTCCATCTTTGGCCTCTTCTTTGCTTCAGTTATTACCCTGTACAAATAAAGAGAAAAAACAAACATTCATTAGAGTTCAAGAAAAACAAATAAATCAAGCTAAACCAACTCATTCCATGACTCTTGTGGTTACAGGTAGCAGTCAGGAACCATTGGCTCTGCTTGCATCTCAGTCATTAATTTCCTGGTAAAGAAATACTGATGCCAATTAAAAAAATGCAGACACTTTAATTTTTAAGTTCACAGTTTTATCACCTGTAACAAACTCAGTCAAAATGAATGAACACTTGAAGCAGAAATACACTACATTGAATGTTGCACACATTTTAGAATCTCATCACACACTTCAGCTTGAAAAAGTTGAGGCCAAGTATTTCCTTATTCTGCAGATACTATTTTTAGATCACAGAGCTTGAGATATTCATGTGTATTAGCACTTTGGAATGTTTGGAGAGATGTTTTATAAATCAAAAGGTGATTTTATTATGAGTTATCAGAAAAATTTCTATCAAAACTCTTTGTGTGTGGGTGTGTGCATGCATGCATACATGCAAAAATAGATCTACAACCAAAATAAAATTAGTTCCTCTGCTCAGACTATGTCTGTCACTGAAAACCTCGGACAAGCAAAGAGAAAAAGCAGGGATCTACAGCTAAGTAACTGTTCTAACAGTTTCTTTTTCCCCCACAAGAGAAAAACAGTGTAAAAATAGTGAGAAATAGTTTTTCAAGCAAAAGCCCCAAAAAGCTTTCAGGGTAAAAACTCAGTGCTCTTCTCAGCTTCAAAGTACTTCCTATAAAAGTAATGGAAAACTAAAAAAAAACCTGCTTCTCCAGTCTAAAGGCAGACAATGATTTGGGTAGCAAATCTGGTAAGTTCTATCTATTGTTCCATTAGAATACATTAACTGCCCTGCTAGGTCAGCTTTAACCCATGCATATTTGCAATATCCACTGCATTTGCCCCAGTGAGGCAGAAGTTGGCCCATAGACACCTACAGTATGCAAGTTCCCTGGATGGGTCTCTGAAGACCCCCCAAAGAGCAGCAGACACCCTGCTGTACAGCACTGCAGTAGGCATGGTAGGACTTCCCACTTTTCACTCAGCTCATCTTCCAGAGGGATTCAGTCCTCATCATGGACTTCAGGTTCTTTCACAGACTATATTATTGAAGACAGGACAACTCTTGAAGTAGTTAGCAATTTTACATTCTCCTAGGCAATGTCATTCTGCATAGTATGTTAGAGCACGCCTGATTCAGGGTTCAGAAGACAGGACCTATCAATGGTAAATGCAGTCACAGAGCTCTGAAGATATTGCACAACATCTCTGCTTCACTTTCCTCACCGATAAACTTGGACTATATGATGTACTTATCCACTTTGCAAGGCTCTAGGAAGTAGTTCACGTCTAAACCCATTGTAACTTCTCAGTGTTGCAGAGTACTATCTTAGCCAACCTCATGTCTACTGCAAAATGTACTATATTCATGGTCAGCAGATTTAAGAAGATCAGCAACCTGTTAAGTAGTGCTATCTAAAGGAAAGCTACCTCAGAGACTTTTACTTTTCCTCTTTCTTTTGACCATACTATTGCCTGACACAGGCAAAGTTTGCATTTACATGTGATAGACCTACCTTACTGTGAGCTGTTGCCAGGTATCCTTTCCTCACATTCAACATCTTGTAGTTCTATAACTTCTACTTTAGAATTTCTTCTTTCACACCGCACATTAAAAGGCACGTGGGGGTCCTCAAATGGCCCATGGTCAGCTTCATGGTGTCCCTCATAGGACGGGAAGCTCCCTCCCCGAGAGCTGTGGCCGTGCACGGTGGGGTGGACAGCAACAGTCACTGAAGCCGAGGCAGTCACAGTAGTGATAGGCTGGCAGTAGGCTGGTCCTGCAGCGCCCGCGGCCCCAAACGCTGGGGTTCTCAGGTTGCGAGAACGAGCCTTGTGGCCCAAGCAATCCCTATTGCTTGGTCCTGAATGCCCTTCAGTAGAAATTTCAAAAGCATCCCTGCGTGGGCGGTAAGGAGGGGGTCGCAGCACTTCCCTCGCTTCCCATTTGGGTTCTCTGCCCTGACGCCGTGCCTGCTGTGTGCTGGACTCTGGATGCAGCTGCGATCTGGGACTTGACTCATGCCTTGCTTCTGGCTGAACCACCTGAAAAAGAGATTCACATTTATGTCTCTGACAAACCAAAGCAAACCAATCCTATACTTGCTTATATTTTATACTGAGAATAAATATAATAATGCTCTAACTCTACAAAGGTAATGCTGAGGAGTCTGCTAATTGATTTTTCCACTTTTTTTGCCTGAAGTTATTAAAACAAGGAAAGAATATCTTCAGAAAAACACAGGATGACAGCTGAAAACATTATTGTAAGCTTCCTACATGCTGGTCCGTCTTTTCAAAGAGATGGATGACAAGCACTTGATCTTAACTTGCTCAACAAGCAGAATTGCTGGCATTTGGAAAAGGGTCTCTTCCATGCAGGGAACATACATAGGATGTTAGTAGGGTAGTTTGTATAGACTGTTGGAATCTGTTTTCTGATTTCCATAAAAAGCGTGAAGCGCAGCAGCCACATCAGTCAATAAACCGTGACCAACTTCAAATGTGGCTATGCTTGTACCTATTTCTAGGCCTCTGCTGAACAAAACCAGATCCACATTGCAGCTCAGCATGCAACATCAGCAGGGGTAGGAGACAGAGGTTTTTAACTTTCCTTTGAAATCGCAATTATGCCAACCCAATAGCAAGATGCAACAAGGCCCAAGATTTGGTACAAAGCTTAACTGCTTTCTTCTGGCTCTATTAATCTTCCTCCCCAAAATGTGCTGTCACAGATAGTGATCCACAAGGAGCTGTGTGAAAGAGGTCAGGATCTTGTAATCTCTCCCTGCTCGCTCTCTCTGAAAACAGTCATCAAACAGACTGAGAGCTCTCTCTTGTGGCTGGTACCAATACAATGTAACAGGAATTATACATGCCAAAGACCTCTGCTTTCGTACCACCACTTCACCCCAACTTGAACGTACAGGAGAGAACAAGGAAAGCCTTTGCTACTTGCTTACAAGTTTTGGCACAAAGTCACAAACCACAATCAGCCAGAAGTATGAAAGGTTTTCTATGAAAATAAATATATTTAAATATATAAAAAACCTCAGAACAACAATACTCTTCTCATCCTCCTCCCAGTCCATATGGAAGTTACTTACAGTGGATCTTGCAAAGAGAGGATTCTCAGTGGCCTCCACTATTACTTGATGGAGTGGTGCCCCAGGGCTGCGAGTGGCCTCATAGTGATGAAGCTCTTCACTGATGCCGGACACCGTGGTTTGAGAGCTGTACTCTGAGTCAGAGGAATCCGAAGCATGGTTTGTGTGCCCAGGTGGCAGTGCAAACCTCACAGTACTAGGGGGTGGCTCAGGAGATGGTGTGGGCAATCTGTTATGTCCATTGGCTGGAGAAACCTGGTAACAGCAACACCTTCAGTAATATTCAGCTAGTATTACCCTTTTCATCATTAGTGCTTGACACAAATGTTCTTCTGTCAAATACACTCTCCCATGCCACAACAACCTTAGCACCAGTTTTCTGGTGAATGTTTACACTGAACCGAAAAAAATCAGTAAAAGAAAAAAAGGTGTGATCTCCATCTGTGGACATTCACGTAAACACGATTACACAGATTCTTCCATCATTGTCTCAGGAAGTGCAGCTATGTATGTGCATGCATGCATGCACTTGAACTTAATATATAAGAAAATAAAAATAATATGTGGGCTACCCTATCCCTTCAGCAAGCACTAAGAGTGATTTTGTAAAATGACCTCAGATGTGTAGGTATAGCATGATTCACTATCTATTTGTAAAGAGAGATGGCTACAAATATCTCAGCAATATATATGGTAATAACACATACAGATACATCGTTTGAGTAAGGGATAGGTCATATATACTGTTAGACATTAACAGATTACATATTGTTGTCAAAATTGTTTTATTAATATTGCAAGAACTCAAACACTTCTGAAATATACCTGTGAAATACAGAAATGTGAAACATAGCACATGGATTCTAAGATGTGATAAAGATATCCCTGTGTAACATAGTAATTGTATTCATGACAGAGTAGGTAATGAATGATCAACAACCAAATATAAATTTGGTATTTCTAAATCTTGGTATCTGATCTTGGGCTTTGTACTGTAAAGTTATCAACATCTAAGTGAATCCACTCCTCAAAAATGCTACTTGAGGCAGGAGAATACAGCAGGAAGTGGTGACTGGACAGCAGGGGCCTTCTGGCACACCAATCATAGTTATTAAGGTGTGGTCTGTGGACCACCACTGTGTATGCTGGTCCACACAGGCCTCCGTGGTGGTCTGCTCAGTTAAACATTTTGAAGAATGCAACAGAGGCAATGAGATAAGAAATAAGAAGGTATATGTATAAAACAAACTGTCTTTTGCAAAAGATTGGGGGAAATCCTTATTTTACAAACTTGTTTGCATATTATATGCTTTTAAAAGAACTAATAGTACTACATTGGGTTTGCTGATTGCAGCCCCTAAAAGAAAAGTTATTAAAAAAAGCTTGAAAAATAGAATAACATCCATCAACATAACAAACAGCACTTTTAATAAAAAAAAAAAAAAATAAGAACAACAAAAAAGAAAAACCTAGAGCAAGACACTCAATCCAGGAGAATTTTAAAAATAGTTTCTAAAAAATGGGGATGATTGAGTGGGACAGGGGTACAGACATAGTACTTCTTCTGTTCACCATTAATTTTACTGACCTCAGGGTATGGTCCAAAGAATGAAAGAAGAACAGGAAGCAGCACCAATCCATTGAGAACTCCCAGAATGGTTAAGATTGCCAAAACAGCAAAGAAATACCTAAAGTACAGTTTAAGATGTTTGAGAAAGAGAATAGCCACAAATGCTGTTAGAAATAAGGGATTACAAATTATTCCTACATATGTTAAAATAATACATATACTAAATTAACTAACATATTACGAACATTGCAGTAAATAATTATATCACTTCCACACACAGATACAGGGGGTTTTACCTTTTGAATTAGAGGGGCTACATTCCACAAAGTGTTAGTTGAGAAAGGAAAGAAAAAAAATTCATTTGTTAATTTTCCAGAATCTGGAAGCATGTAATGTTATTTATGAATGTGTAACACAAACACAAAATATGGAGTGTGCAGAGAATAGCTGAATGGACTGAAAGCACAAGTACAATGAAAAGGGGCCCCCATTAGTGAAAACCCAGTAGAAGCAAACAAATGAAGTGAAGGGTGTAGAATTTAAACAATTTAGTCTAGAAGGAAAAGAAGCCCTCTTCTCCCAGCAGTTAATCCACTGTGAAATGCTTCTGCAACTTACAGAAGAATGTCTAATTAAATCTACAGTATATCAGGTAAGGGTTTTCCTTGCCGTTCATTAATCACAACGCCTAGAATCCTGTGAGTTCCAGTTTTACCAAATAGCTTGAATTGCAACCCTTTTACAACACAGGAACCCGCTTTCTGCAAAGAAAATGCCCATTCTATAGTAAGCTTCAGCATTGTACTGAGTAAGAGTGCTCCACAATGGCAGAGCTGCATTGCAGGCTAATCTTTTGTTGAACAATTTAGCATCTCTGAATACTCTTGTTTTGCGTCATCCAATTCAAACATAAAGGCTGAAATACTATGGAAGAAGAGAAAAGTGCACAAGTAGTTGTCCTTTCCCACCACTGAGGGCTAAGGTCTGGGATCCTTCATGAATACCAAGGTAAACCTGTCAGTAAAAGGAAAGCCTTGCCAGTTCATATTCGGCACAGCTGGGGCTCAGACTAAACTTAAGGATGCATTGTAACTAATGATTTCAAAGACTCAGTCTTGGTAAATTCCTGGAGGAAAAGGCAAAGGAGAAGAACAGAGGGCAAGTTTGCTACTAATGGGTCTGCTGATTACATTGTCTAGCTGGCAACAAACTTTACTGCCTCCCTGTTTTCACATCTGATCAAATGTATCAGACTCCTGTAAAACTATAAATATCCTGCTATTGTAAACATTTGGGAATTTCTGATCTGCATTAGCAAAAATCAGCAAGCCAATCTCCTCTACTAATATAAACCACCAGAACTTTATACTGGGATAAAGATCAGCAACAGACATTAAAAACATTTGCATCTCATCCATCTAGTGTTAGAATAAACAGGAGGATTATAGCTTTCACCATTTGGTGTATACAATGTCTGTTAATTTACTTAATCTTCCACATTGCTGGACTAATCTATCGTTTTCCGGAAGTTTGGGATCTTTTTTGCCCACTATAACAATACTCAGGCTCCCCATAGTTTATTTTATTTTATTTTTTAAGCAAGGCAAACTGAAGTCAGATTGTGCTACAAAATGAGAAACCGATGGCCAAAAAAAGTAAAATAGCATTAGTTGAAAAGTTGAAAGGCTCATTTTATAAACTGAGAGAACATCCAATCCAAATTTGGTGTGAAGGGTTGCTATAATCTTCCTTTTGCTATGACACAAAAATGTGCTTGCCAAAATCTTGTCTATTAAGTAGGAAAGTAGCACACCAAATATACCCCTGCAAATTCAGTTAAATCTATCAGTAACCTACATGTCAAAAAGTTCCAACCTTTACAAGATCAGGTCCTAAAAGAATAATTCTATTTCTTCAACACCAATAGAATAAAAAATACTGACTTGGAAAAAATGTATTTCAGGACATGCAGTATCTGTACAGTAATAATTCTCATGCAGGTTTTATGAGATCTAACTGCAAACTGCCTGCTTTCGTCAAATCTCATTCATACATAAACAAAAAGCTTGATGAAATTTAGCAGTCATTCTCTCAGTTTCTGCCCCTGATATTTTGTTCTTCTTGTTGTCAAATGGATGTCAGTTAAGTCTAGTAATCTATCCAGCTTATGTCTACCTAAGTAGCTAAGCCATCTTTCAGAGCATTTTTATTTGGCCCAGTTCTACCTCAGCTCCATTTTAGGGCTTGGATTCATTTTTTTGTGTGTGCTGTAGTTTGCCACAAAGAGCTTGTGTTACTGCTAAGATTAGCCATTTTGCAGAGCTCTACAGGTTGTTTGGAATGGAATAGAATCTGTTTCATTGACTTCTCAAATTCCCCTCAGAGAAAAACTTGCTTTCCTCTCTACTTGACAAATGCATATTCTTCATTAAATTCACAAGAAACAGTCTACTTATAGTTCTAAACAGAAGGGCCTTCAGGCTTTGCTGTACAAAATTTTAGTATGAAGTTCACAACGATAGAAGGGAAAGGCCTTGAGAGAGTCACTTGCAGCACAGCTGAATGTTTGTAGGTTCATATGTCCTTTGCATGCAAATTCTTATACATACAAGAAGCCTGGAGCACCCCAGTGTTAAAGGTCAGACCCAGCTAATACTGGACAACATTAAATGTTTTGAACTAACTCAGTCCGGAATTAGGAAACATTCTAAAGAGGGACATTTTTGCATTCTTTCATCCCAAGTGTCAAATTTTCCTGGAACAGATTTTAATGCCAGCAATGGAAATACTACTATGTCTAGCATGTAACAAAGAGTTAATAAAACAGAGGGAAAGCAGGACCATGACATAAGCATGCTTGACACACCATGCATAGTAATAAAATGACACATTCATCAAAGTGACTAAAGATTAAAAGCATACTTGTTTTTATTTTAAAAGAAAGTCAACATACACAAATGCCTTACCTGACAATAAAATCAAACTCTGATCCTGCAAGCATTAACACCCCAAGCAGAGTGGACACAGCCCCATCCAGCACGGGTGCAAACATGTGTTCCAGTGCTAGGACAGCCCTGCAGTTCCTGTCTCCTATGGCAGTTAAAAAAGCCTGTAAAACAAAGAAGTCCGTTTCTTAGACACATAAAACTTTCCCAAAAGCCTCTCTCATAGTATGCACAGTTTTCCATCAGTTCATTATCCCAAACTACAATTTATCAAAGTTATCTCTGTAGCTAAAGAAAAGCCTGGTCCTGCACTCATACCACATAACTGCTGCTGGAGTCACACAACCAGAGTAAGCATTGATGACAGAGTCAGATCATAATAATAATTTTGGAAGCAATGCCTGCTTGCATGAGTAGCCTTTTGTCTCCAGTTTTGCTTACTTTCACCTGCAAAGAATTCATGTCAAAGTGAAAGCACTTCAGGCATCAAAATTGCAGGGCTACTCCTCTCATTCTCATGGAGCCAACAGCTTCCACAACTTTTTTCACACTTCTTTTAACACTTCTATTTCACTCAAAATCAAGCTTTTTTGCAACTTCTACTACTTCAAGTCTAGCAGGTCTACACACACAAAATTTTCTTCGGAATAGTGCTGCACATGGTAGTGCCTGAGCAAGACTATGACCAGTGAAGTGTCTTTATCCCTCCAGCTTCTCAGTGAGCAAGCCATATAAAGAACACTGAAAATCTGTTGTTTGTTATGAATTTGTCTACTCTGTGTATGATGCAATGGCTTAACAAAACAAGAACCTGGCTGATCTTCTTCCTGTGATTTTTAAGGGCTCTCTTTGGCAAATTATCTACTGTCTATTAAGATATGAGCTGAAGCAGTTATTTCCTCTCAGTTCTGGAATTTAAGTCTCTCTTTTCTAGAATTTGCAGAATTGAAAAAGAACCAGGGTCACAATTCACAAACAATAGCAGAGAACTGACCCACATGTGGACTGTGAATCATTCTTAAAATCAACTAAATTCTGTACCAACAGTTCCAGCATTGTCCTTTTTTTAATGCAACATTGATTTGACTGCTTATTTGTTTCCAAGTTTTTGACTCCAGTTTCAACATGAGAAAACCACTATTTTTAGTTTGCTTGGCATTTTACCTTCAGCCAAAGGTAACTTGTAATGTCCTGCAAATTAAATTAGTTTCTTCCCCTTTAGAAACAACTGTATTGTCCTTTTTTATTCCAGTTTTTCTCTTTTAGATCTTCAATTCTAAGAAGCTGTATTTCATTCTTTCTCTTCTACACCATTAGTTTTTGATGCTTCTCGTACTATTCCAAGTCTTAGCAAACTCATTTACCTCCAAAAGCCTAACCATCTAGCAGCAGAGGAAAAAAGAAGTCACCACTTCAGGGATTCGGTTCCTCCTCTTTAACTCTACATTACTTCCTCTATGATTTTTCTTAAAATTTTTCTTTTCAGCCTGCTATTTTATGTGCCCTAACTCTGTACACCATCTATATCAGTAGATAAACAGTAGAAAACTGTTTTCCTACAGACTGCATCTTTGTGACCACTATTAAAAGTCCATGGCTTCTGAAAAGAAGGTGCAGGTTTTACAAAGGGAAAATTAATCCAAATATGTTCACATTCTAGTGGTGCAGAAGTATTAAATGACACTATATCTGATTTTGAAAATCTCCTTTAAAGGCTTCTCTTTCGCAAGATATACAATCTACAGGCAAAAGGGAACAAAAAGTTACATAGCACTGAGGCAACAACAGTAAGGCTGCAGACAAGGATCATGAGAGTCTGGACTGAAGTAAGGTGATTTAAGATCTCTGTTTTGTCTACAAATTACATCAATCAGACAACTAGGTATCACAGGTAATGTATCCTCTCATTTCCTGGGAGATCGACTCAGCAGTTAGGAACTACTTCATCAAGATCGACTTCATTCAATGAAGACAACAGAAAGGTACACAAAACTGACCATATTGCTTCTGAGAATCGCGTCACTGACAGGAGACTAAGTAAGGATTTGTGATCTGAATATTGCTACCATTTTATTTTAAAATGTTTCTTGATTTTACATACCAAAGCAACATGAACAGTGAATTCCACACCAATGCCAACCGAAGCAATCAGGATAACCACAGGCACTGCACTCAGCTTTATTCCAATCAGACCCATCATGCCAAACAGCTCCACAGTCATCAGAGCCAGCACCACCACCTAGATGATTTCAAACATCTGTTAGTAACTTCTTATACTCCAGACAAATGAAGAGAAAGACATTTCAAAATATGGTGACTATAAGACATAATCCTCAAAGTCATCCTATATCCCCAAAGATAAGCCGCTTTTACTTGTTTCATTGTGCTCAACGGCAATAAACTGCAGAAGAGCCAGTCTAAATTACACTCCTAAGAACCAGTTAACAGATCAAGCATCAGTTTTCTTGGTTACAAACTATCAGTGATCTGGAAAAACATTTCTTCCTCCTTATCATGGATACTCCCAAAAACATACATTTTCTCTTTTTCACCTGACTCTCAGACAATTCCAGAAAAAGTAACTTTCAACTACCTGGATTTGAACTCTTTTTTGCATAACTGCAAATCCAAGTGAGAATGGCTTTTCAGTGCATTTAAAGCCCAGAAGAAAGTGAATGCCATAATCGGCTGACAAGTTGCAGGTTACAGAGGGGTGATCTGAACTTTTAAGATATTCGGGGGGATTGACACAGACAAAATGAACAGTTAGATCTAAGGGATAGCTTTTATTTTTCTTTCATTACCTTGTAAAAAACAAATTGAGGAAAAGGGAGGGGAGGAAATCTGGAGAACCAACTTTAAAAGTTGCTAAAGCCAAGCAGGAAAAAAAAGATAGACATACTTATTAAAGCAATGGTGGACTCTGAAAATAAGCACCTTTTCCAAGGGAAAAAGTATGCACTACAATAAATGACTTTATAATTTAATGAATCAAGCATAATAACATAAATTGCTTGATTAAGTGCTATGAAAAATATTCTAGACTAAACATTTACCTTTTAACATACCTGTCATATAAATGTACATTACAAAAACTGGTAACCATTTTATGCTTTTCTACTTTTGGCGTTTTATAAACCATACAATAGTTTATGGAATTTAAACATAGGAACATCATCATTCAATTTAACTTGAGCATTTACTGAGAGGCTTATGGTGCCTTGCAGAAAGCATAGTGGGGTATTCTCTTCAGTTTATAGTCTTATGCTCTTTCTTCTTTGATAGTTCAGTTACACTCTTTCCACAGTATGTACTCTACAACATAACCATTTCAGTATTTTCCAGAAAGGCTGCATTCAGAAATCAGTGGGAAAATTTATGGGCAAGTTAGTCGGAAGCAACTACTCTGAAAAAGAACTATGTCTGACAAAAGGGGAGAAAGAATACAGAATTAGAAATGACTTTAATGAAGTTCTTAATTTTCCTCTGTGTCTTTATTTCTTATGTTATGCATTTGGTCAAGGGCAAAAGTTTATGTACCTTTCTAAGCAACCTTTAAAGTTGCAAAAAAGGTGGCCAGAAGATTAAGGTTATTAAGGTTTATACCTTTACCATGAACCCTACCCCCTCAAGTTAAATAAATATATAATGAATGATGCAATATACATACTCCAGCAGAGGCCCAGACATAAACAAAACCTTGCCGACTACAGCAAGAGCTATGCTGAAAGGAATTTGACTTCAACAAAGACCCTTATAATAAACTTACAATGATCCCAGCTGTCCAGGGGTTTAGAAGGAAGAGGGCACACACCAGAAACGTGCAAGACAAAACCACGCTAATGGATAAGAGGAGCCAATGACGAAGTCCAATGTATTGCTCCCAAAAGAGAAATGGGTACCCATTTGGGTAGCTGGCAATCCCCAGACTGGTGTAGTTGCTACAGATAGCTCTCACTTTCTCGATAGCCTCCACAAAGTCAGAAGTTTCACGCAATCCATTGAGGTAGAAAGGAAACTGAGCATACTCTATGGGCTCAGCTGCTGGAACTAGGAAAATGATAGCAGTGTCAAAATGTGCATTTGGGAAGAAGACGATACATAGAAAGCATGGTTAACAAAACACTTCATTCTTCACAGCAAAATACTTAAGGGTGGTGAATTTAAATTGTATTTCTTTGGAATGAGTGGCATTTTTAAAACTCCCCAATAAACTGAAACCAGAAGCACTAACTGAGATTACTATATTTTATCATGCAGTGCAATAGGATGAATACAGTCTACATCAAGTCCCCAAACTATTATGCATAATTTAACATGTATTTTTTGATACATGTATTTAATCCTTATCAGTGTTACAGTGGTTTTCACTGAGTACCTGGCCAAAAATCTCTAACTGCAACATAGACAATTGCATCATTTAAACATTTTATACAAATTCTCTTCTTTTATGACAGTTCAGTTTCTTTGAAATCGAAGAATGAGATTAGTTGAGGTCCACTGACATAAAACTAGAGAAAAATTAGACTCATCCAGGTCATTTTTAAGACTTCCATCAAATATTGTGAAAGCCAGGTTCAGAAATCCAGGTTCAGTTACTGACAGAAATCACTGAGGAAAAAAACATAATATAAACGCAACGGTTTACTGAGGCAATACGTAACTTTTTGTCTTTTAATCATTTGACAGACCAATACTCTCCATGCTTTTTTTGAGCATAATGATGGAGTCTACTCTATGACAAGAAAAACACCCCTCCTACAACAAGCATTTGGTTACTGTCATTGTGCAGAGTTCCAGACTCTGCAGGGTCATTCCATTGACTTGCTTAACATGATTTGTCATATTATAAACTCAACTATAACTTTTCATTACGACAAGACTTGGCTGGCTGCCACAAAGTTCTAGGGTTTGGATACATTGAAGCATGGCTAGTTGGTTCCAACCCTATTTCCAAGTGTACCAGTTGTCCCCTATATGCCCTCTTCCTTTCCCCACCGATGTCCAGCTAGTAACCCTCACAACAAATTGAAACTTGAAGCAAAGCAATGTGAACCAATATGGGTGCTCAGGAAAACAGTGAATGGCATGAAGTGGGAATTCTCCCCTAATTTAGTAGCTTTTGCATGGTATCAGTGCTGGTAGCTTAGCATGTGGGTTATCTTGATAAAATTCCTTAGGTATTAAGAATTGAGGACAAACATCATAGAATCTGAGTGACAAAATGTCGTAATTACTTAGGCAGGAGTTTCATGCAATCTCCAGGTTTCTCTCACAGACAGAACTATTAGGTAACACTAAAGCAATGCTTATTATAAAATTTTAGAGCTTTAAACTGTTCTAAAACTCATTTTTCAATATGATAAAACCTGGCTGTAGTGCCACAGTTGCAATGGTACTTTGATCTCCTAAGACTACAGAGTAACACAATGTATTGTCCTGCTTACGCTTCTGAGCCCAACCCAGCATTAGCCAACTGCAGAGCCACTGGTGCTTGAAGGAAGTGGTGGGAACACTTACATCAACTGTAAGACATTAAGATGAAATGCTACTTACTTCTAAGCTGTGTTTCTGGCATGTAGTCTGCTTTGTCATGGACCCACTCCGGGCGGTGAGGGCGGATATTGGCTTGCGAGGCAGCATAGGCCACAGGGTCATTGCTAACCCAGGCTGTCAGGTAGATGTAGAAAGCATTGGGGTTAATGATGCCATCTGCATCCACCAGACGCTGTTTAGTCAACTGCAAAATGGAAGAAAAATTACAGCCTTTCAGAACGAGCTCTGCTCTCAGGGCTCTTGCCATGATGCTTTCAACAAATGGCCTGGAGATGCAACACATATAGGAGGGGAAAAGCAAGAGAACACGAATCTTCACTTGAAGTGACTTATCAGTAAACTATTGTTTGTGACAATGAAAATAAAATCTAAAAAAATATACAGTAACAGTGGCTAATTTATAAATTAGTATGCATATAATATTTAAAATAACCACTAAATCAGCAGATGGTACCAGAATAGACTAAACCAATTAAATACAAATTCTAAAAGACTGCAGCCAAGAGTGAAAAATAACCAAGCTGGAGAAACATATTTAAAGACATGGAAAGAAAACCTGGCAAGACTCCTTATAAACGTCTGTGTGCAGTTAACCTCTGTTGTTAACACTGAAGGAAATGCCACCCAGTAAATGGAGGAGAGCTATAAAAATAAAACAACATCTGTATAAATTTTGCTAACACTTGCCTCCTATGACCTATGTATTCAGAAAATGCCCCGCATCATGAAAGCAGATGAGTGCCCTGTGGTATTTGGGTCACTGTGGGCAGATGTATCTGTGGGGTAAAAGCAGTGGTACACTTCAAGGGTTCTGTTAGCCAAATCCTGCACAGCTAGAAATCTGACAGAAGACTCAGTGGGTGAAAAATATTACTAGTGTTTTTGTTTTGTTTATTTAAAATTCTGGCTAAGCTCCAGTTCCAGGTCTTTTCAATGAAATGAAAAACAACAGTGACAGCAGTTTAAAAAAAAAGAATAAAAAAACCCCCAAGTTGGATTCTTAGGGTCTGGATTCAATTAATCCACAGGATATGCAACAACTGTATGTCTTCAAGCTGTCTCTGGAACTGCACAGTACAGTGCTCAGCCCCTGTGGGTACACCACACTTTTCTCCCTTCCAGGCACAGGAAATTTTATCAGCAGCTGCAGTCCAACTGCATTTATTCCACAGTGTACCTGGTACACTCTGCTAGACAAAATCTAACTGAAGGTTTTCTCTTCAACTCACTTGTTTTGCCTAATTTATAGCTGAAGCTTCATTCAGGCCTGACAGCATGTTGCTATACAGCACTGTGTTTCACACAACATAGTAACTTTGAACAATGTACTCTGTAAATCTGTCAACTTTAATACCAGGAAATAAAAAGAAAGACAATAAGCGGAACGGCCAAGAAGCTCACTAGAAAGACTCTTTCTGCCTGAAAACACAGCAAGTCAATGATGGCTCTCAGAGAGAAGTTATGTTATTGCAGAATTTCTTCTTCTAAGTTTGAAATCTAATGTTAGTGTAAGGAATCACACCTAATGTATTTCCACCTACCAATGGCTATGACAAATGCAGTCATATGGTGCTGTAACCTCAGACATATTTTATTTAGGCAGCTCCAACAATCGCTATTTTTAGTTCTACAACAGTTGTAGATGTATTTAGTGATAATGGTACAAAAATAGTGCATGTAATGATTTCAGTGTCCTTCCTCTACCATTCATCAATATATTTTTTAAAATGTTATGTTTTGTACATATCAGTAGGAATAAACCAAATTATTTCAAGTGTGCCTCTACCTACAGAAACAGAGTAGCATTTTGCACAAGTTCAATGGAAACTGAGTGTGTCTGACACAGGAGCAACACTGAATGCACACCAATGAGTAATAATCAAGGACTAGCATTCCCCATGTTGATTTTGAACATTTTGCAACACAGGCCAGACTGCAGCTAATGACAGGCTTCAGCAAAGTCAGTGAGGCCATGCAAGTAAGGTGTCACTCTGACCTTCAACTCCTTGAGCTGGAAAAAAGAAACCAGGACAGGCTTTATGCACCTCCCCTCACTCCTGATGACTCATGTATTGTTATGTAAACCAGGACGGACTCTGACACGCTACCTGGCCGATGTCAATGGGCTTTGCTTGGTTGCCTGTTTGTACCAAGAGTTTGTAAGCCAAAACAGCATCATCAGATCCATTTTTATAGTTGTTGTAAGTGATCTTCCCAGTTTCCCAGTCGCTGTCAAATGCATCCTGAAGTCCTAAAGAGTTAAAGAAGGCAAGGGGAAGATATAAAAAGCAGGTAAGTAGTCATTCTTACAAACAAATTTCAGGAGAAATATTAATTGCTTTTTCATAGCTGGATCAGGATGAAAATTATCCACCTGCTGCTTCCTACATTTGTGGCTCTTCATTCACTGTCAGTATGTGGGAAGACAAAAGTACCAGTTGCATGTCCAGTATTTTATGTGAAGAAAAGCAGGAAAAGCAAGAAAATGGAAGGGAGAAGCCCCAGAAGTCTTCCCATATTGTGCAGACCAGCAAAGCTGAGCAAGCAAGCTGCAGATGCATTGTGCACTGGTGTAAATAGCTTCCCCTCAAGGCAAATTGGAGATGTTCTCTGAGCACTTTGCTTGGAGGAGTGTATGGGAAAGAGTTAATCTTACCTAGAATAAAAATTGGTTTTCCTCATGAATCACAATTTCAGAATCATCGGACTCAAAACATCATATGCATATTTGCATTTATCACCTCTTTCATACACACTACTCAAAACAAAGTTGAAGTCTTGCCCAGACCTGGATGGTGCCAGAACAGAAAAGGGCTGAGCTCAGCCCTCATCCAGCTTCACCACCAGAGAAGGCATTTAGTCTGGTACCTAGAAGGGAAACACTCTCATTACTCCCGCATCTGCCTCACCAAAACCCTGGCTGAGTGCATTGAGCCACAGAGAAGGACATACACTGCTCTCTTTAACTGTTTTGGGCTACTGCAGAGCACTGAGGCAATAGCTTCTACACTATAATCAGAAATTCCACTACAAGGGGGAAAAAAACTCACACTCCAACTTTTAACTTCAAACAGCAACTCAGCTGCTTCTCAAGCACAGCGTGAGCAAACACGATTTTGTCAATTTGTTCCATCTGTTCAACTTGTGCAGCTAATACAAGTCATGGGATCTGCTGCCAGCACATGTAAAGATCACAGCCAACACCTATTCACTCTCAACTGTTATTTTCCTCCTTGCCACCCTTCAATACCTCACAGCTGAAATTTGGATCAGATTTAGTACAGGAAGCCACAGCCCCGTACAAGGAGGCTCTGTGCAAGCAGATGACAAACCACATGTCCAGGGAAGGGAAGAAAAAGGCTGGGGAAGTGGCAGTGGAGGAAATCCCCGATCCACCTCACAGCTGGGCTGAGGAGCCATAACGAAAACCATTACTGCCGATTGGATAGGTTAACTAGGCTATACTGAGATAAGAGAAAATGCACCCAGTTGACACTGCCTCTTGGACAGAGCACCCGCTCTCCCCATTTATAAATGCATCCCCTTCTCCCTTAAAAAACTGCCTCCCACGTTGCCTTGCTAAATCATGTCAAATCACATGAAGCCAGCAGTCTGAGAACCAAACAATGAAAGAAGCCTGCCAGATCCCTGCATGTGGCACTCCAGCACTGGCCCAAGAGGAAGAGAATTTGCCATCAGGTTTTATTATGGCATCACCAAAAGGAATTTGGGGTCCCCTTTAAAAAGAGCATTGTTTGCTGGCACTCTTGGAGAGGAGAAACATTGCTTAGGACATGCAAAAATACCAATATATCTCTCCTGTGCCAAGTCCAGCTCCATGTCAGTCTCTCAGAGAGTGGCCAGATGAGAGCATTTGTGCTATTGCAACAAAAATATGCAAGACAATTTCAAGAAATTAAGAGGAGGCTGTTAGAAAAGCATATAGAAAAGAAGGAGACCACCTAAGAACAGCTTAAGTGCCAGTAAAAATTACTCCCTTCAGCCAGAGGAGCGCACAAACTGCTGTGATGGACAGCGTGCTGGGGCAGAACTTTCAAACAACCCACCCTTGTCAGGGGGCTCCACAGACACACAGTAACAAATAAATCCATTGACATGTGACAGTATCAGTTTGTGGTTGCAAAAGAGTCTGCAGAAAGAATATCAAGAAACAACTATCAGTTGTGCTTCATTTCTAAAGGATTTTAAACTTTAAATAATGAAAATTTCCCATTACACTTTGAAACCAGTAGTAGAGTTGCTGCTTCCCAAGCAAACATGTTTGAACCAATCATTTTAAAAGACATCTAATCTATAAATGAAATTAACTAAATACTTCTGGGTAGAAAGGTAAAGTATCTTGTTGACCTCTTTCTGTAGAAAAGTTGTAACAATGTAGGGAATTTAAAAAATCTTATATATGGGATTTTCTCACATCAGCAGTCACTTTCGCTTAATGCTTTAGAAGTGACAACATCCAGAATTATGTGGGATGCGGAAATGGGGGTGAGGAAGGAATTCCTACTGACTCATGTGAACAGCTGCCACCATGAAACACCAGATAAGATTTCCCTTTGCAAAAATATACTGATTAGAAGCCACCAGAGAATTCAAGCTACCTCATTTACAAACACTCAGTTACAAAAAAAAGTTAACATTTACAGTTTAAATGAATGATTAGTGTTAACTTTTCTTCTGTTGCATTTTCAGTAATAGAAAGTATGCTAACATAATCGGATACCAGAAATCAAAAACACAAGGGGACCTCTGAAAAGAGAAGTCCATTAAACAGAAAGCATTCCACTGCTATTTAACGAGGGAAAATATATGGCCAAGACCAAGGACACCTTCATGACAAAAATTGCTTTTGTTCACATGTTGCTTCCCTCCTTCTGCTGGACAAATGTGTGCATGTCACAAGGCCATCTTAAGCCTTGAATGTCTAGCACTAAATTCACAGTCAAGCTGGCAGGAGTTAGTTATACAGTTCAAAGTAGTCCCTAGTTTGATTACCCTGTCCCTCCAGCATGCAAAACATACCAGTAGAAGTGTTCTACCTCACAGAAGATCCTCTCTGAATTCAGCCTAAACCTGCACCTTGTTTGTAAATTCTATTTTCATCTTCTCTTCCCTTGACTCCCACACACCAGTCACAATAATAATCGGGTATTATTCAGCCTGTTAGTGGCTGAACCTTGAGACAAATCCCCAGCTATGGCAACTGTAACAGCTTCTAGTGTAACAGTTTCTCCCTGCTCTTACGTCAATGCACTGTACCCACTGAAAACAAAACTTCTTTCTATTGATACAACTCAATATCCTCCTTTACAGCTTTGTGAATGCAGTATTACACTCTGTGAAGACAGCCCTGTGACTTCATGAAGCAGCAGGGTTGCATTAATTGTGTCTCTATCAGGGAAAGTGGGTAGAAAGAATATGGATATAGACCTACATTCTATTTAAAAATCATAATGATTAATTCTGAAGCTGTGGGTGATCAATGGGTCAAACAATGCACCTTCCATCACAGGGCTGGCATGTCCTCTTGGATCACAGCAAGTCGCTGCTTCCTGGATTCTCCCTGACCATTTCACTACAACATTTTAGCTCCATGCAGCCTACCAGTATAGTCAGGGTACCAGGAATACACCCAGCTCCTCTAGTGGAAGAAAAGGACAAATAAGGACGGGCAACCTAACGTGGACGGGAATGGGGAAAGTAACTATGTGCTGAACTAAGCAGAGAAAAGGAATAGCCCTAAGAGAAGAGCAGGTCTGGAAAGGTCACATATGAGCATGAACATACAGTGCAGAAGTGGAGACATGCAGGCCCTTGGCACCAGGCCAAGGCCACACAGTCCTTAGCACAAGCAGGTGATTATGAAGAGGACAGGGAGACACCCAAAGTGGAAGTGGTTTGGGAAAGGATGTGGTGCACCTGAGAGAGGGAGCACTGGGAATGCAAGCACTCCTGGGAGGAACATGAAGTGTGTCAGCCTCCAGCATTTCACTTGGAGCACATCCAAGAACACCTCTTCCTGACTTTATCACTGACAGGTTGTGCTGAGGCTGAGTACTAATAAAGCTTCCTGAACATTATCTCAGACTTCCATCTCCCTCCCTGGGGAAGGGGGGAAAGTGAAAGAGGGGACACAATATACATTTTTTCCTACTGTGTTGGAACAGCAACTAAAAATACCCACAAAAGAAACAAAATAAACAGCAGAGATTTAAGAGAATCTAAAATGTAGAAAGATCATTGCTTAGAAATCTAGAAAATACACTAAGGTTAAAATTCAGCAAAACATCTAAAGTATGCTGAATTTTCTTCCTGCCAGTAATGTTTCCCCTTACAGCTCAACATGTTTATGCAGGAAAAATATTTCAAATAAAACTTCCAGTAAGTAGACTGTGATGGATCAATCCAATATATTTAAAAATCACTACAAAACTCCTAAGCTAATATTTGAAATACTGCTTTGCATTATTTATCAATGTATTAAACATAAAGGAAACTTGCTCATTTTGTATAAATCTGTCATTTAGATGCATCTAATTTCCTAATATTGCACAAGCTATTTTCAGAAAAAATAAAATACCCCTGTTACTGACAGTTACCTACAAGTTTTCTAAGAATCACTGACTGCACTGGTCATCTGTACAAAATTTAGTTTCACTGGGTCAGCACAATTTATTTTTCTGTTGGCAAGAGCTTCCTAGAGAGTTTGCTGGTAAATTTGCTAAGATGTAACAGTAACTATTTATATTAAATAAAAAATATTGTTATCTGTCTCAACATATGTAATTGTAGTATTTTTAGTATCTTTAATTAATTGACTTCAATACAATTATCACCCTAGTATCTGAAAGGCCATGCCTTCTCTTGTCTTTCTCCACCTTCAGCACAGAAAAAGCAGCCCCATAGAAAGAGTGAGGATACTTGACTGGAAATTTAGAATTTGTAGTAAGTTTCCAATCCAATAAAACACATAAGCCACACTGAATTGTCTTCATGCCAGCAGTTCCAGATGAAGCCAAAAGGATCACTCAAGAGCTTAAAGTTAAGCCTATGTCAGAATACATCAGTGGACAGGGACTTTTCATTTACTCTTCTGAAAACACTCAGCAAACATTGATTTACCCAAGATAATGAGTCATATTTGGCCATCAATTATAATGTAGAAATTCTCATTAACTGTTTAGAAATGATTGGCATGGATGTAATTACTTAAAGCTTCAAAATCGTCTTACTGGAGAATAAACTTAAATTCTTTGTGTTTAAGTGACCTGCCAGAAAAACAACAAGTCCATGTGTGATTTTTGGAGCAGCACCTAGGCATTTTCTCTCCTGCTTGCAGTCTTTAACTGTGCAACCATAGTTGAAGAAGGCAGCAACACCAGTGTGATCAACAGCTACTTTTGCTGAATTAAGAAAAGTTTGTGTAATGCTTTCTTACCTTGTAGCCAGTCTCGAAAGTAGTGCAACCACATTTTGGGAAGCTGCCTGTCCTCTTCCAACAAAACATAGGTGACATTGCTGAAACTTCTGTGAAGTTCATAAAGTAAGTGCTGGACATTTGGATAGTCGGCTTTCTGTGTCACAATATACATGTTGTAGAATGAAAAGTACTTGAACTGTGCAGCAATAAAGTCATATTCCCGTGTTTCCCGTGGTACTATGTCTGTGAGATCTAGTCCATCTCTCACCCGGGTAGTTCCATAAAGGCTGAGCCCAAGTAAACCCAGAAAAAGAAAAATAACCACAATCTGCAACAGAAAATGGAAATGTTTTTCATTTTAGGTTTCTAAAGGAACTAGCAATTAATAATGTCAGACTACAAAACCAGGGTCAAAATTAATATCCATTAGTCTACTTTCAAGCTTTTCTTTCTTCTATCTTTTCTTTTTCTAAACACATACATACTATAAGACTGAGCTTATTTCTCTTCATTGAAGGGGCTTTGCATCATGGATGAGGAATTTATACTGTAGAAAAGTTTAAAAGTGGCTTTAATTCCACTATTCACAAGCTTATATTACTGAAAGTCACCAAAACCCTTACTACATTCAAAAACACTACAACACTTGCAAGATAAAACTTCTAAAGTAAGAAATCACCTGTAAAATTATTAAGAACTGTTATTCCACAAGAATTGTATTTATTCCTGATATTTAATAGCACTGCCAGAATAACTGGACAAGGTGGAAGACCATTTTGGAAAAACAGCTAAATAGTTCCCTGATTACCTTAGCTTTTGGTTTTAGGAGGAATGGAGCATAATGCTTTTCTGCAAAAGATGAGAGTGTCCACTTTGTACAGGGTGGCTCAAGACAATGCATACTGGGGTCTGAGAATTGGGAAAGCAAATCCCTCGTCGAACTTGTGCTTTCTGGGCTCTGGCAGCTAAGGTTATCTTGCGTCACTGTCACTGGCTGCACAGATATTTCTGAGCGAGGCTCTGCTGTGGTGTAGTACACCTGCGTATGGGGATCATATTCTGTGCGTAACTGCACGGTGGACTGCATTGTAATCTGAGTTTCATGTGCAAAACTGTGGCTGCTGTATGGGGGTGGAGGACTGTAGCAAGTATTGTCACTCTCCATGTAGGCTTGGGGCTCAATCTGAATCACTCTAGTGACACATGGACTGTAAGAGAAGAGAAAAACATCTGATTACATTTAGATAGATCTTTACATTAATCAGAGTAGGTAGGATAACATGCTTTCATCTGAGATTGCTTCTACTGCTATTACATGGTTTATATGAATGAAGTGTAATGCTTAGATGTTAATTTTATTCTGCACCTTTAGGAAACATTTCTCAGACATCGTTCATAATGAAGGCCTCTGAGAATATGTGCACATTTCTTGTGTTCCAGAAAGAAGGAAACAACATCTGTCTGAAGACGCTGACAGTTAAGCACACCACACATGCTAATCAGGTCAGTACCCAGGTAGCTGTACACAGTCTGAATGCACAACTACAACAGAAACTTTATCAATATTTTCCTGTAATAGTATTGATACCCATCTTTGTTCTATGAAAAACTCAGCTAAGGGGAAGTAATTTTATAGTTTATTTATTTAGGTTTAAAGGCATAAAAGTACAAAAATTAACACATAAATGATTTACTGCAAGCAAGGCTTCCCAGTATCCTGAGTTACGTACAGTTTCCCAAAACTACACAGTACTGGCACTGGTCACTTTGCAATATCTCCTAACATTCTAAAAACATTTGAAGATATTCCTAAACTATGGAGCTTTTATCTGCTTTCAAAAAGTTTTTCTCCAACAGTCAAAATGAACATTCATATGAATGAAGTGAAAAGCTGGGTGGAGGGAGGAAGAAGTGGGGGAAAAGAGGGAAAAAGAGCAGACATATTTTACCTTTTCCCCTCAGGCAAGTAAAAACCAAGGTAGCAAACATAAGTCAGTCACTAGCAATGCAAACATACCAATAACATACTGACCCTGCTTCAGTGAAGAACTTTCATGCCTGACAAGGAATCAAAGTACTGATCAGTGACCATAAAAAGGACATACATCAATCTATTGCTCATTCTCACCTTGTAAAACAGCAGAATATATCCAGCCTCCTATCTTCACGACGATAAAGATCCATGCTCAGGATAGCAGGGAAAATCAGCAGAACCATAGCAAAATTGAATACCACCACAACTGCTGCCTAGAGACAATCATAGGAGAAGTGATGTTGCTAAACTTTATGTAAGGCATTAGCTTTAAAATGCATAAAAATTTCTTTCAATTCTTATCTATTCAGCCATTTATCACTTCAATCCATCAGAAGTTTCCAAGCTTTTCCCTGAGGAAATTAGGAGATGTCTTTTTACATTCCCATTTCAGTATGGTAGGTCTATCGTAGTTCATTAATTTTAATAATGAAGTTTGTATTATTTTAATACATCTGTGCCTGGATATGTGGTGATTATTTTTTAAAGTGGCAAAACAGAGTCCACTGACTCAGTAATCATATTTTTTACATGAAATTCTGACATATTTAGAGTCTCAAGATAAGATGGAAGCGAAAGCAAACCTGGAACTAGAACTGAAGTTCTCACATTTAACGGATCTGAAGTAATTTAAGTAATTTAATCACAATAACATTAAAGCATATTATTAAATCAGAAATGAAGGTTTAAGTAAATTGTAATGACACTGATCTATTTAGTAAAATACTATGATTTGATATACTTACTTAGAAGTCCAGCCAAAAGAAGAGCAACATTTTAACTTTATCAGGGATTCTTTTTAAAGAAAATTCAAAACTACCACATAGTAAATCTATGTATTAATATGCTTGTGTTTAACAGAGCTTGATTTATGAGCCAGTCTACCAAAATTATTCTTAAATTAGAACAAGAATACTTGGATTATTTGTAAAACGAGTATCACATAATGAAAAAAACAACCTTCCCGCCCACCCCTTTTCAAACCATACTTCAAACCCTTTCCCACACAGAGATTCCCAGAGAATTTCCATAAACATATGTGGTGCAGCATCTATCATTATTATTGATAGCATTTATTTGTAATGCAGAATTGTTAGGAGCACTAGCCATCACAAAGGGAAAGCTGGGCACAGATGGAACTGGAAGATAGTTTTAAGAGTAGGAGAGACACTGGGAAAAAAAATGGTTAAGCCATCAACCAATGGAAAAAAAAATTGAAAACCTTATCTTTTACCCATTAGATAAGAAGTAGCCACCTCAATAGTAGGCCAGTTTCATGTTAAGGTAATCTATATATAAATTATCAAGTGTTTCCACCTGTAACTTCTGAAATAGTGACTGCTTGTGTTAAAATAGTCATAGAAAGGAACAAAAGCTGGGCTATAAAAATGACCTGATATAAATGTGACCTCCTTTTTTCCCAAATAAATGAATGGCTTCTCTTGATCTTGAGAAATCAGACCTCAAAACTGTCAGCATAAAAGATGTGATATCCAAAATCCATGTTTTTAAAAGTCTTGAGTTATGTGCCAATTAAATGACATAAATTGCTTAAATTTACCTGTGAAAATCAAGATTATAACACATTGAATGACTTCTACAGTTTTGAAGCTTTCCAAGTATAATAAAAATCATAGATTTTTTTTTACTGTTCTGAAAATGGCAGAATCACCTAATTCTGTTGGAATTTCAATCATAAATACATTGTATACAAAAGTGGGGTTTATTGGTGTTCTTTTCTTGTCTCCAGCCTCCTTGAAGTAAGATTTTAGTCCTGCTAGTTGTCTGTAGACACAGCTATTGAAACAGAATTTACCTGGCACTTAAAGCCCAAGGAGTATTTAGCCATCTTTGTGGGGAAAGATCCAATGACTATTTAATGATTTATAAATATTCACACAGAAAGGTATGTAAGGTCATAGCCAAGACTTTAAAATTTAGTCCTTTGCTTTTGATCCTCTCTAGAATTAATTCAATCTGTCAGAAAAACAAATGGCTGCTGTTGCAAGAAAGGTGTTTGTTGGACTTAGTTCATACAACTGTTTCCTTTACTGCCGCTAAACCAAAAAAGATTGAATCACCCATATAACATGAATAATTAGTTGTGCCTAACCAAGATCCTATATCAAGGATCAGCTAAGATTTACTGAGATTTGGAAAAAACAGCTGAGGTCTGACTAAATAACTCTTACTCCTCCCAGCATGGCTGAAAAACTAACAGAAGTCCTCTGTTTCCGCTCCATAAACTGCAAATACTTCATTCCATATCAGTTCCCTTTGTAGATCCCAACATCCTTGAATCTCTAATGTTATTAAATCTGAAAACTAATACTCAAGTGTGTGGTTCAGATGCAATTAAAGGTAGTTATACTGACATTTGATTTTTTTAAGAAGTATCAAAACTATTCCAATAACACACAGTAAATCTGCCTACTTAAATGGAAATCTCTTTTTAGAACCACTGTATTTTCCATTGTGCCACTGTTGATGTACTAACTACCCCACAAGTAAAGCATTTCAAAGCAATCTCTGTTCTGATTGGTACTTAAATAGATTCCTAGAGCTTAACACCACACTTCCTATATAATGCACTCTCTCTCTCCCTCTCATACACACATCTCCAGAGTTATAAGGATGTAACAGTTATCTATTTTCACAACTAAATACAGAAAATTCTGTTCTTTTATGAATTCTAGTCTGTTGTCCCATCAAAAAACCCCTGTGATTTGCTAAGGAGCTGAAAGGAAAAATTGTTGAGGAGTGACTCAGTCCCTGACCCGATGCATCTGCTACTGCTTCCTTCTCAATGCCATTCAGACATCTGGTGTCGTGGAATGGGAATGTATGAGAACTGCAATGGCCACAATCTGTAAAAGCAACAACAAACTGTGGCAGCAGAGCTTCCATAGTACAGGCACCACCAGGCTAAAAGCAAGGTTAGGATTTTTGGGACAGGGAGTCTTCTGTCACCCCTTCATAGACCAATGGTCAAAGGGGAAAGGAAAGGGCCCCAAACCTTCTAGTTGAGAAATCAACAAAGGTAAGATTAGCCGAGAAGGGTTAAAATGGAGCCTACTCAAGGGTGTAAAATGAAGGTATTCAGTGAAATGAGAGCAGAGAGCAGTAAAAAAATTCCATTAATCAGAAAAAAATACGTTTCTCACTTCCTGAGAAACATACTATGGTTTTCGCATCTTTTCATAAGGCACAGCCTAAAAATATTATTGCTCCTGCAACCGTTAACGGAGACAGAAGAATGGCAGTCTGTGCTGGAGGCAGGGAGGGAGCAGGGAGCCAGGCTGGTAGGTATGTGCTGGGGCCCCGCTGAAGGTATGTGCTGCTATGTGCCGCTGTGTGCCATTCCTGGCAGCCCACCCAGGGAGACCGGGTGTGCTGTATAGCCAGAGGTGATGAGCGGAGGAGGAGGTCTGTCAGGGAAACTTCCACCCTACTGCTCTCTATCTGCAACTCCCTCCTGACAGGGTACAGACTCGTATCCTTGCCCCTCCCCACCCCCTTTCCCCTTAGGCTTTAATTTTGCTTGTTAAGTTCTGATGTCAGGGGCAGGACAAGGTAAATAAAGCGGGTAAAAGACAGGGGACAAGCCACTTCAGCAGACTAAGATAATCGAATGAGCTTAAAAACATACATTCTTTCTCTCCACAAACCCATCACTGCCACCTGTTAACTCACTTTTACATTTAGGAAAAAAAATTGTCATTCTCATGGTGGTGGAAAAAGTTACTGCTAAGACTGATTGGGAAAAGTTCTACCCTGCTCTTAGTGGTTCCACTATTCTTCTGCTGTTAGGGACAGGAAGTTTCTGTTGTAAACAAGAAGAGTTAGATGAATTTTTGAACCTTGTCTTTCCTGGACAGAATTTACTGTGACAGCGTCTGACTAATCTGTCTTAGGAAAAAGGACAGCCCAGCCCAGAATACACTCTGCCTTGCCTTCCTTCGTACTTAAAAAAGGGCTATGTTTAAGACATTCCTACTGCAGGCTTCCAGACTTTTCATAGATTTCTCTGATAACCTCTTCCTCCACCACAATTTCAAGAAATGAAACACATCTGAAAACTCAGCACCCAGTCCTTCAAAGCCCAGTGTACTCTTCTTACAGGTGAGTCTTCTGACTGAGTATTTGAGTCATACTCTGCAATCTCAAAGCCCTAAAACTGCTTAGTAAGATCAACAAATGAAATAAAAGAGTAAACAGTCCTTACCTTTGTAATGTAATTAACTTTGAAAATCTCACTTTTAAAAGGACTGAATTCCATTTTTTAAATCTTGGAAAGAGCTAACCCTAGAAAACTCTTAGGCAAATCAGACTTCCAGTGTTTTGAGTTCCATCAAGTAAATTAACTCAGAGGTATGAACTGCTTTAGCTGGAAGACGAGGACAAAAGCTGAGATAGGAGAAACCACTGATAGGCAAAACATGAGTTTTTAACTAGAAGCTGGACTTGCAGATGCAAAAACCCATTTATTCTCCCTCAGCAGACAGGATATTTTACAAGTACTGAGACTCAAAGTTACAGAAATTTTGAGTTACCTTGCAGTGTCTTAAGAAAAGTGAATAAAGAGCAAAAACAATGTCAGGAGCAATTTTTTTTTTTAAGCCCATCTGTTAAAAATTCACTATTGAGATAAGAAGATGGCAGCATCTGTGAGAAGTAAATGCAGTATTTCATTGCTTTTTAAGTTTTGCTAGGAAACTATCAGAGATGGCAAGGACTTTCTGTTTAAACAAGTCTGAGGGGAAGGGAGGAAGGAGACTGTAAATAAAGAAGTCAATATATGAGTGCGGACAACCCATCAAAACTGCCATGGTTCTCTGATTCTTAGTACTGTGATTGCTGTCACCTGATTCTGATTTTACCTGATGAAGCTAGGCAAAGCAAGCAATAGATGTTCCTTTCCAACAACAATAGATGTTGCTAATTTATGTGTGTATCAGTCATATATATTCTTCTGGCATCAATAAATACTCCATCAATAAATACTATGTGCAAGCAAACACACATTACCAAGTGAGAAAAGACTAAGCAATTCAAATACTAATTTCTGGACACCCATTTTGGTTTCTACACATAAACTCTGTATTAATCACTGCTTTAAAAAGGATTTTGATTGTGATGTTTTTATTCTGAATAATATCACCATATTCATACAAAATCTCACTGAGAACTTCTTGCTTATCATTTTGCTATGCATATTTTATTTTTAAACTTTCAATGGCTCAGTCTAAGCATGGCAGTAAGCAAAAAGGAATTACTTTAGAAAGAGTATATTTAACTTATACTGATTACAGTAACAATTACATATTGTGCCCATGTATGTTCCAAAGGCAATCAGTCATGTTCTGATGTGAAGAGTGAAAACAAAAAAATGAGCAAAATCTGATCAGATAAAAAAGAATTAATTTTAATGTCTCACACTCAACAGCTCAGCAGTGTGATCACACCAAAATGGCACGTCTCTGTTGAACATCTCTTATGAGATGCATTTAGGCTCACAGAACCACTGTAAAGCAAAGATACTAAAAAGCCAGATGATCTCCAATACCCTGCTAGCTGCTGAAGGTACACGTCAAATGTTTGAAATTTGGCCATAGATTGCAGAGAAAGAAACAACTTCTTCCAACAGAGGAAGTGATATAATTCCAAAAGTATTTCACATATCTAGACTGGTCTTTACCATGGGAATCTTATGAGGTTCAAGAAAGTCAAGTGCAAGGTCCTACACCTGCACTTGTACCTGATTGTGCAATATCAATGCAGGCTGAGAGATGAACAGATCAAGAGCAGCCCTGCCAAGAACATCTTGTGGGTGCTGGTGAATGAAAGGCTGGACATGAGCCAGCAAAGCACTTGCAGCCCAGAAAGCCGGTTGTATCCTGGGCTGAACATGCATGGCCAGCAGGTCAAGAGAGGTGATTCTGCCCCTCTGCTCTGCTCTCGAGAGATCCCACTGGGAGTGCTGCATCCAGCTCTGGGATCCTCAGTACAGGAAGGACATTGACCTGATGAAGAAAGTCCAGAGAAGGTCTGCAGAGGTGGTTAGAGGGATGAAGCACCTCGCCTGTGAAGAAAGGCTAAGAAAATTTGGATTATTCAGCTTGGAAAAGAGAGGAGTATGGGGAGACTTTACAGCAGCCTTTCAGTACCTAAAGGGGGCTTACAAGGCCATGTACTGATAGAACAAAGGGGACTGGCTTTAAACTGAAATAGGTAGGTTTAGTTTAGATATTAGGAGGAAGGTTTTGTTTTTTGTTTTGTTTCGGTTGTTTTTTTTAAGTTAGGCTAGTAAAACACTGGAACAGGTTGCCCAGAGAAGTTTAGTTGAAGTCATCCCTGCTCACTGGGGTGAAGGAGGTGGGGGTTGGACTAGATGACCTGTAAAAGGTCCATTCCAACTCAAACTATTGATTCTGTGATTCTATAAAATAAAACAATTCATTATCACATGACCTGCACGAAGAGACATGTAGGTTTTGGCAAATCAGCAGAGCTAAATACTGTTAGCCATTGAAAACTAAATATTTTATTTTGGTTGCCGTAGACTCATGCTAAATGATGCAAAAAACCAAGGAGGCCTTTACTTTCTCTATTATTCACTATCAAATTGCCTACTGAGAAGGAAATGCAAAAAAATTATTAATGCTTATTGGTAACATAACTGCAAACACAAACAAGATGCCATTTTACAACTTAATGCAGGCATACTTAAACCTCTGAAAACAGCAATAATTGCCACATATATTAAGAAAAACAAGCTTTTGCTTCCTCTGGGTAGCCAAGGGCTCAATGAGAATGAAAAATGATTGGAGAACCACGCTACAGCAAAAGAAAAATAACTACTGAAAAAGTACGGTTTGCTTGCTCTACAGTGCTATAAATGGCTTGTGCCAGAGAAGCTCCCAAAGCTTTCCTCAAAGAATCCTCACCTTTGGGAAAAAAAAAAAAAAATCTTTCTCCAGCATCCTTAGTACTTCTTATTCCTGAAGGTATATTATCACACACAAATACAAGAAAACAGAGAAAGGAAGAGCAAGTGATACATGGTTCAGTACATAAAATTCACATTTTCTCTCTAAGCAGCTGGAATACAAAACTCTTGACATTTTCTCCAAGTTTGCTAAAATTACACTGAGAGTCAGGCAGTAAAAGCTGCTGCAGTAATAATTAATATGGCAAATGCATATTAGCTGCTGTGACTGCACTTTCATTGTAGCTTTTAAGACCTGCAAATTGGACAAATATGAATGAAAGGATTAAATTACTACTGAGGAATGTTACAGGACACACTACACTACAGCCTGCTCCTCTTGACTTTAGAGTGCAAATCTTTCTGAAGACTTTTTCTGCTTAGTTGCATACATCTTGGCTTTTGCGTTCAACTCAGCTGTGATGGGGCAAGGTATTCTTTCACCTGCTAAGACGATGTGAGAGACTTCATGCATGAGAATAGACTGTAGAGCAGAATCAAGGGCAGGCAGTTACTACCCAGATCTATGGTAAACTACAACAACGTACTGTTTCAGTGAACTGCAGAAGCACCAAACCCAAACTCTAATGCTTCCACTTGTAAGTACCATCATTGGACTACCATGATAGACCATGCCTAAAAGCTAAAAAAATAGGATATAAACTTACTTGGAGTGAAAATGCTCGTAAAGCAGGAATAGGGATTAAGGCAGCCATAAAGAAAGCAGTAACATTGCTGATAGATGTAAGGGCTACACTTGCTCCTGTTCGCTTCAAACATTCACCTGTTCTGTCCTGCAAAACAGAAGACATATCTTAAAAGTCAAGTGAATAAGGTGATGTCCTACAAATGAAGGGGTCATTCTGCAGATATAATACAGTAGCAGTGAAAAATTCTTACACTTAAACTCTGAATATAGGTTTGCATTTGAGAGTGTGTGAGAATAAACTACATACCAAATACACTCTTCAGCTGACACATAAAGCACTCAAGTAGTTTGAGGGTAGAAAACATTACCAGAGTTAATTCTAGCTTCAAAACACAAAACTAAATTGGTACTAACATTATATCAAAATACATCTGTAATTAAGCAGGATGTAAGTTTTACCAGTGGAATCACTTGGTGTTCTCATTTTTCAGACAAAACAAGCACATGCTAAGAGCACAGCAGTGTAACGTGGCTACACATCTTAAAAAAGGATGTAACAAAACAAACAAAAAGAACAACCCAAAGACCATGGACCACACACAAAAAATACAGAAAAATCAGGATAAACACACGGCCCTTTTCCAGCTGAACCAGTTATTACAAAGCACATAGAGGTACAGTAGAGTGAGGTTGTACTGTCTGCATGCCAAACCAGTTGCAAAGAAATGGAAGGCATTGTCTGTACAAAACACAGTCAACAAATATTCACTAGTTTTAAGTGGGCCATACTTTGGATATGAAACTTTGGACTGAGACTAAAAAAACTAACAAAAGCAAAGGATTATAAAAGTGATGACAACTTAGACTTTCTAACAGTAGTACGTTGTGCTGTGAAATGTCATTGTCCACTATAAACACCTGAAAATAAAACAAGGAGAAAAATACACAAAATAATTCAAGAACGTGAGCATTCCAAAACATCCTAGGATCACATGCATTGTTATAATTTCCTATTTTTACAGAAATAAGAATTTCTAGATCCTAGGAAAAACTATTGAGAAAAAAATTAATTCTGGACACTTTTCCTATATGAAGCCTTTTGTTATCTTCCCCCCAGTAAACATTTGGTCATTACCTCGAATGGAATTCTCTTATTCTGTCCTGTTTCACTAAATGCATGTGCCAGAAGGAAAACATCATCTACACCAACTCCAAGAGCGAGAAAAGGCAAAACCTTGGGGGAGAAACAAAACAAAAACCAAGAATGTTTTTTATGATCTGCCATGCAGCTAGCCATTAAGTGGCTAATTAAAACAACTTTTACATTACACTGTACTCAAATCCAAGGGTAAAACGAAAATCAAAAAATCTGCAATGCAGGTATTAACTGCGTTTCTGGAGTACTGCTGAGGAACTTAATGCATACCATTTACAGGTAGTTTTAAGTTTTGTGCAAAGAATATATGACAATAATATGAGTTATATCCAAAATATTTTCAGAATTTGACCATCTTGATATATTCAGATGTAAAGACAAATCTGCAGCTCTTCATGTACAACGGGATGCCTCCACTTGTACTGGGATACAGGAAAATCAAACAACCCAGCATCTAACAATTATACAGACTACATAATACCTATTTTTTTCTTTAATACCAGTTGGTAAGATGATAATTTAATTCATCACAGCATAAGCTATGACACATGAAAAAGGCACAAGTAAAAATCTAAATTCAAAATATTTTTTCAGCTTTTTTCACCTCAAAGATTCACTTGTGTTCATTTATTAACAGAGTACTTGTAATTTAACAGCAGGCTTGTGTCTTCTAAATACCTGAGTTGTGGCAGCGTTAAAGGAAATTCCAATCAATGAGCACAGGCCCAATCCTGCAGCCACCGAGAGTGCAACCAACAAGACTCCTGCCAGCCCCACAGCACCCTGAGACTTGGCACAGTCCCATCGCAGCATCGTTAAACAGGCATAGGCAAGCTAAAGAGAGGAGCAGGGAGAGGAGTTTGGGGAATAAACCAAAATATTAGAATGGATCCTTCTCTAACAGCTGTCTCTCCCTATCCAACACAGAGATCCTTATTCATATTTTTTAATCAGAACAGATGCAGAGGTTACAAAGTGGAAAAGCTGACATGCCTGAGGTAAAGTTTACAAACTGTAGTTTTCATTTTAAATATATTTAAAATGCTTTTGACTTCTGTCTGGCAACAATAAAGCAGGTTTTTAAGCCCTGCTCTACTACCAAATTAAAATAAACGGATTTATTTTATTACCATTAGTAAGTAGCCACTAGCTACTCTGATAGCACTGACATCAGAAAATGACTTCAGGATGTCATCCAGGGTGGTTGTAGTAAAGGAGAGCACCTTCTGGGTAGAGTTTTGTGCAACACTTTGATGAACAACCTATGAAAAAAAAAGAACTTGGTCTCTTAGTCAGGAGAAGTCATTACCCTCTTCTACAGCACATATCTGAAATCAACTCCTTTTATCTTAACACACCTGTGAAAGCCCATAGCCTAGGCAAAGATTATGCTGATTACAAGTGTGTTTTGTGATTGTTTCTTGCAAACTACTGATTATGGGACAAGAATTTGTACCCTTCAGGAAAGGCTACTGCATTCCCAGCCCATTATAAACATTCAACTTGAATCCCTTTCTGTAGCTCCACCATGCAGTACCAGTTTTGCCTTTAACCCCAGGCCAGCAAGGTCTTTGCCTCTCCCTGCCTGGCCATTTGCAGAGGTCAGAAGCAGCACAGTGGAGGTCAGGGCTCGGGATGCAGAGGCCAGGCATTGTCACACAGCCTCCCCACCTGGGCTGCTGCTGCGAGAGCAGCTCATGGCTGGCTAATGTTTTCCAGACACCTTTGGAATAATCATGTCAACCAAAATGTTTTAAATTCTGGCTAGCTCTTTAGCCTCTTCTCAGCCTCAACAAAGTAAAATGTCCCAAACAGCAAAGAGCAAAACTTTCATGGGTTCTTATAAGGGAATAACCAAGCAGCTTCTTATGTTGGAAAACAAACCAAAACCAATAAAAACAATAAAACACCAAAAGAACCCTTAAAAATGGGGATGTAATGACTCAGTTCTGATTTAAGTATCTTCCTTCAAGAAATACTGCAAAAAGCTGTGCAGAAGGCAGTGGATCTTAGTAGAACTTAGCATGATATCTAGTTTATTTTCAAATTTACCTCAACATACATCCTCTGCCAGGCTTCCAGAATTGCTGCTGCCTTATCCTCATTCCAGTTGATATGTGAAACATATTCATACCCCTTGAAGTGTTCATACATTTGCTTAGGAGTCATTAACTGAAACATAGTTTGCAAAGCCTGGGCACTGTGACATGGAGACAAACGAGAGAAGGAAGAGGTATAAAATTAGCATTTTCAGGAAAATATTTTCATGGCATCAAGTCATAAATGCAACCCTAATGGGAGCTTGTCTGAGTTCCTGATTTCACAGGGCACGTGCTTGTATTAAAATTGAACAGAATATAACTATTCTCCTGTGTATCTGGTGCAGCTTTACTGCTCTATGCAAGTATGGAAGCTAAATCTGATTTCACTGAAGTTAATTAAGTTTTGCCATCATTTTCAACAGGAGCAGTTTCAGAAACAAATAATGCAACCCTACAAATCAGAACCCTACATATTATAAAGATCATTACTGATAAGGCAGAGTACTGTGAGGATTCCACCAGAACAGTTATTTCTACATCACCTTGTAAATGCTGTTGGCAAACTGTAATTTGAAGACCTTAGTCTTTTTCACCCTTCAGAGAGAAATGTTAGATTAAACTCCTCATGCCTGACAAACTGTGTGGAGCACACAACAGCAGTAACTACCCATCCAGAATTTTCACAGTATGTAACTGTATCAAACAATTTTGGAAGTTTAAGGAACTATTTTATTTTTCACTAAAAGCACATTTTTTGACTACTTATTGAAAAACTTATCAATGTTTAGTGTGAATGTCATGTTAAAAGTTCTCTGGAAGAATTCTGCTATATTTAGTTTACTATGGCCTACATTTTTCAGAACAATTCAATTTCTTAAGTTTTCCCCCCCCACCGAAGTCCAGTGTTTCATGTCTTCATTCAGAAGTTCAAAATAAAAGGGTTTGTTTTACCACTCAAACCTGTATTTATCAATACAGAAAAATAAAAATAGACTTTTCTCTATACTGATCCTGAACAAAAAGTTAGGTGGAGATTCTGGAATTCTGAGAGAAGACAAATGCATGAGGACATTACTCAAATTATTTTTTCCCTTTTTTCCTTTGATCATATTTCAAAATATGATCAGAGGTGTTCAGGGCTTTGAATACCATTCAAAGCTGTATACATACATTCTAAATGACAAAACTGCCAGTAAAAATCTTTCTGAGCAAGATACACTTTCATTCTGAGGTCAGAAGTAGGAAGCAATGATGCTGCCTTAAATTGAAACAACTGCCTAAGCCCTCTTTTAAATTCTATTATCTTGGCGAATGCCCCTCTAAAGTGAGATTTGTAACATACATGAAGGGCAGTAGATTTCGCATGATCCTCCTGTGGTACCCCCAAAAAATGAACTCTAACAAACAAAAACTGACTTTTTCTTTAAATATTTTTTTACCTCACAAGTTTACCAGAACTGTTCTTGACTGTACCACCTATAATCAGCTCCTCCTGCCAATGCATGTATTTTCTTGACAGTCCATAGCATCCACCACTCAAAACAAGGGCTACATCAAGAGGCTAGAAAAAGTTATAAGGAAGCAATTAATTGGTTTCATAACTTTAGACAAATTCATACCTTAATTCAGCACCCAGTGAACAAGAATAATGGATGTTAAACACAAACTAGGCAGTCTACTAAAGAAATGCATTCCACAAATCAAGTAGAACAAATCACCCAGGTACTTGTTGACCAAATAGCAATTTCTCTGAAGTCTGATTTGATTTTTAAAGGGATATATAAATTCAAGGCCTGTGACTTCAACTTTGCCAGGAAAATCAACAAAACTGACTCTCCTTGAAGGAAGGCCTTGTTGAGTAGTGTGAGTGTATAGCAGCAGAGGTATTCCAGCAGTGGCTATTGTCTGTCTGAGGCATCAGGTTTGCTGAAATGCCACATTTCCACAGCCAGAGTGTAGCTGACAACTGTACCTTCACTCTAAATACATAGGATTAAGCACTGCATCACAGAACGAGGCAAAGTCCATGACTGTGAGCTAACAGCATGTAACAGGAACAGAAAAATGACATCACTTAAGAACAAGAACTACATACTGCCTGGAAGAAAATGGTACTTTTTTCTATTCTGTCTGACCTTCCCTGCCACCTCTCCCCACCCCTAAGCCTCCCTTGAAAAGATATGCACAAGGACAAGCAAACTTACTTTGGTGGAATTTTTATTGGGAGCTGTGATTGGGCAATCGGGATCAGCAGGATTCAGGCAGGGCCGATCCATATAACCATGACCAACCTCTGCTTTATTCAGCATTTCTTCCCAGCTCTCTACTTGGTAGTTTATTTTCTTTAACTCTTCCAAGAATTCTAAGGGGTCAAAGTTGATCCACTGCAAAGGAGGCTTCCCTCTGCAAGAGCAATCAGGAGAAAAAGACACATAGAAAAAAGACAAAAGAAGCACTGAAATAAGCATACTTTTAAAATTTGTATTTGAAGAAATAACTAAGTTATTTTACGATAAAAGTTAAAACTTTCTCTGGTAAGGCTGTTTCATAAAGTGTAAGGTATGTTTTAATGAGATTTGTTTAGGTACTTTTCTTGTAGCACAGTTGTAACTTTAACAAAAATAATCTGTTGGTCTTACAAAGTTATCTTATAAAAGAGAATACTCACAGGTTAAAAATATTTCCATTTACAAACAAAGCAAAACAAATCATCAAGCACCTAAATAACAACAAAGTAGCCAACTGCTGCTTCAAATAATTAGGGGGGAGGGGAGAGGGACAGAAGAGAGGGGACTGACGAAAGAAAGCCTTTCTCATAGTATCAGATTACTTCTTGCTAGTCTAATAATCATCTTGGAAATGCAATCAATCAATATAACTGATCTTTGTTTATCTATAACAATACTGTGCTCCTTCAAATGCCCTGGCAGCTTGACTATCAACCATCAGGCTTTCCTGCAACCATGGCTGTCACCACTATCACTGTCACGTCTCCCACCTCCGACTTCTGAATTTGTGATGTTGACAGACTAGAAAGGCTTTTGACTGCCTTATTCTGCAGTTCAAACCACACTGTATCTGCTTAACCAGGCTTAAGTCATTATTCCAAATCTCCCAACCAGAAAACAAAAACCCCCTTATTTCCCCATCTAAAACTGTACACTAAAGGTTAGGAGATGGCCATTGCAAATTGCTTTTGCAGAGACATGCAAACCAGGACAGAAACAATAACTCAAATGCTAACTCTTGCATAATTAACAGAAAATGCCTGCACAGATTAACAATTAACTCTTTAAAGGATTCAGGGCATATAATATCACACTTGTAAACTGTGAGAAACCACCCATAAAAGATACTACATAGTTTCTTAAATGATCTCAAAGCAAAGGATTGTTCTTAATTCCTTAAGAAGACTTGAGAATTAACATAAGAACTTTCCTTAGCCCTAAAATTTCCAGTCAATCAATGTTTTTATGTTTTGTGGGGGAAAAAAAAAAAACTACCAGAAACAAGTTTGTTTCTGGAAAAAGAAAGTAAAGCATAAAATTCTTAAAACTTCAATACAGAATTTACTTTTTATTTTGCATGCTAGCAGAACAGGAAAAATAAAATAATTTAAATTGAGGCTTACAAATCATCTCTAAGAAACAGAAAAATCTCTATTAAATTAAAATAAAATCCAAGTGTATTTTTCATAGAGACACTACGCTTTATTTTCCTGTTAAAGCAGAATCTGAATAAACAATGGGAGTGCAACTGAAAAGCTATACACAATTATACAATTAAAAAGTAAGACCAAAAAGCTATAAAATAGCATGCTTACAACAGATAGGCAGTTCCTGATTGTAGCTTCGCTCCCTCCCAGAAGCAGTCCAAAGGAGTGATAATTAAGCAAGGATAAAGATATTCTATGATCTGTCAAAATTAGAATGGGGAAAAACACTGTCATACTAGAATACAATTAAAGCAGCACAAACTGAATCACAGAAATAGACAAACCTTCTAACTAAAAGCCTGCTACACATACCTGGTCCATGTAACCTGCTTCTGTGATGAGTTCTCCTGATTTGTAACACAAATGTTCCAGTTTCCACTGTCTGCAAGAAATAAGAAGGACAAGTATCTTCTTTTTGCAAAATTACTGAGAAACTATTTTTAAAATGTAACAGACATTTAAAATTGCAACTCATATACACAAAACTGGGAGGAGCTGTTGACTCCCTCAAAGGCAGGGAGGGCTGCAGAGAGATCTCAACAAATTAGAGGGCTGGGCAATCACCAGTCATGTGAAGTTCCACAAGGGGAAATGTCAGATTCTGCACCTGGGATGGGACAATACAGACTGGGGAATGAGATACTGGAAAGCAATGTCATGGAAAGGGACCTGGGGGTTCTGGCTGATGGCAATTTGGATGAGTCAGCAGTGCCCTGGCAGCCAGGAGGGCCAACCATGTCCTGGGGGGCACCAAGCACAGCATCGTGAGCTGGTCGAGGGAGGGGATTGTCCTGCTCTGCTCTGGGGCAGCCTCACCTTGAATACTGATGCAGTTTGGGAACCACAATACTAAGAAAGGCACTAAGCTAATGGAGAGTGTCCAAAGAGCACAGTGGCCTAAAGTTCTGTCAGGGGAGGTTTGAGGTTAGCTATTAGAAAAAGGTTCTTCACTCAGAGGGTGGTTGGGCACTGAACAGGGTCCCCAGCGAAGTGATCACAGCACCAAGCCTGGAAGCATTCAAGAATCATCTGGACGATACTCTCAGGCAGATGGTGTGACACTTGGGGATGGTCCTGTGCAGGGGTAAGGGCTGGACTCAGTGAACCTTGTGGGTCCCCTCAAACTTGGTATATTCTATGATTCTGTGATATTGGCCTCAAGCAGAAATCAGTGAGTAAGACAAGTATTATTAAAATAAATATACCAGACCTTACAAAAAAAGCCCCCAAATTCCCTCGCATCCTGCCCCCCCCCCCAAAAGGCCTTTCTTTTTGTAGTTACTAAGCAGACATTTGGTTCAGTTACTCTCATATTCTCTGCCAAACCTATTAAAAATAAGAGAAGTGTTTTTGCATGTACAGACTAGTCCACATATGTCAATGGGACAAAAATCCGTCTTTGTACAAATAAGACCACTTGTGACTTAAGATATCACTCAGTGACACAAGTAAGAGAAACAACAACTCCAGCTCCGAGGACCAGAATATAACCAGCTGTCCCACACACACATGGAAGAAAATAGACCATTAAGATTTTTGCCTTCCTTTTTCGGCTACATTACAACTTTCACTGCTATGACTTGTAATGTCTTAGACAAAGCAGCTGCTAGGTAAAAGGTAATGGAAGTGTCAGCATTAGCTCACAGAAGCATCAGCTGGGTATGCTGAAAGACAGGGAGCATCATGCCTCGAGTGTCACAGGCAGAACTCCTAGGCACATCACTGTATAAGTAGTAACCCTGGAGGAGCCATTTTTCAGGGAGACATCTTAGCTCAAAGCTGGTACCTTCCTGAGGTGCACCATTATTACTTTTCTGTTGGACAATACCCACTCCCAACCTTCAGTATGCGCACACAGACACTCATTAAAGCCAACTCTGTTGTCTGTGTTAATAAACAGCTATTCTTCTGCCCACTCTCACTTTAAGACATCTGTGTTGCCCTTTACATTCAAACTATTGGAAGGACAGTAACCTGTGCCACTGTTCACAGTCATTAGGTACCTCATGATGGTGGTCAGCAAGTGTATTCAACTCTAGTATGGAAGGATTTTCAATGTTAGGAATCCCATTCGTAAGGCTGAATGTTTAAGATCACAGCCATCATTCCTTTACCAAATCAAATGTTTCATGCTCTACCACAGCTCATAGGGGTACTCTCTCAGAATCTCTTTCAACACCACTTACCCCATTTTACTTGTTAAATGCCAATTTATCACTGCTATCATGCCACAATGTCAAGTATCAGAAACCAGCAACATTCAAATCGAAACACATCCCTAAAGGAAAGGCTGCAAATTGCTAACCATTTAAAAATACACGGAGAAAGGCATGTATCTACTTTATAGCTGTCACAGACAATCAAGACAATTTTTCATTTTCCCCTTACCTGTTGTACATATAGACATGTACTCTGCTGGCCTGGAGCGCAGAGTCAAGGTGCTGTCGGAGTGCTTCTGTTGTTAGTACATTAGCACCATCTTCCTGTGGAGTCTGGATCATGAGTTGGGGGTTGAACATGGCCTCTTCCCCAATCTTCTGTCGTGTGTAATTTAACTCCTGACTCACTCGTCCACCAACTGATGAAGAAATAGTAAGCACTTTGTATTAGCCAGTACCTACCTACTCTGCATTCCCTTGATGTGCACTCTCCACCCAGAGAAACTTGACCAAGTGCACCTGTCAAACTGATGACACTGTAACTCTCAAACTAGTAACAGCTTTTAGTAACTCTGAAACAAGAACCACGGTGCTCATTAAAATAACTTTACTGCTACTGGAGTGAAACATTGATGTGCAAACCGGAGCCTCAGTTTTTTCTACATTATAACCAATATCACACGTGTAAAAATTAAAGTAAAAAGAGAAAGAAAAACCTTTTCCTTGCAGACCAGACGAAATACTATGTTACAATTTCTTACACTTGTATAAACAGTCTGCTTCAATAGCACATTTCAAGATAAATGGCTTTAATTTACACTCTTCAACTAATAATTTGGCAAAGGTAGAAGGCAAATGTTTCTCTTTGGTAAAAAAAAAAGGGAAGAGGGAAAGAGTAAGTGAGCAGAGGTATTTCTTTCAACCTTAAATAAAAAAGAAAAAATACCAAGTTCACATGAAGAGACGCAGTTTAGAGTATAGAAGAAAAGTCTGTCTACCCCTAAATTGCTCAATGGCCTAGTACCTGGTTTAATATGCTGTGAGGCAGGACATCATTCATGTGCAACACCTGTTTCTAAACCGACATGAGCTGAACAGTGTGATCCACACTAAAACATGGGGCAGGGGGGCGGAGGGAAAGGCAGAGAGACTGAAGAGTCGACAGGCTCTAGAGGAAGCCATACTCAATTTGCCTTGCCAGAAAACACTGCATAAAGAGTGGAATATCATCTTCCCTCGTACAAAAAAACCCAACCAAACATTTAGCTAGTGTTCATAGGCTTTATATGACCTCCCCTGTAGTCTCTCTAGCAAATGCACGTGGGAGGTGATAGCAATTAATTCAGTCCATCAGCAGAGTCAGGACCACAACCAGACGAGGAAGACAATACAAATTCAAGCTTCAGATCTGGTATAATTTTTCAGCTTTTTCTCAGTCCCAGTAAGCTTGACACTGGTCAAGCCACTGAATTAATGCCTAAGTTTAGTTCTGCAACAGTGTGAGCAGAAATTAAGCGCGTACATCTCTCTATCAGCAGACTAACCAGTAACCAGTTGGCAGTGTGGGAGATGAGATTCCCAAGCCCAAACAGGGACACACTTTTTTAATCACTTGGGCACTTAACCCACCTGTAACAACCCTGGGGCTAAAACAACACCAGGCAAGGAACTGGGCCTCTGCATGCGTGAGGTTGTCAGAATAAGACCCTCAACAATTAAACCATACAGACATTCTGGCACAAACCATTGCTTAATTTCTTCTTCAAAAATTCTTTGAAAGTGTTTCTGCAACACACACTATTTTTTTCAGCCTGTCACATGTGGTATTACACCCTTCATACCAAGTTACAGAGACCAGCACACAGTAAACAAAACAAAACAAAACGACAAAAAAAGCAAAGTACAACTTCCTTACCTAGAGCCCCTCCAGAATTTCTTAACATCACTCTTACTATAGTGACAGGATATACAATCATAGAGACTGTATATGGATGTTAACAAAAAGCTATTGTTAATTCTTATCAAGATTTAAACCCTAAAAATACTTTCCTTCATCAGCCCCATGTTCATGCTCACTGCTGTATTTCTCCACCAACCCGCAGTCCTTGATACTTGAATTTTGCCTCACCTTAGAAGAATCAGGGAATAACAAAGCGGAGTTATCCTAATCTCTCTGCCTTGGAACCAGACCTTTCTTTTGCAATCCTTTACACTGCAACTGCTTCAAAGACAAAATTACTCTCTCCCCATTTTGTGTCTCAATGCCAGCCAAGACTAAAGCCCCAGTTTTAGGAGGACTGTGTAGTCTACCACAAACTTTTACTTCTGGTACTGTATTATCTCCCATTCCACCCATGCGTTCCTTTTAAATTTAACTAGGACCTGAACCAACAAAGCATACTTTATGCAAGACAAAGGCCATCTTTCCCATCTCTGCTGAAAGTGACCAACTGTTTACTGTCAACAGAGATGATTGCTTCCTAATCAAGGTCCTGTCAAACCACATTAACTTCACTGAATGAGGCAGATCTAGCTAATCAAAATTGCATCACACAAGTTAGTCGTAAGAACAGAAGTTAGTTTTTCCCCTTTTAACACTGAAATCAGAAATAGCAAAACCACATATGAAGATGGGCATGTGTTCCAGAACACAGCAACAGATCTGCTTCACATTGTTCTTAAGGTATTATTACACCATTTAATTATTTCTTTAGTGGGTCCATTATTTACATTTCTTCAGGCAAAGAGAGCAAACAAAATGCCACCACAGGCAAAGGTGGGTACTTTATACAACAAAGCAGTCAGGTACAAAAAACCACAAATGTAGATTGACAGATTTTTTTCTCTGCAAAGCCAGATTATGTGAAAATAAACGGACAGATCAGAAGCAAGTGGATATATGAGTGGGCATTCAATGTATCAGAAGTAAAAGAGAACAAAAGGGAAGGAAAAAAATGAAAGAAAAATTTGGAAGCTTTTACCAGTTATGTTTGAATTTATTTCAATTGAAAGTTTGCAAAGATCACTAGAGGCTGCCACACTCAGGTATCTTAAACCTACATACTCAGAACAATCAGTTGAATGTGCATTATTTTAAAATCAAGTCTGTTTTTGCTTTGGGTTTTTTTCCCAGATTACCCACAGATGGTGCAAAAAAACCTAAGAGAGAAACCACTTAAAAATGTCACTGAAATGTGTACCTGAAGCCTCTGGTCCCATCGTGCTGAAGAGACACAATACTACGCTCAAGACGCACACACTCTGCATAAAATCATTCCTTACACTCGCAATAAAAAAAGGCATTATAGGTCATAATAGCATTTCAACACTACAGGAAAAATGCTCTAGTGAAAAATATGACCAATTAACAAAATGTTTTGTGGTTTTCCTTTATGGACTGTTTCCTTCCACTTAGTGACAACACTTTACACTCAAAATGCTACTGACTGAAATTGCATATATGGCATATAGTATAAATACTTGCAATGTTACTCCATATCAAAGACAGATGGACTATTTCATTTTAGTTTTCTGATGACAAAATCCACACATCACTTTCCTTTGTGATATATCAAAAGCCACTTGATGGCATTTGAGCCCTTTATTACAAGATTCCTTATTATTCAGTACCTAGAAGACTGAGTTAGCAGCACAGATTCCCATATGCCAAAGTGCTGATTTATTTACAGGTCAGTACACATTGCACCAGCTTGTACTATTCTTTCAGCAGAATCATCAGACTCTAACTGTCTGCCTACTAAAAATGAGATACCGTGCCATCTGTACAACTTAGCTAACAAATTTAAAAAAAAAAAAAAAAAAAAAAAAAAAAAGAGGCAAATTACAGCAAAGCAGTAACAGTAGTGTCCTGGCAGTATTTCTGTTTTAGTACATCAGCTTCGAATTCTCAAGAATATGTTTGAAGGCCAGCGTTCAACATGAGACAGTTTTACTGACAGAATCTCTGTTGCTGAGTATTAGTTTTTGTTAAAAAGCTGTTTTTCCAAGAGAGAAGTGTCTTCCTCCTCCCTACCCTCTCTGATACCCTTAGGCTTCCCTCAGCTCCTTTGCCAGAACACTGAAGCAAAGTCAGCATCACAAACCATGAAACACATCTCCTGAACCTCCCCACCAAGCGGAACAGAAGCTGGTCAAGGTACTAAATTCTTTGACCTTCTGAAGGGCTTGAAGGCAGTGATAATTGTCATTGTGGATACTGGATTGCTAAGAACTATGTAAGGACCACTGCATCTCCCAGCCCCAAGAGCAATAAACAGCTGCCAGGTGGTAACAAGTTCAAGTCATCCTTAACCTGAGGCAGATCTGAACCCATGACCTACAGATCCCATTACCCAGTACTGGAGTTACAGTCACAGTGTTTCAGTCATCACACATTCAAATACTTCAGAGCATCTAAGGTGAGAAGCACCCAGAAAAACATAACTACTTGTCTCTAGCATACATTTGAGTAACTCTGATACACCCTCCAGTGACATCAGTGACATTGTATTCATTCTCACTGGCACGATTTCTGACACGTTTCCTTCCAGCGACTAACAATTTCACAGTTAGTGGGTTATTCAGCTCATGTGCTCATTTCCACTGCACATGTCAGTCCTACCTACACCCTTCTCATAACCAGCATTCAAAAATTTACATGGTATTACATTAACATGCTTATAAAGAAGTCTGGAATCCACCACTGCAGTTCCTTCCACATGAAGTAGTTTTAGGAGTAAGTTTGGCCTCTGTCACAGAGATCAATGCTAAATCAATCCATGAGCGATAGCAGAAAGTCACTGCTTATTTTTTTAATGTCCAGTGGTTCTAGAGGCAGGAAATATCTATTTTTCAGCTTATCTTAATGTTCCATTTCAGGTTATTGGAATTGCATCACATAGCCCAAGGTTATTTTATTTTTCTTGGACATGAACGCAACCTCTATTAACCACTGAATAGTTACCTCGTGCACACCCATGCAACCAGTAGCTCAGTAGAGAGCAAGTTCTCTTTGAAAAAGAACAATCCTGAGAGCTAAACATTTGGGATAAAAATGCTTGCCTACCAATGTGGAAGACAGACTTCGAGAAACCAAAGGAAAGTTTTCCACAAATACTTCCTGGTTTTGGAGCCTCTTCTGGGACAAGCTTGAGAGACATGAATGGAGAAAAATTTTCCAGAGAACCTTCCTTCTGAAGACTATGGGTCTTAAGGCGTTTCCACTTGAGCAGCAGACACAGTTCTGCTTCTGTTTGAGCAACAGCACCTATTTCACTTTTTTCAAGACTATAAATGTGTAGCATTAGGACAATGCAGCCCAACCTTTTGGCAGTGACTACTCAAAGCAATAAAATCATACCTCTAATAGTCATGGACACTTCACACAATGTTTTCATTTCATCTCTCCAAAAGATGTTGACCTTTTTGATAAATCAGACATGTAGATTAGTACTCCCTTACAGCGCTTACTTTATTGCCTCTGCAATAACCAATGCAGGCAATCTCTGCAATTTGCAGTACCTGTTATCACTACAACAGGAACCAAAAAGATATAGGAACTAAAATGCCTTTAGGACTCAGTGACTGAGAATAACATCCCGTTGCATTCACAGGGCACTCACCCTTCACCAACCAATCCAAAAACCAGCAGTGTACAGAGAAACAAAAGCAGACCAGACTCAAAACAACTGACATCACCCCTCCATCTTACACCTTTCCTTCTTATCCTTCAGCACCCTTTCTCTGCCAGGATAGGAACCAGGAGGGGACTTTGTCTTCATACCTCTCTCCCTGGCATCCTGCATAGCCTGTCTCAACTTTGACTGCTGCTAAGAGCTCTCTTATGCTGTTCCCATGTGCATCTCTGTTACACATGTGTACAGGTGTTACTCAAAAACTACCCATAGAAGCCTGTTTCAGTCCATGACAACGGCACACAGACAAACCAGTGAGACACAGTTCTGTCTCCTCATCCTAACTGGACACCAGGATTACCAGAGTTCACACCTGACACAGAGCAGAAAGCAGTACCTAATGACACCAATGACAATTTCCATTTTTACTGAAAAAGCAACACAGACCTCATGAAAACAAAACACAGCAACCAACTACTCTTACAGGATTGAAACCTCCCATAAAGAAATTGATACAATGAGAGTTCTCTGGCAGATAGGAAGATTATCCTTCCTGTTATTGGGCACAGAAAAATAATGGCCTTTTGATTTAAAGCTTCCTGTTGCTTTCTAGGGAGTTCTGTCTTCACATTCTCTCAGATGTCTGAGCTTGTCTCCGCTGCTCTTTGTCAGCCACAGAATATACTTTTTATGCACACAGACAGTTTTAGTCAGCATCCTGGCACAAGAGCAAGGAAGACAGCACGTTCTTCAGAATTATCATTCTCTAGGAGTGACAGGCAAAACTGTTTGCTTGGAGGAAGTGCAAAACACCTTCTAGCAGTCCAAGTTTAGTCAGTACAAGAAATGGGACTATCAGCATGTCCCCTTTTTTAAACTTTTAAAACGTCTTCTGCTTGTAGCGTCAGAATTGCTATTGGTGTGCATGGTTGATCTCTAAATGTATTAACTACTGACTGTGAGATATTACCATGTATTTGTTGTATCTGATACTGTAATAATGCTAAGGATGGCTCTCATAAACCCACCAGGATTACATTATAAAAAGGTAATGCAAAATAAAGACTTCATAGAAAGTGAATGAAACTGATCTAAAAAAATACAAAATAAAAAAAAAATTTGACAAACCCTGAGCTTACAAGAGCTAGACAAAACACAGTGATAAACAATCAGCATCTTAAAGAGACTACATGGCCGTCCAGCAGGCTGTCCAGCAGGTCAATGAGAAAACATTATATTTATCATATAAGTAGACATGACATGTGCCAGCACCAGACAACTGGCAGTCAGAAATTGCATGCTGTGTTTATGTTTTCTTGCATTGCATTTAGTCTGCTGGATACATATTTCTGCATCTATGTAGCACACAGGGAGTAGGCACCGTGTCTGCTCAGGTCAAAATAAACTGCACCCCTACCACTTCCCTTCCCAACACCCAGTGTTGCCCACCAGTGTAGAGACAGACACTCCACACTTATCCTTCTCCCTAGTTATAATGTACAACATTGTCTAGAGTATAATCATGTCCCAGTGTGAAGATTTAACCCATTTCAGTATCTCTTTAGGACCACAGACTTCTAGGAAAATGCAGAAGCCATATGGCCATCTCAACCATTTCTGTCACACTGAGAATTCAGTAACACCAAGTTCTTCATTTTTCTTTAAAAAAAAAATAGCCTACAAATGCAAAAAAGCTAAAAAAAAAAAAAATCCAACAAAAAGAAACTCAAAAAGCTGCATTTTTATCTCCCAAGCCATCATATGATGTAAGTTACTCCTCTCACATGCTGGGATTGACTCCAGTGTTGTCATTAAAAATGTCATTAATGCTGACATGGCTATGAATAGCAAAAAACCCCACACACATCAGAGTTGTTTTTTAATTCTGTCACAGTATGATAAAGTTTAGAGCTGTGACAAGGACACAAAGCTGTCTGCATGCTCAGGAAGACAGCTCAACAACAGCTGGCACTGCTTGTAGTGGGAAACCTTCCCTGTAATTTCAGGAGCTAAACCCTTTTCTTTCTAAAAATCAACCAAAAGCTGGTTTTACATGTATGCCTATGGGCAGATAAATATTCGTTCTCATTGGGTAAAATAGATTACTTAAGAAAATGCAACATTTTGATCTCTTCCTTGGTGTTCATCTGGATTAAGAGTGAGAAAAAATACAGTAAAAAAGCCAACAAACAAAAACTAACAAACAGTACAAACAGAAAGAAAAAAACAAAATGAACACAAAACCACCTTTAAAACATAAGATAATACAGCAACCTTGTACACAAAATTCAAACTTATCAATTAAATGTAAAATGCACTGGCTGCTTGCTGAGCTGGGACATATGCCCTTGGTAACAGGATATGAGCTATTCACCTCTGGGTCACTATTTCTAATCCAGCCAGAAACAATAGTGACCACAAGTTGTTTACCATCTGACAGCTGTTTGCTAACTTATGTGAAATGAGTTGGTGATCTCAGTACATTTCCTAGTAGGCAGGTGTCCATATTATAGAAAACTACCATCACAACTGGCATCCTCGTTGATTATGCAACAAAGAGACTGGGGAATGAATGGCCATGGAAGAGTAAACTATCCTTTCTTCTAAAGATGTGGGCCCTTAAGTCACAACTAAGCCACGGTTTTCAACGGAGAAGCTCAGCTATGGAATTCTGTGGCTGAAGCAGCAAAGAATAAAAGTCTTAGTCTCTGCTTTTCCCCAGATATTAAGAAAACTGTCTTCAGTAAGGACAGGCCGCTAATACAGACTATTGCAACTCTCCAGCAATTTCTGGTCAGGTAGCAGTTTACATCCACTAAGGAGCAAGCTGAATTTTCATTCTTTGGTACCTTAACAGCTCAGCATGCTTCATAACAGGCCAAAATCCTCAGCCATACATGAAAGTGGCAAACTTTCTAGTTTTGCTAAGAAAGGTATGCAAGGGGGCTTCAAGGTCTAAACTTAAGGATTTCAAATGAGCTGAATGTAATTGTTTCAAGTTACTTTAGGTTGAATAAGAGCTTCTGCTGGGTAATATGTTACAAACAATTTGCTGTGTTGTTCCACAGCAGTCAGCTTTCCTCTCGCCCCAAATTTTCATTTAACCTCTCAGTGCCCCTTCTTGAAATATGTAATTGTTTTCCTGTGAGGTTAAAAGCAGCATTTTTAGGTCTTTTTATCTGTACTCCTGGGATAGCACAGATTTCATCTGTATATAGAATAGCACAACATTTGAATGCAATTTCTTTTTTAAAGGAGCTGCAAACAGCAGTGAAAAAAGTCATCATCCAGAATCTTTTAGGGGATACCATTTCCTAAATAGCACTTTTAGGAGATGGCAAAATTAACATACAGAAAAATGAAAGGAATGAACAAGTTATGAAATCGGGTGCAGCTCCTTTCAAGTACTCCCTACCAGCTGCTTGCTGTACCATCTGTTGTTCCCTAAGCAGCTTCCTTCTGAATGGCTTTGCACTGAAGCAGAACTGCTCTCACTGTTGGACACAATCAGGTCAGGTCAGTGCTCCCCCCAGCACCGAACCTGCTGCCTGTCACAACTCCCCCTACCTCGATATTTCTTACAGGCCACCAGCTCCCGAGGCCATGCTGCATCTGTCAGGAGGCCTATTTTTCATCTCTCACTCGCCGTTCACACTGAGCAGGACAGAGAGCATCTTGCTTTGCGCGGGATGCAGTCTGAGATTCCCGTCAGACCCTCTGAGCGCACGGCTGCATTTATGCTGAAGCAGGAAGGGCCGGGAAAGTAAGCCGAACAAATGGCCAAACACAGCCCTCGGCAGGGCTTTTATACTTTACTTTGGGCCACTCTGACCGAATTGATAGTTTCACTTCACCACTGAGCCTGTCACAGGTCTGCGCTCCCTCTGAACGGGCGACTGCCGCTGGCTCTTGGGCGGGAGGAGACCGAGGAGCCCCGCCGCCCCACGGGGGCACACGGCGGGCTTCACCTGGCCGCCCTCGCCAGGAGCCGGCACCGCCACCCCGGGCACCCTCCCTCCCTTGCCTCCCTGCCGGTGCCAGGAGGCCGCGCACAAAGGCTGTCCCCCCCGGCTCCGAGGCGCGGCACGGCGCCGCGCTCAGGCGTTTCCAGCGCCACTCCTTCCCAACGCATCTGCGCAGGGAAACACTTCGCTGGGAGCCACTTTCATGATTTTGTTGCGAGCGGGATTAGCTGGATTAGGGGCCGATTCATAAGGACCCCCTGCGGCTGTGAGGAAGTTTCATCACAAGGTCAGTGTGGTGTGAACTATATTCTGTCAACACCACCACTCCTTATAGCCGGCTACAAAAAATACAAAAGGGCGGGGAGGGAGGAAATTGCAAGTGAAATGTATGAATGAACAGTTTACAGCAACAAAGAGATTTACCGATTTTCCCCTCAAATGCTCAAAAAGATGTGTACCCTCCAACGCTGTGTTCCTTTAAAACAAGAAACCTGTATTAGTAAATTTTAATTTATAAAGAATTTAGTGGTTAAGGAGGTGGGAGGTACCTGGGGAATAAGGGTAGCAACCCACACACAGTACCAAAGAAGAACTTCTGTCACTTAGTCTAAAACCAGCCATATAGCACCAAGATTGTTGCACTGTCGAGATCTTCTTACATTTAATGCTGTCACCTACGAGACTATTTAATCCCTACACCCCTAAATGCAGCAAGTAACAGAGACGAAGGGGGGGAGGGAATGAGTTGGAATGCAGAAAGAAGAAGATGAATTAAAGGTTTTGTGTTTGTTTTTGCTCTTTAAAGCATAATTACCCACCTTGTACTTCCCCCCCGCAAGGTTCCCCTCATCCCACCGTAATGACATCACTCGGAGACTGCAATACTTTTGTAGCTGGAACTATGCAAAAAAAGGGGGAGACTTTTGCATGTGTAGTTTTTGGAGAGTTTGTGGGGGTTTTGGTTGGGTGTTTTTTGGGGGGTTTTGTTTTTTGGTTTTTTTGGGTTTTTTTGTTTGTTTTTTTTTTTAAAGAGCAGTCCCTCTTGCACAGAACCAGGCTGTTCAATCAAAGCCTTATCTGTTATATTTCTGTCTTTCTCTTCTGTTTAGTGCATTCACCAACAAGAGAAAAGGGGGTAAAGCAATGGAGGCTTTGACCTGCAGCTGTAACACAATACTTTCGCACAGCCCTGTCGACCCCTGACATAAATTTTACACCGCAGCTGGCATTTACACACTTAACATTACCATATGTATAGCCTACTCTGTGCTAATTATGCTAATCACCTGTCTAACTCTCTGCTGCGAAAAATGGTTGTATTTAGCAGTCCACTGCCTACCAATACAGCTTACTGTGTGGTTGAAATGTACATTCAGAAGGCTCTGAATAGCAAGATTTTTCCACGTTGCTGGCTTCATTCAGACCACAGAAAAATTTATTCAAGTCAACTGGTTTCGGTCCGCAACAAAAAAGTTACGAGAAAAAAGTGAGTGTGTTCCTGCCCTAACATTCTAAGTCTGCTTGCAAGCAAAATGATAAATCAATTGGTGTGGGAAACAAAAAGGGAGAAAGATTTCTTTTGCAAGCCATGTGAAACTGTAGCCTATTTAAAAAAAAAAAAAAAAAAAGAAAAAAAAAAAGAAAAAAAGAAAGAAGTCATCCTATTTCCCCAAATTTCTAGAAAGAGCCATTAATAGATATTTACACCTGAACACAATTCTCTCAAGTTGCTATTTTTTATCTACAGTTGGAAGTCACACTAAACATTTCAGCTTTTGTTTCTTGCTTTTAATAATTTGCACTAGAGCATCATATTTTCTATTATGTACTGCTTAAACTGCATCAGCTTCTGAACAGAGCTTCACTTCCTACTATGAGAACCCTCCAAGAAGTCAGTAAAGACTGGCATAAATGAAATCAGAATGAGGCCCATGTTGAGAGACAAGTAAGAAAAACACACAGAAGTACTCCCCAGGAGAATTGGTGCAAGAAAGCATATTCTGTAAGTACCTGTATGCTTTTTTTCACCATTACAGAACAGTTAACTTAGAAAAAAAAATTGTAATAGATAAGGATTTTTTTAATGTTATCATAGTGTCAGCAGGAAAGGAGACATTTAAGTGAGATCCTACAGATTACCTTTCCCTGAGATTACACCGAGATCCACATTGAGATTACGTTCCTATTTAAATACAGTTTATCACACACAAGTAAGTTCCTATAGCCCCCTTCCCCTCTGCACACACCAAAGGAAGCTATGGCAATTCACAGATTTGTCAGATAACCAAAGTGTAAATCTGATTACAGCATCACCCTTGGCAATTTCCTTTAAGGTTAGATTTGTGGAAATCTCCTTTCAATTAGTTTTAAATGTTATGAAATTACATGTTCATACATAAAATGGAAAAATACGCAAATAAACCTCCTATATTCACTGCTGCATCTGAATAAGATAAGGATGCTTAAAGGTAAATAGTTGTTAGTATACAGCAAAGAATATTTGACTAAAAACAAGAGCTCAGCAATGTTTATGCTCAGAAGGTGCAGTAACATAGTCACAGCATGAGGTCAAGAAGAACCCCATGCCCTTGCTTTCCTTGCTTGCCATGCTTTGTCCACTCTGCTTCTATGTACATGAGATTGCTATTCATAATAAGGTAAAGTAACAGATTTTGCCTCTCAACAATGGCCTTTAATATTTTACTCATTACATTACATTGCCTGTTTGACTCAATTATGCAGCCTCAGCCAAGACACATCTTGCTTTCTAGCATCTCAGTTTCAATTCTGTGCCAGGCCCGGAGCACTAATTTATCTGTGTTCTTTCAGCTCCAAAACACTGGTTGTGCAGCCAAAAACACAAATAACACTACAATTACTGTTTATTTCAGAGTATGTGGATATCCCCCCTTTTCTTCTTTCTTTTTTTTTTTTTTTTTTTTTTTTTTTGGACTAGGAGATGGACCACCCTGCTGTCATGGCACAGAACACTATTTACACTGCAACACTTGACTGTGTAATACATCTGGCATTTTTGGGCAGGATTCCTGAGCTGGGGCCCAGAAGCCCTTAAGCAATGATTTAACAGGGAAAAAAAAATCATACAACTTGACTCAACAGTGCTCGTTTTTAGTTTGCTGCACTTAACTTTTGATTACTGACTGTAAAGCAGAAATGCATCATACTGGTAAACAAGAGAAGACTGTTTCTTTTAATTTATCTAACTGTTAGTAAAAGAAGACTGTACTACAGTTCAAAGGCTCAGTTCCAGCTTTGGGTATGTGGGTGTACAACACTGCACATGCGCTTGCACATGAGCAAAACACAGATGTTTCAAATACACAATGATTACTAGTATATTTGAAGCTGGAATTCTACAATTCTACAATTCTCTGAAGATGCAGCACCTTTGCAGAAAGAGTCAGGTGATGGTTCTGTTCATTCCCTTAACTCTTATGCATTTTGCTCAAGTACTGAAATAACTAAGTTTTCCAAAACCAAGCAGAAGTTAAAGCCAAGACATTCATTTTAAAAACTAAAATTAAAATTCTCCATATATCAAAATATCTATATGGTCAGCAGTTTCCATGAAGGACTTTTTACCTCATGGAACTACTACTTCTGCCAAATCAGGATCTTTATAGCAACTGAGGTGATATTGAATGAAAGTAACAGAGCAAAACCAAGAAAAAGTAAATTTTATTTACAGATATTAAACTAAGTTTACCCAGCAAGAAATGAAATAAGAAAAATATTGTATTTTTAAATTCTGGATTAAAAGCTCAGTTGGTTAAAGCACAGTATTAATAACAGCAAGGTCATGGGTTTGATTCTCATACAGGCCATTCACTTAAGGGTTGAGCTCGATGATGTTTGTGGGTCCCTTCCAACATGGAATATTCTGTGAAATATCTGTGGCTCTCCTACTCCTTACAACTCTATTCCATCTATTTCCAGTGCAACATAAAATGAAAACCTATTCCAAGTCACAAGTGTCAGAAGTCACTTAACAGCAAGGATGAACATAATTTATTGTATACAGAATTCATGGGTCATATTTAGCACAATCTGAGTGAATAATAAAATAGCACAGATTATGCAAAACAGGACCAAAATATTTTCCTGTTCTCTTTAAGTTCATGGGCACAGAAACAAAGAGGCCATAATAAGATGGCATGCATTCTCAGCACAGAAATCATACTTTAAAGCAAGAAGCTTTCTGTCATGAGGCACCATCTCAGGAATCTGCCACCCCAGTAAACAGTAGAAGATTATACAGTTTCTGTAAGTATTAATAAAAGCTGTGCATCTTTATGTTTCTGGACTCTGATAGGTGACTACACTTTTTATTGTAAAACTGTCACTTAGCTCTTAAGAAATTTTACTGATTTCTTCAGGTTTTTCTGGGAAGCGTAACTCATAAATGTAAATGGGGAAAGACCTCCTGCATCCTACATGGCAGGAAATATTAGAGAAGTTAAAAGAACCAAAGGCATACTGACGATAAACAAGGATGACTGAGAAAATATACATAACTGTACAGTAGACACAAAGAAGAATTCTCTTCTTGGTAAAATCCTACACTTGATCCTTCTGAACTTCAAAAAAGAGCAGCTAGAACCATGTATACTCACACCATCATCTGTAGACAGAAAAAGCACTGTGCAAATGCTCGAAGACTAAACTTTACTCTATATACAGGAGAAAACACTTGACAAGTAACAGCCCCACAACATCTAAAACCAAAATGCTGCTTTAAACAATTAGAATATTCTTTGAAAGCTAGCTGTGGGGCAGAAAACTTTACAAGCATGGTTTCACCTGTGTGCTTATAGGCTGAAGCAGGCAATTCACTGTTAAAAAGCTTGTGCATGAAAATCCATGAGTGTGAAAATGAGAGCATGTTCCATCAGACACCAAAAGGAAAGCAGTTACAGACACATTAAAACTAGCATCCTAGTGGACACAGCTCCGATAGGTCATAGGCAGGTCAGCTTTTAAGGAAAAATCCAAATGAAATATAAACATGGCATTGTGGAAACCAGACAAATCTCCCATAGCTTTGTCCAGCCAGCACTAATCTAGGCGTCAGCTGTGGTGCATAATCTAAACAAATGCATCAGTCGGTTCATACATCTGGAAGCTGTCATAGTTATGTGTAAGTGAAACATCCACGTGCATGCAACAGCCACTAAACCTGTCGAGTGATCAAGAACTGTTGCATGCGCATGCTACAGAGTATTACAACTTTCTGGGAAACTACTACAAATATTATTTAATTACAGGGCCTGGACCATCTCTTCCAACAGAAAAAAAGAATCATGAAAATGGAGTCAGGGAGAAGAGCTCAGGTGTTTGTTAATGTATTGTATGCTAAAAGCAAGCTGGAGTAGCTGAGGCATAATGAGAAAGGAAGGCCCATTCTCTACAAACCAAACAAAACCAGTCCACTTAGCAGGTGGCAGAAGCTGGTAGTAGACCTCAAACCACTCACCACCACCTCCACACAGCACCACAACTTAAGCAGCAGCCAGCCCTACAGCTGAGTTTGCTCTTCTGCTTACCTACATTTCCCCTGTTCCTGCTCAGAAACAGTGGCATGGGGAGCAACAATAAAGCAATGTTGCTTTCAACTATTTTATTTCACTCCAGGACTTCTGTAACAAAATCTGCAAGCTCTCCATAACTACAGAAATGCCTTCGCACCCTGTTCATAAGCAGCAAAACCCTCAAAGTGCAAGATGACACCCAAAGCTCAGAAGAGAGGAAGAGAGCAATGGCACAGTCAAGGTCCCACCCTGTTTAAATACACATTTAAAGAGAGAAGGAAAGAGACCCTTCCAAACAAGGATCTGTAGGACACATTCTGTCAGGAATATTGGCAACAGCGTGTTAAATTTGGAAATAATAATGAAGATTCATTTTCTCCATCCTTGAGTAAACTAAATGCCTCTAAAGTTTGAAAAGCAGAAGCCACCATGCAACCATGCACTTGCAGCTTTGGGCAGTGCTAGTTCTACTGAAGGAGCTTCTCTTTCGCTTCCCTGAAAGGGTAACACATGGACACACGATTAGTCTGCTGTGACTTCACAAACGGATAAGGCCTGGCCACACTAAAGTCATTCTGAGTTTTGCAACTATATTCAGTGAGTTCAGGATTTCACCCTCTACCTTCTCAATGACCAAAGACTGGTCACAGGCAACACCTTCATTAAAAATCTTGGAGATAAACCAGGACTTTTACATTCTGAAGCTGGAGGGCAGGGGTGGGGGGGGGTTCTATGTATGCAACATAAGCACCCACTAACCTGATGTTTTTATCCACAAATACACGTAAAGGCTAAACATAAGTATTTGATGGAATTTTTAAAAACAGTAGCATGGACTTAAATACTTTTGCATCTTCATCAGTGAAGATTAAAAAGAGCATGTTTCCCAGATGACCTTCCTTCAGCTATGATGTGGAAACACTATTGCAACTTTCCCATTTGAAAAGAAACCAAACCACATAATAAATAATCACACTTAAGTCAAACAAAGCAGTAGCTTGGAAATTTTCCAGGTAAACACCTTTCAATGAACTTTCAATACACACTGAGGAATGCAACACAGTATTCAGGGACAAGTAAGCTCTTATGCCACCCGATTAATGAGAAACTAATGAATTTGCTGATGTGATCAGAGACAATGTTCCTGACTGCCACACAGCCTGCCGGCAGCCTACCACAGATGCAAGAGCAGAGTTACTTCTGCTCTTCTGCCACCTATGCCATCCTGATACGATGCAGGAACATGCACATCTAAAGCAGCACTGTCCACAAAAGTGCATGTTTGTGGGAGAATGGAACGATACCTAAGTTAATTCCTGCTAACTGCATTCAAACCAAATGTGTTACTTCAGCCCACTCACATAAATTTGTCTCCTTGAAACAACAAATTCACACAAATCTGCTCCTTTACTTTTTTGTTTCTCCAAAGAGTATTAGTGTAAAGTTAACTAATGCCTTAGGCAGAACTTAAGAACAACTTTCCTCTCCACCTGCACTTAATCTTGCTGGGTTAAGAAAACTGAAAATCTATGGAAATAATACTGGTTCCTGCATCACTCACACACTTTCCTCATTTTCACCTCATTCTTATGTTGCATGGGTAGATTAACATCTTTTAAGACAGGTCAGCCATAAATACCACAGTAGAGTAACCTGATTTTTGCCCCCTTAAAGGAAACAATATTACACATAGCTCAAATCATGACTTAAAAAGTGTTTCTGTGGTGTGCACTCAATCCTGATTCACTGACAATTAGAACACACTTTATTCCATGTACCTGAACTGAATATTCAGCTACTGAGGCATTTTTTTCCCCGCAGGATGCCCCACCTGTTTGTATCACTCACCCTCTTCCTTCGAACTGCATGTTAGGGCTTGGTTCAAGCTCATGAGCTTCACACAGCTTTGTGAAAAGGACTACTTATAGAGAGCAAGTTTGACTGAGCTGCTGCTAGTGCAAAAAATGCAGAAAGAAAGAAAGGAAAGAAGGAAAGAACAGCATGATCCTTGAACTCTTTAAGAAGAAAAAGTAATGAAAAAAATGAGGAGAAACAAAAATCCCAAGACAGTAGTAACATGAAATGAATTATCACAGAACAAGACAAGACCATCTCTCTTGTTATAGGCTGCTCCAATTAACATCATTTAAGGCACTGCAGTAGCCAAATTTCAAGCTCCACTTAACAGAACCTTTTCTAGATTGACAGAACTACCTTCTTTCAGAAGCAGAGGCTTTGAATTTACATATCTGACTGCTGTTGACACACTGGATCTTAGAGTGCCTATTAAGAGTGGCAGCAAAAGAACATGACCAGTTAGAAGCATGATTTCTTTTCCACCCAGACTACTCTCTAGTTATGAATGGATGACTGTAAAAGCACATCTGTGTCCAACAAAATTCAGTCACTGAGGAAATCAATGCAAAGTTTTTTTATCTCTCTGGGGTGTATGATGTATAAAGATGCTAAAAAGTATCCAGAACTCCAGGATGCATGGACACCCACATACAGCAGTTCAACTAAAGCTGAATGGCTGTGAATAACAGAACTGCCATTAAAATGCCAGTCCAGAATTTGTCTACCCAAGAAACTAAAGCAATCCCCTCCACAAGCAAGGTATGCACATGGGGATGACAGATCTGTTCAAGTGTTGAGGGGTAACAGATATGTGTCAAAGACAGCCAAGAGCAAGTCTGCAAGAAAGATCCATGGATGGAGAGCATCCTGTGGGGTACACAGTAATAACTGACATATTCTGAACAGTAGCCAGAGGAGGACTGTTTAAAAGACACCCCCCAAACCCAAAAAGTTACTCTACAACACTGTAAGAAACAAGCTGACAGGAAAGCCACTTTGGTATCAGAAGCCTCAGAGAAGGCCAAGAATGCTGGCACAAATTCTGAAAGAGGAAGACTACTACAGAAAATCAGAAAGGATGGTGGAGATCTGGGGGAATTTTTTCCCTCTCTGAAAGTTTGCCTTACTGATGGGTTTCTAAACTTCTAATCTAAGTATTCCAGCCATACTAGCTGCAGGCCCAGACAATCATTTATCTTGATCGTAAAACTCATTCAAAGTTGACTTCACTATTCATTAATTAACTGTGTTATCATTTTAAAGAAAGCATTTACTTCCACCAAATTTCAGCGCTGTATTACCTTCCATCCTTCATGGTATTCGGAAATACACAATATAAACTCAGTCTCTTAAGTAAATGCTGCAAATTTATTCAGTAGTAGTGAAAGGTTTCATTAGCAAATCAGAACTGTTACTTTAAATGTATTTCGAGTAACGTTTGAATCTACACAGGATGCACAGGACAGTCAGGGTATCAGGCGCAGCCAGCACAGGCTTATGAAAGGCAGGTTCTGCTTAACCAACTTAATCTACCCCTATGACAGAACGACTCACTTAGGGGATGAGAGAAGGGCTGTGGATATTGTCTACCTGGACTTTAAATAATGTCTTTGACACTGTTTCCTACAGCATTGTCCCGGAGAAAGTGGCTGCTCATGGCTTTGATCGGGACATTGCTCACTGGTTTAAAAACCATCTGGAGACTGGGCCCAGAGAGTGCTGGTTAAAGGAGCTACATCCAAGTGGTGGCCAGTCACTAGAGGGGTTCTCCAGGGCTCAGAGTTGGGGCCGGTCCTGTTTAATATCTTTACTGACTACATGGACAAGGGTATCGAGTGCACCCTCAGTCAGTTTGCAGAAGAAACCAAGTTGGGTGGGAGTGTTGATCTGCTGGAGGGTAGGAAGGCTCTGCAGAAGGATCTGGACAGACTGGAGCAATGGCGTGAGTCCAGTGATGTAAGGTTCAACAAGGCAAAGTGCCTGATCCTGCCCTCAGATCGCAACAGCTCCATGCAGCATTACAGGGTTGCGGAGGAGAGGCTGGAAAGCTGCCTGTTGGAAAAGGACCTCAGGGTGCTGGTCAAAAGCAGGCTGAACATGAGTCAGCAGCGTGCTCAGGTGGCCAAAAAGACCAATGGCATCTTGATTTGTATTAGCAATAGATTGGCCACATGTACTAGGACAGTGATTGTCTGCCTGTACTTGGCACTGGTGAGGCCACACCTCAATTCTTGCTCTCAGTTTTGGGCCTCTCACTTCAAGAAGGACATTGAGGTGCTGGAGCATGTGCAGAGAAGAGCAACAAATCACAGATCTTAAGAGGAGCAGCTGAGGGAGCTGGGGTTGTTAGGCTTGGAGGAGACTCAGGATAACCTTATCACTCTCTACAGCTGCCTGAAAAGAGTTTGTGGGCAACAAATAACAGAAATGACAGAAATGGCTTGAAGTTGCTCCAGGGGAGGTTTTGATTGGATAGTAAGAAAAATTTCTTCACAGAAAGCCCTGCCAAGCCCAGGGAAGTGACCCAATCATCAACCTAGAGCTATCTAAAAGATGTGTACATGTGGCACTTGGGGACATGATTCAGTGGCGAACACAGCGGTGCTTGGTTACTGGTTAGAGCTGATGATATCCCAACTTAAATAACTCTGTGATTCTGCATTGGCCCAACATTGCCTGGTTCAAACTCTCAGTATACAAATGGTAAATGCTAAAGTAAGACTATTTTAATAAACAGAACAATTCAGCCATTGCTTCTATGCTAAGAAACCTTCATCTAAAAAATCTCTTAGTATAATAACCTCCATGGAGACTACTTTCAAGCTGCCAGGACTAGCTGCACACAAGTGCAGAAAAGCAACTTTGGACACTGCTTTGCATTTCTACATAGGAAGAACAGCATTTTCCATACTATTTCTTTCTCTGTCTGTTCCATCTCAAACTCTCACTCTGTACTGCTGTTTGTAGTTTAGCAACAGAAACATGCAATTGCTACCTGTTAGGTTTATTTGAGTAACATGCTGGCTCATGAGCAGAACTTTCACAGAATCTCTCCCATTTTTAGCAAGCTATTTTTTTAAAGTTGCTGATGTAGAGCTAGAATGGTAAAAGTTCATTTAAATCAAATTCAGAATATTTTATTTCACCTTCATCTGCTACCCTTTGTTTTGGGTCTTTTTTGTTTTGAGGGTTTTTTTCCAATACAGAAATGCAAGAGTTTCTAAAAGCAGAGTTTTAAGATGTTTTAATATTATTTTAAATTTTACATTAAACCTAAACTCAATAGATGTGGAATTACAGAGGTCAGCTCTGTCCAACCAGCTGCATTATCCATTCATCTTGGCCATAAAAACATCAGAGACCCATTTAAACCAGATTTTATCCTAAAGACTTCCCCCCCACCCCTTCCCCAAAACAATAATCACACGAGAAGAAACCAGTGCAGCAACTGAACTAAGCAACTGTTTCACAAATCATATTTTCTTTTTCTTTGGGAATTGCATTTTTCCTGCCAGGCCAGTCACAGAGGCATCATCAGCAAGTAGTTTCTTGATATTGTAAGTCTACAAAAAGCAGGGGGCATTAATGGGATAGAATCATCATTCCAACTAAGTGAATGCCAGTAATAATAGGATAATAAATGTCAGAGAAACATGTTAGATGGAACTCAAATCAGATATTAATCTACTCAACACAGAAAACTAGAGACAAAACACCTAAGAGCAAGAACTGGCAGAAAAAGCTTCACCACAACAACCTTACAAGAACTCTGCAAGGGAAAAAAATAAAGTGGAGAAAAACAAGGTTCACAACCATTTTCATGGGTATTTAAGGTACACGGGACTTACTGACCAGTAGAAACTCTGACTGCACATCTCAGCCTACAGACGGGACCCTGCACTGCCTGCTGTTTCTCAGACAGATATGATCATACTGTGAGCTCCTGGACTACAGTACCCAGATCAAAGAAAGTTCAGTTGCTAATACATTATTTTCCACAACAGAAACGCTAACACTCACTAAACGACCCGTGACCATCATCCTGACCCCAATACGGTTGTCATCTGCAACGACGGACGAGCTCTGGTCGTACACGCTGTGATTCACCTGGGGCAGGACAGACCACCTTCTGAACAATCACTGACTTTGTCCGCACTCAGCACCAGCTTTTCCACATATGCACATACAGAGAGCTATTTAGTAATGATTATTTATGCAGCCTTCCATATTAACTTTTATAAGCCAAACTCTGCTGCAAGCGACTTTGACATAAACCCAGAGCAGTAACTGTTGCAGTCAAGGAACTCTGTTCTCACGTCGACCCAGCAGCTAACGGAGGAATGCGACGCTAAGTAAACAATATTTCCACCCCCCGGGGAGGCGGGGGGGGGGAGGAGGAAAAGGGCACCAAACACACACCTAAACCCCAGCCCGGCAGCCTGGAGCCATGCCTCTCAGCGCGGGGCGCCCCGCCCGGGCTGGCTGCCCCGCTCCGGGCTCCGCTTCGCCTCCGCTGCCTGTCTTCCGGTTTTGTGGTTTTTTTACCTCGTCCTCTCCCTCCTCCTTTTTATTTTCCTTTCTGCTTTTTCCAGCGCCGAGCCCCGCGCTCCCCCCAGCTGAAACCTGTCCAACACCAGGACCACACACAGGCGCCCGCCCCCTCCCCGGCGCGGCCGCGCGCACTCCCAAAATGGCGAGGGGGGGCTCCTCCCGGCAGGGCGGCCCCTTCCCGCCGCCAGTGGGGACGCGGAGACCCGCCGCCCGCAGCTCTCCCGCACTCCGACGCGGGACAGAGCTGACAGCACGGTCGGATGAGGCCGGCTGTCCCGGTGCCCCTTCGCCTCCCGCCCGGCCCGGCCGCCCCGGCCCCCCGCGGGTAGGGAAGTGGTACGCACCGCCCGGGGCTGCGCGCCCAGCGCAGCGCCGCCTCCCGCCCGCCACCGCCCGCCCTCCGCAGCGCCGGCACGGGCTCTGCCCGGCCGAGAGGGACGCGGCAGCGACACGGGGCACCCTCCGACTTACCTTCCACCCACAGTTCCTCCACGTTGGTCTCGAGATTAGCTGCCCTTAATCCTACAGCGAAGGCCCCAAATATCAGGAGGCCGACAACCAAAAACTTCCCGCAGTTTTTCTGAATGTAACAGCCCAGTTTAAACAACAGTCTCTGAAACTGTGCTCGCAGCCACAGTGGCGCTTTCCGTCCCGTCGCCTTCCCCTGCAAGGCAAGAAGAGGTCAGTAGTTGGGGGGCTGCGGCAGCCGCCGAACTGGGGGAGCCCCCCAGCCCTCCGACGAGCGGGACAGCCCGTGTCCCTCGGGGCGGTCCCCGGCAGGGAAGGATGGAGCACACTGAACAGCTCAGGCATCCTTCCAGCAGAGCCCTCTGCCTCCGGCACCCTCGGCCACATATACAGAGGACAAAGGTGTACCTGCTGGCAGCCATCCTTGCCCCACACCAACATGGGGGTTTGGGGGTGACAACACTGTCACACGCCCGGGCCCTAGCCTGTGCTGCCCACCACCACGGTCCTCTCCTGCCCGAGGCACCGCCAGCAGCTCAGGCTGCAAAGCATTCTCGCTGGCAAGACCCGTGGCTCCAGGGCAGAAGGAACCACTTCCAATGAAATTCTACAGGCACGAGAAAGAAAAGTCCCTTTTCTATTCTCCCTGGACCCCACAATGGCTGCGGTGGAGGGGGGGAAGGGGGGGAACTGTGTGACAGAATGCTAGTGGGTAGCAGTGGCAGTTTCCCCCATGCCTAGCAGAGACTCGGTGCTGAGGCAGGACCCACGTGGTGAGCAACGGTGTAAGATCTGCAGTAATTCATTTCCATAGAGTTTGGAGACGCTGTGTGATCTGAATTAGGAAGTAGAGCAGCCATCTGTAAGTTACGACAATATTTGTGAACGGAAGAGGGCAGCCACATGGATTTTTTTCCTTCTCCTTTCCTTCTTCTTACAAAGCCTAGAAATCCGCTCCCTGAAGTGAAACCATCCCTGCAGCAAAGCAGCTTTTGAAGATTGTTTACTTTGAACATTTTTTGGCCGCTAGAGATTGGCGGGACGAGGCTGTCCCCTCGCCCCGCCCGGGCCGGCATCTCCAGCCCTCTGCGCGGACCGGCGTGGCAGGCTTAAGGTGGCAATTTGTTTACAGCCCCCGCTCGCCCTTGACCGCCGGGCAAGGGAGAAAACCATTGCCTTCTCTGCTTGGGCGACCCCCCTCTCCGAAGGCAGTCACCGTGTCAGCGCTCGGCGGAAAACTTCACAAAAGCCCAACTTCTGCCAAGAAACCGGCCGGCGGGGAGCGAGTGTTGCAGAGGTCGCAGCGAGCTACGAGATGCAGGGGCGGAAAGGAAGCAGAGGGAGAGGGGAAGCAGGAGAGCAAGCCTGGGGCTAGCCATTGGGAGGCCGAGAGCGAGCAGAGGCTGTTCGGGAAGTTTAACAGTAGGAGTGGTCCGCAGCGCAGGCACGCACCAGGGCAGGCACAGGCGAGCAGGGAGAGAAGGAGGGCACTCTCTCCCGCACTGAAGAGTCACAGACGTCCCTCTCTTTTTCCCAGCATTTTATTGGTGGCCGTTTCGTTTCCATCTCCTCCTTCCACCCCCGCGAAAAACCACACCACCCTCCTCCTCCTCCTCCCCCGCCGAAAAATCAGCACTAGCCTGAATCTCTGGAAAAAAGAGAGATTGAATGCACCTTTGAAATCTGCTCCAAGGCGAAAGCCGCGTCGCAGTAGCTTGGCCGCTGCAGATATTCCCGGTCGGGCGCCGCGGCGCGCCGATTCCCTCCGGTTCTTCGTCGCCTCCCGCCGCCGCTCCTCGCCGCCCGGCCGGGGTGGCCTCCGCCGCCCGCGCTGCTGCTGGTCTCCGGCTCCGACGCGTTACCGGCCGAGGCCATGTTGCCGCCGCCGGCGGGACGGGAGAGCTGCCGCTGGTGCGGCGGGGCCCGGGGCCCCGGGGGCGCGGCGAGGCCGCGGGGGGCTGGCGGCGCTGCGGGCCGCGGGCTGATGCTGCTGCTGCGGGGGCTGCTGCCGCCGCTGCTGCCGCCGCCGCCGCCGGGGCTGCTGCTGGGGCTGCTGCGGCGCGGCCGCCTCATGCGGGGCGCGGGGCGGCGGCTGCTGCCGCGGCCGCTCCGGCCGAGTCGCTCCCCGCGCCTCCCATTGCCACCTCGCGCGC
>JAWWEV010000095.1:33645013-33658364 GCA_035583235.1 Hafferia zeledoni | reverse complement strand
TTTTCCAAGCTGTTTTTTCCCCTACCTCTGGAGTAATCATTTGCCCCTAGATTCAAAGCCTTGGAAAAACATAAAGAGCAGGTCCAGAAGTGGTGCTTAAAGTTTGGAAACCAACTGATAAAGAGCATAGCTCTTACTGGCAACAGCCTTCACTGTCTTGTGACTCATGGTACCTATCTTACTGTGTTTTTTGTGTAGCTGTGAAGGAATATGCTTTTTCCTGTAATAAGACTTGCTGCCCAGCACCTCCTATGCCAGTTGGTTGCATATGTTTTCTGAATATAATTTCTCTACTGAAAAAAATCATGGTTGCTATCACCTAGGTGTAGCTTCCAAAGACTGTGACAAGTTGATTCACACTGGTGTATTACCATGGAGGTTGAATATTTGTTGATATACTACACTTGTGTAGACTTTTAATTGTTGTCAGATGTTTTTTCTGTACTAACAATACTAAGAACTCTGTTGCTGTGTTCATAAGTTTAAAGAGGGGAACAAGAGTGGTTTAACATCACCTAATAATTCTGTTTCTTCATCTGTATTTCTTAGTCTGTATTGTCCACTCTTCTATGAGTTTCTGCTGTCCATTATATATCTTGTGAACATTTTAACCAATTTTTAACAAAGCTGTAGCAAGAGGTACAAAATGGCATTTTACAGTATAAAGAAAAAAGCCAAAGCCTTCCTTTTTTTTCCTTTTTTTTTTTTTTTATTCTACTCCCTTTGTCTCATTCTTGTCCAGTTCCTTTGGTGTTCATTATGTACATTATATTATGTGAGAAAACCTCTTCATAAGAGTAATATACCAACATCCACAGTCAGCTCTTGAAGAGTCCACTTTCATGATGATAGGAACCAGGACAGCCAGTGAAGCCCGGATCTTTTATAGTCCTGCTGTTAAATGTACAGAATGTCTTCATGTCTCCAATCTGTGACAAACATAAAACAGTAATAGGGCTCCCTTCTGAAAGCAATGCTTAATTAAAAAAATATTTGTACCATTATTTTAATTCTAATAAAAAGCAATATGGAGAAGTCAAGCCTTTTGAAACACTTCTGCATAAAATCAAATCTCTTGAGAGTGAATCTAGTCTTTCTCAGTAATATAAAAATTTGATTGATTTCCTTCAAATATTTTTAATAAGGATCTTCATGATAATCTGAGAAAAAGAAAACCCATGACCCAAGGACTTCCCTGAAATAACTAAGGGGTGAAAAAGTAATCTTCAAGTGGAAGTGTTCTTCCAACCTATATTATTTTTCTCATAAATATTATAAACCTCATTCTTTGAAAACAAAGCTTCATGTACCACAGGTATGGCATAGCCAGAGATGGGTTTGAATGGCAAATAGTGAAGTTCTAAATCTGAATGAAGGTGAGATAAAAGGTCAAAAGAGAGACAGGATATTTCTGTTATACTCAAGAAATTTAATTTTTCAGGAAAGCTGTGTTTTCATGAGGGAATGTATTGAATAGCTAAAAAACATATGCAAGCAAGTAGTATTCTAATATTACTGCTCTTCACTGCAGTAAGAGGCACTTTTACAATACATGAAGTTTCTCTGAGTTCTCAGCTTAAATTTTCTTTAGAGTTAAGTGTCTTCCTTCATTATTTTCAACAAAATAAACCAAACTTAAACAAAAGGAATAATAAAATCATAGAATGGTTTGGGTTAGAAAGGACCTTAAAGATGATCCAACTACAATCCCTCTGCCATGGGCAGGGACACCTTCTACTATACCAGGTTACTCAGAGCCTGTCCAGCCTGGCCTTTACCACCTTCAGGGATGGTGAGTCCACACCCTCTCTGAGCAACCTGTCCCAGTGACTCACCACACTTACAGGAAAAGATTTATTCCTGATATCTAATCTAAACTTATTGTCTTTCTGGTTAAAGTCTTTTTCTGCACTTGTAAAAAGTCCCTCTCAGACTTCTTGCAGGCCCTCTTTAGGTACTGAAAGGCTGCAATAAGGTTACCCTGGACCCTTCTCTTCCCCAAGTTGAATTACTCCAGCCCGCGGAGCCTGACTTTATAGAAGAGGTGCTCCAGCCCTCTGATCACCTTGGTGTCCCACCTCTGGACTTGCTCCATAGATCGATGGTCTTCCTGAAGCTGGACACAAGTACTCCAGGTGGGGTGTCACAAAAGAAGAGTAGAGCAGGAGAATTCCTTCCCTTAACCTGCTGGCCATGCTGCTTTTGATGTAGACCAGGATGCAATTGGCTTTTTGGGTCATGTCAACATTCTTGTCAACCAACGCCCCTAAGTTTTTCTCTGCATGGCTGCTCTGAATCAGTTCTCTGTCTAGCCTGAAACTTGGCTTAGGATTGCCCTGAAACAGGTGCAGGACCTTACTCTTGGCCTTGCTGTACTTCATGAGGTTCACACAGGCCCTCCTCTTAAGCCTGTCAAGGTCCCTCTGGATGGAATCCCTTCCCTCCAGCATGTCAACTTCGGTGTCATTGGCAAACTTGATGGAGGTGCACTCAATCCCACTGCCCCTGTACCCAGCAAAGATGTTAAACAGTGCCGGTCCCAATATTGACCCCTGAGGACATCACTGGTCTCCGCTTGGACATTGAGCCATTGACCACAACTCCTTGAGTGTGACTGTCCAGCCAAGTCCTTATCCACCAAGTAATCCACCCATCAACAAGGTTGCCATGAGGGATAGTTGCCAGTGCTTTGCTCAAGGCCATGCAGATGACAGAGATGACAGTTTTTGTTCTTCCTCTGTTCATGAAACCTGTAGCATCCCCATAGGTAGCCACCAAATTTGTCAGGCATGATTTGCCTTACTGCAGCCGTGTTGGCTGTTACCTCCTTATTTCACATGTGTCTTCATGTAGTTTCCAGGAGGATCTCCTGCATGATCTTGCTGGGTACTGAGGTGAAAGTGATCAGCCTGTACTTCCCCAAGTCTTCCTTTTTCCCCATTTTAAAAATGGGGGCTGCATTTCACCTTTTACAGACAGTGGGAACTTCACCAAACTGCCACAACTCTTCAAATATGATGTTTAGTGGCTTGGCCACTTCCTTGGCCAGTTCCCTCAGGACCTTCAGATGCATCTCATCAGGTCCCATGGGCTTGTCATCTTCATCCTTTGATATTTTTGAGCTTGATCTTCTAGAGCAGACCGTTCTTCCTTCTCCCAGTCCCTGCCTTTGCTCTCAGTGACTTGTGTGGTGTGTCTGGAGCACTTGCTGGTGAAGACTGAGGCACAGTCATTGAGTATATCAGCCTTCTCTATATCATGAGTAACCAGTCTCCTGTTTCCTTCTGGAGAGGGCATGCATTTTCCCTGGTCTCTATCACCAACAACCCTATAGGAGCTTTACTTTTTCCACTCGACATTCTGCACAGGTTTAATTTTATCAGAGCTTTAGCTTTCCTAACCTGATTCCTGTCTGCCTAGACAATTTTTGTTCTTTCCTTACAGTTTTCCTGTCCTTGCTTCCACCTTCTGTAGGCTTTGTTTTTGTGTTTGTCTTTGTCCAGGATACCTTGTTCATTCCCACAGGCCTTCCAGCATGTTTGCCTGACTTCCTCTTTGTTGGGATGCATTGCTCTTGAGGTTAGAGGAGATGATCCTTAAATATCAACCATCTTTCTTGGGCGCTCCTTCCCTCCAGGGCTCTGTCCCACACCATGCTACCAAAGCAATCCAAGAAGAGGCCGAAGTCACCTCTCCTGAAGTCCGTGGTATTGATCTCCCAGTGTGCCCTCCTTGTTACCCCAAGGATCTCAAATTTCACCACTTCATGGTCACTGTAGCCCAGGCTTCCCTTGAGCTTCACATTCCTCACCAACCCTTTCTTGTTATTGAGAATAAAGTCCAGCATAACACCTCCCCTAGTTGGCTCCTCTATCACTTGGAGAAGGAAGTTGTCACCAATACATTCCAGGAAACTCCTGGATTGCTTATGCTCTGCTGTGTCATCCCTCCAACAGATGTCTGAAGGTGCTTGAAGTCCACCATGAGGGCCAGGGCCTGCACCTATCTGTCCACAGAGGGCCGCATCACCTTGGTTTTCCTGGTCAGGTGGCCCATGGCAGACCTCCACTATAAAACCACCAGTCCCTGCCCTCCCTTTAGTCCTGATCCATAAACTCTCATTTAGCTCCTTATCCATCCCCGTGTGGAGCTCCATGCACTTCAGATGTTCATCGACATAGTGGGTGACACCTCCTCCTCATCTCCCTAAACATGTCTACCAAGAGTGAACAGTTTGTCAGAGAGCAACATGACTGGGTTGCTCCATATGGGAGCTGAGAGCTACAGCAAGGCAGGCAGGTGGTAGTTTTTCAGGAAAGGGCTCAGAACAAGGACAGCAGAGCAAGCAGGATTCTGGAAACCTCATCAGCCATGAGTCTGATGATCCCCAAGCAAGTTCACAGGGATGGCATAGGTCTGAAATCAAGCCATGAAGTAAAGTCTGGTCAGGGTCTCAATCAGCAGTATACATGACTGAGCACTGCAGTGTAGTTCAATGACCAACTGTCTGACTTTATTTGGAGCTCCCACACAAAGCAAGGAACCCCAGTGTTGCTTTTCACCACTCTTTGATAGGACTTTTTGCAACTTACTCATCCCAGATTACACAGCCAAACTATGTCAGAACTAGCCCTGAGCATAGGCAGCCAAATCCGTAGCAGGGGGAAAATACAAACACACCAGGCCCCTATAAAGATTTTGAAGTTGCAGTGGACTCCTGTATAAAAGGTATTTTCCTTTCATTTAATGAAATTCATAACTTGTCCAGAGAGCTTATTTATCCGTATCTCCAACATTCTAACTTTACAGCATTGTAGCATAAACATACCTAAAGACAAACAACTACATAAAAATGTGTTTTGAGATTCAGAACTGCAAAAGTGACCAAGAAGCAGTTCTGGTTCAGTAAGTTTTTAATGGCTTACTTGGTTGATTGGGTACATTTTATTCTGTTTTTATTCATCAGAACCAAGAGAAATGAACATAATATCAGTGGTTAGAAGGGATTAGCTTCTGCAGTGGGAATTTACTTCTCCAGCCATCACCTGGACACAAGAGCAGGAAGAAAAGGTTTCTTTTCTTGCACTTTTGATGTTTACTTTTTTCTGCTTTTCTACTGAAGCCTTTTAGATAGGAAGAAGGAAAATTGTCAGACAAAACCCCTCTGTGTCACGATGCCCCAAGGTGAGACAGCAATCCTGGTGTCTGGAGAAAAAGAACATTTTTTTCTCTCCCTTATAGCTCAGGTGTTGGACCTATGGGAGAGAAACTCTTTACAGGCTTCTCTCTTTTCTCAGAAGGCCCAATTTTGACTTTCACCTCCCCTACCTTCTGAAGCTGAAGCTTCTTGTCTGTGGGACAAGAACCACACAGAGTCCTGTCCCTTACAGTGGTGTTTAAGACATCTATTTTTAAACCTTGCAATTAGTCCAGTAGAAAACATATGAGCAAGGACGTCCTTTTCAAAGTGATCAGGAGCAAGTTCAGAGAGTGTATAATACTTTCTGAAATCATTATTTTGAGAAGCTTCTGGAGAAAGACACAGTGATGAAGTCAGAAGTCTGTCAAAGTTGTGTTCAATCTCAATTATTTTAAATTTCTTTCTTGAGTAATAGCATTATTGAATTGTTAAAGATGTTAAAAGATGACTGTGTGCATGATATATATAAAAAAATGATCAGAGATGTAGAAAACAAGCTAGATACAAGGTCTCAGGTAATGATGCTTCAGAAGTTCTACTGCCATGATGGAAACTACCTGTCTGCAAGTAGAAACTAGTCTGCAGTGTGCAATTCTCTCCTTTCAAATGTCATTTATTTAAGTCTTTCTTTATTTGTGGTGTATATATATGTTTTTCTATTTAGATACTATGATGCAGATTAAAAGGTCTGCAACTGATAGAAGCAAACAGAAAAACTTTTGCTTGGCTTTAATGTAAAAGTGAAGTTCATTTGTCCAAATGCTTTGATAACAAAAATATTTTGAACACTTCATGTGCATGGTTAAGTAGCAAACAGAGTTCCCTCCTCTCTGTCTCAGTTTCTATAACATAATGACCCTTCTACACTGACACTTTGCTGAGAAAAATTCAAATAGCCAGTTCAACAAACCAGGTGCAGTCACGGGATATGACTATTCTTTGTTAGACACTCTGCAAGAATAGTTTTTAAACCAGCTAATAAGACTGGAAACAGACCTGGATGCATAAAATGAAAAATTCAAAGCTGAGCCTATAAACAGCTCTGTGTTTTTTATTTAGCTAATTTAATTACATGAACTTAAAACAGACCAAACAGCAACATTCCTCTTTAACTTGATGCATTTTAAATGCTGTGAGTGTTTTCTTGTGGGAGAGAGAAAAGAGGCACAGTGAGCTCTCTCTGAAAGCAATTAAATACTAATAACAGAGGGTGACATCATGCTGCATGACTTCTTCAATTAGAACACCAAGTCCTTTCTGGCTTAATCATTCCCACTTGTTAATTTGTTCTCTAGAAGACTTAACAGACCTGCTTCTTGTCCCTATTTATAATTGGATTTCTGATTCTGGCACCTTTTAAACAGAATTCCACTTGGATGCAGCCTTCTACTAAAACAGAAATCTTCTATTTTTCTCCCAGCAGAGCAAGGCATCAATAGCTCTGATGAAAAACTGATACAAAATAAATAAATTAACACAAGTGCTTTCATTTGCTATTTAGCAAGAGTATGGACTGAATCCTCCTTTTAGTGAGATTAAAAAGAAGTTTTATCATTGACTGCAACAGAAAGCAAATGTAGCCCAGTATATATGAATTACTGCACACATTTCAACGTGCTTACCTTGCAGTTTGTAAGAAAATTGTGATTTTATACCTAATTGTGTATTTAAAGTACTTGTAGGGAATAAGGAGAATTTTTAACATTAAGCATTTACAGAATACTACTACAGTGAAAATAATCAGGAATATTCTCATTAATTACAAGACGGTATGTATGTGATTTGGATCTTGATCGCCTTAGTTATTTCATGGTTCTATAGTATTTTCACTCTAAAAAGGATATTAAAATATGTTTCACATTAGGCCAAATTCTCCTTTTCTCTCCTGAAGCCTTTTCCCATTCTGTGCTCATATTTATAATATTGCTATGTTCTTGTAGCCTTCTGGTTTTCAGTATTTTGTGATCTAAATCTAAATGACTGACATTGCAATTATCTCTTTCAAAGTAAATGCAGCAACAAGTTACTACCCTTTTCCTTAAAGCTGAGCCATCTGTAACTTCAGAAAGACAATTTTAAAATTAAACATTGTTTTCATCCTCACAACAGGTTTGATTCTTAAAGGTCTTTTTCCATTGAAGTTGTTTTGCACTATTGATTCCAAATTACTTTCTAGCATTCAACAGGCATCTCTGGTAGTCATTACAGCTCTTAATCTTTTAGATGGTTTTGACTGATTTGACAGTGTCAGAGTAATTGTTTACAAGACTGTACAAACTATAATTGGGACTGTATTGAGACTTGCCTGAGCTGAATGTATCCTGGACAGCATGAACTGAAGACAACATGACCCTGATCTAAGTAAAAAGTGAAAAATATTATAAGCTTTTGAAAAAAAAAAAATAGAGAGGAGAAAAATAAGAAAGGCAGTCTCAGAAAAAATACAGGTGATGAATAAGAAACAAATATCAGCAAAAGAAAAAAGAATAGGATCTGCAACATTTTTGGAGGAAAAAAGATACATCATTGTATTGGAAAGGAATCTGGCAAACTTTTAAATACAATTTTAAAATACAACAGTATCTTCTAAATGAAATTCAGAGAAATGCAAACAAAACATCAGAATTTCAAGACCTCACATGAACTGAAGCTTCTGTCTACATTTTTAAGGGTATCTTCAATTCTTTTCTCTGTGAAATACTTCAGAAATATAAGCCAATAAGCCCTTCATATAGCCCTCCAAAATATCTACTAGTATCACCATTTTACAGGTGAAGACAGGTAAGTAACTTGGATCAAGTCACAAGAAAATGATTCTTCAGAGCCAAACTAGATAGAGATTTATAGTTTCTAGTTCTGTGCTCAGACCATTAAATCACATCTCTCCATCCAGCCATGTCTATTAACAAACTGACTTCCAAATTAACAGTGAAACATGATCTCACAGTCTTTCTCCAGTATCTCTTCTTGCTTCGTTCTTTTTCAACAAAGTGCTCACAGACATCATTTCCTATTGAAAGATGAAATACTGAGACGTACTTGGGGTCTGATATTAATGTGGAAAAGTCTCTGTGTGACAAAAGTGATCCAGAGCTTTCTGCAGTACAGAAGGTCGTGCATCTGGCATCCGCACCTGGTGAAAAGCTATTCACAAGAAAACAGTGGAGCCATTTTCCAACAGCTACATGTGTGCCTCCCACAGAGAACTGCAGCTTCTGGCTCAGGATATGGACAGGAACTCTGTTACCGCTCTGTACTTTTTCAACATGAGAAACTGTTACGCCAATATAGGTGGCTCTTCGTTACTAAGTAGCCTGGGCTGTTACTCTGCCCTAAGTCACTTTTCCTCCTAATTAAACATGGGCAAAAATCTCTAGCAATCATCTTCATTAAGCTTTATTGTCTTTCATTTTACAACAGAGTGTAGAAATAGAAATATAGAAATGAAAACATGTTCCAGTTAGATTAATAAGTGCCACATTTTTTTGGATTACCAAATAATTCAACTTCTAAAGATTTCCCTGAATATTGGTTTCTTTCTTGTATTCTGCCTTAGCTCTTATTTTTATGTAGCTCTTTTATTCTCACTTGTACAATGTGTAAGAAATCCTCAACCCTTTGCAATCAAAGGCAATGGTGAATATTCCCTTTGTGTCAAGGTTTTATCATGTGCATGTGTCTGCAGTGCACAATGTAAAAGCTTCTTCATGCTTTAGAGTATTCCAAATATACTGTCGTTTTATCTGGGACACGTAGATCGGCTATATACTTCACAGCATTAAATCTCCAAGGATAGAGGGAAAAATTGGTCCTGGCATAATTCCAGTGGACTAATTAGGGTGACATCAGGACCTAGTTTTTTTCACAGCATCTGTTTCATGAGCAGAGAACCATCTTGCCAGGATATGAAGGTGTGAAGATTTCTTCCCTAGGCTTGCCATATCCTACAAGGAATATTGTTAATGGGTCACAGCTGAATGTTAATTATTTGGGAGGAAGTACAGTCTCACTGAGCAGAGATACACAAGGCACTCCAATGCGTAGAAGACACAAATTCTGATTTAGAAAAGCTCAGAATAAAGGAAGGAGAAGGGAGGGAGATAGGCTGGTGTGTAGACAGACTGATAGACAGAGGCATTGGTTATAATAACAGATTACATTGTGGCCACCTTGTTAGAAAGACTTCCTGTGAACTGAGATTGCTCTGACAAGTAGATGTCCTTGTAGAACAGGGAGAAAAATTTCCTGAAGAAATGTGGAAAAAACTTCTCATACCTTTGTTTGTTGGCTAGGTGGAGGTCAAGTCAGGTCGTAGCCTACCTCCAAGCCTTGAGGTCTGGATTCTCTCCCACTCACCACAGCCCCTGCTGGGCTGAGGAGAGAACCAGGCCCAGTTGTTTAATTCCTGTTTAGTATAGCTTGTAAGAAAAATTGCATCCAGCTTTGCTGCCAAAGTGGAACCACAAGAAGTTTGCCAGCTCTGTGTGCCAAGTGGTTTAAGTCCCATCGTTCTCATCCTTCATTAAGTTATGAGGCAGTTGGCAAAATCAGGGCTTGGAAAAGATATTGAGAAAGCCTGAACTACACAGAGCTTTGCCTGAATTTGAAGTGCAGATGCTGCAGTCTGTTCAGTGCTGCTGGGTGACACAGTTCTGCTGGCTTGCTAGGTGTTGTTATAACACTATTTCTCAGCTTAGTAGTGCACAGTGAGGGAGTGTGTCTGTATGTGTATTTGCCTTGAGACTACCTTTGTCTTACCTTTTACATGACAAAAGTTGGGAAGCTAGACTGGTTTTGGAATCCTGAGAGGAGAGAGGGGACAGTCTTCAGAGTCACCCAGGTGCTGGTGTCAGCAGAAGACTTTTTGCCATGTGGTGTGAGCTGGGTGTTTATGCAATTTTTCAAAAATTATGATCTCTGAATTTCATATGCTTGTGTGTGTTGTCTCTTCTGCTTTTGTATCAGAAATGCTGGAGCAAAGCAAAGGCCACAAAACATGAAATCTTTGAGAGTTTTGTGTGTATGTTGCTATTTCAAAATAAATCTCTATTTTGCCCAGAGTCCTACCTGAAGCACTGATCAAGAACAGTTTATACATATGAAAGTGTTGAATTGATGTAAGTGCAGTAAAGAACCCAGAAGAAGTATGATTTTACTGTGTTGTTTACATAAATAATTTTTGGCATCAAACTAGCTACAATTATAAAAAAATATACATCAGCATTTGACTTGTTTATGAACAAAAGTCAAATTCAGCCCTATCATAACCATTCAAATTGCACTGAAATCAAGAGGCATTGTTCCTGCTTACACAGTATGTGACAATTCGCAGAGCATCAGTGGCTGCCACTGTAAATGCAAATAATATAACAAATTATTTCATTCATTTTACTAGCACCCAGTGGAACCACTCAGATGTGAAGCTTTCTACATTAAACACAATTTCATGTTTTAGTAGGAGAACACCCCCATTTTGTATTTTAAAAGTGGACAAGGAAAGTACTATGGTTTGTTCAAGGACACTTAGCAAGCTTAAGTTGTTGATACCAGTTGTATTCTTGTCTTCTTGAAGAAGGCTTTCTGTAGCTGTCCATTCAGCTCCTGCTCAGGTTTTGGTTAGCACACAGCCCATGCTAAGTCTCAGTGTATGCTGGAAGCAACACCATTAGGTCGATGAGACAGTAACTTGTAGACAGGACATCATGGCCAGAAAGGGCTGAAGGTCATTGTTCAGTCACTGTCGCCTGCAACTTACAGTCTTCTGGAGTTATCATCCTTGTATATCTAAAGTCTGGCAGTTTCTTCAGAATTCACTAACTTAGGGAAATGGCATAGACACATCTTGTGAGCTGGAAGGCATAAATATGTTAGCTTAACCAAAAAGTTTTCAAGTGCATCAAACAGCAGTCAGACTGCTGAGGCTTTTGTGGTTTCCCATGTGATATGCAAAATGCCCAAACCCTGATGAGGGAGGAAGGATGAGCATTTCCACCCTCACTTTGTTAGGTTTTGCTCATAGGCACGTAAGTTGCCAGTTGCAAGTTAGGAATTACAGAACTTTTGAGTTGGAAACCTCATCAATGACACAATGAATTAGTGAATTAATATTTTAGACTGGTCTGTACAAAGGGGATTGAGCCCTTATGTGACATACTTGTATGTTTTCTTCCCTATAATAAAGTTTAATTTATGGAATACCTTGTCCTGTAAATTTGAGAGATACAAATGGACCATGACAGTTGTTGTACTTCTATAAAAATACTAGCTGAATGATTTAGAATCATAGAAACATATCATGTCTCAAGCTGGAAGGAACCCTTAAGTATCAGGAAGTCAAACGTCCTGTTCCTCACAAAACTATCTAAAACTAAATTGTGTGACCAAGGGTTTCACTTAGACTTTCCCCGAACTCTGACAGGCTTGGTGCCATGACCTCTTCCCTGGGGAGCCTGTTCCTGCCTCTTCTTCAGGTGAAGAACCTTTTCCTAATGCCAATCTGAACTTCCCATGATCCAGCTTCATTTTGTTTCCTCATTCCCTATTGCTGGTGGCCAGAGAGAGGAGATCATCACCTATCCTTACCCTGCTCTACCAAGGAAGCTGTGGACTGTGATGGGGTCAGCCTTCTCTTCTCCAGGTTTAACAAACAAAGTGACCTCAGCTGCTCCTTGTAAGTTTTGCCCTTGAGACCTTTCAACATCTCAGTCATCTTTCTCTGAACACTGTTTTATTTCCTTATGTTGTGACACCCAAAACTACACACAAAACTTAAGATGAGACCTCATCAGTGTGAAATAGAGTGGGGCAATCACTTTCCTCAGCTGGCTGGTGATTTTGTGCCTGGTGAACCCCAGGACACATTTGGCTCTTTTGGCTCCCAGGGCACACTGCTGACTTATATTCAACTTGCTGTCAGTTCAAGATGCAAGATCTCTTTCCCTGGGACTGGTCTCCAGTCTCTCATCCCCCAGTTTATACACATGAGGATTACCCTCTCCTAAATGGAGAATCAAACACTTGCTCTTGTTGAAGTGCATACAGTTGGTGCTTTCACAGATCTTCTGTATCTAGTTCTCTCTCTACTCTTGAGGGAGTCCACAGCTCCTCCTAATTTAGTATCACTGGCAAACTGAAGTCCAGTGTCCAGATCATATATAAAACCATTGAAGAGCACTGGTCCTAAAATTGAGCTCTGGGGAACCCCATTTGTGACTGGGCACCAGTCTGGTTTGTAACCCTCTTTACTATAACCCTTTAGACAAGATCCATCCACAAGTTGTTCACCCAGTGCTTTATGGACTTGTCTAGCTGTGTGCTGGATGTTTTATCCAGAAGGATGCCATAAGAGACCGCACCAAACCTTTGCTAAAATCCCAAACTACCACATCTACTGGCTTCCTTTGGTCAGCTAGATGAGTGGCCTAGTCATAAAAGGAAATTAAGTTGGTTAAGTAAGAGTTTCCACTTGTGAGCCTGTGATGATTATGATCACCAATGACTGTGTTGTCTCTCTAGTGTGTGTCTATGAATCCCAGAAAAACGTTCTCCATAATTTTACTGGGCAACAAAGTGAGACTGACTGACCTGTATTTACCTTGTTACCCTTCTTGAAAATTGGTACATGGTTTAAGTTAAAAGGACCTTAAAGATCATCTAGTTCTAACACCCCTGTCATGGGCATGGACACCGTCCACTTAACCAGGCTGCTCAAAGCCCCATCCAGCCTGGCCTTGAACACCTTAGGAATTATGCATCCACAACTTCTTTGGGCAACACATCCCAGTGCCTCCCACAGCCACCTCACATTTGCCAGCTTCCAGTCAAGTGGGACCTCTCAGACTGTTGAAAATTAGTGGAAGAGGTCTTATAATTACATCAGCCAGATCTTTCAATACTCAGGGAGGAATCCCATAAGGCCAAATAGACATATGTGCACACAGCTGGAGCAGAAAGTCTTGAGCAAGTCAACTGGGAGTTTATCATTCCCCATGTTATGATCTTCAAACTCTCCAGGCCTCTAGGAAGCCCAACTTCTCTGCTTTTGAAGATGGAAGCAGAGAAGGCATTAAAACTCTTTCATTTTTCTACATCCATACTTGTGAAGTGACCAACCTCATCAAGTAACAGAGCAGTGTTATCCCTGATTCTCTC
>JAWWEV010000095.1:33603559-33633303 GCA_035583235.1 Hafferia zeledoni | reverse complement strand
AAAGAAAGAAAGAAAGAAAGAAAGAAAGAAAGAAAGAAAGAAAGAAAGAAAGAAAGAAAGAAAGAAAGAAAGATTTTAAACTAGGATCAGTTTAGTAGATTCTGTCTTCAGAACAGTATAAAACTATTCCTCAGGTCCGTTCTATTTGCTTTTAAAAACCATCACTGGTAACATGAAATTCTACACACAGAACTTGGGTTCCTATGCTGACTGAAATTCAGTGCAAGATAGCTGGCTTAGCAAATGTGTTTCTAACGCATTACCAAAGAAAATAACTTTGTTGATGCCACAGTGTTAACTGCAGCAAAATGGAGGACGGAATGGGTTTCCTTGAAAAAAGCAAGTATGTATTTCCTGGAGCACTTCGTAATGAAGAAGATCTGCGAAATTAAGAAGATTTTTACTTTCCCAGTTTCAGAAAGCCACCTAATTTCACACAGCCAGATTTTGGCTCTTTTTAAAGAAATGTCATCACAAAAGCCAAATTATATTAAGGAGGTTATATGGAAACAGGACTCCACAATTCTGAACACCAAAAAGCTGGTGTGAATTTCTATACGCAGGCAAAAGTAGAATCACCTTACATCAACAAAATATCTGGCAAGGGTTACATTTTAGAGAACTACTTCCTCAAAGCAGATATGGTGCTGGAACAATAAGTGCTTGGGTTAGCCATCACATACTAATGAGCTGCTTTGGAATAAAACAGGTAGTTTAAAATTATGAGGCATGATAGGTTTGACGTGGTGCAAAAAAAAAAAAAGACGATGTGAAGATGACCATAGCAGGATGCTAATCATTTATTGTGATAGCAGTTATACTCGCAATGAAAGGCTGATGGACATCATCAAGAACACAAAAAAAAAAAAGAAAAAAATCTGCTGGAAAGGTTAGGAATGCATCAGGTTCCAGAAATAATGAAAATAATATATATTTCAGCAGAGATAAGAGGAATTGAAATTCATAAGTTTACTACTTTAACTCTTGTAAACAGCAATAAAACTAATAACAAAGGGGATTTGACAAAGCCTATACATATTTGGTTTGCCCTTTAAAAGTATGGAGTTATTTCAACATTTGTTTTATTTTCTCTTGTTAAAAAAGGCTTTACAAGTGGCAGACTTTATTCTGTTATAAGTATGGAAGTAAGGCATCTTTTGCTAAGAAGCGGGTTTTCCTCTCTCAGTATTCTTGTTCTTCAAAAATGTAACCAAAATTTAATTGTGGGAAAATCTGCAATGACCCTGATAAAAATAAGAGACTAAAGGGAAAAATCACTCAATCATTCTTTTTCTTCAATCTTAGAAATACTTGGCTTATGAACACTCAGAGAGTAGCAACACTAGGCAGAAAGACCAACCCAAATCTAGCACACTGAAGGCATCTTTTCAACAACTTCAAGGATCACTGAATTCTGAAGAAAATTCTGGCCCCTGTTTCATCACAATAAAGAACAGGAATAGTCTAATTAATGGTAAAAAGTAAGCCCTCTTATGATCTCTTACACTCTGGAATATGGAATCACTCCACAGCTACTCACTGTGCATCTAACTAAGGATGCTGCAAGTCCATCTTGGCTAGAGAAGCAGTTGTGCAGGCAAAACACACTTTTTGAATGAAGACTGGGACATATGATGAAGTTCTTTATGCCAAGGGCTGGCAAGAGGGAAGCTGAGCTGAAGGAAGACCACAGAGAGCTGAGTGAGTACTGTTAGAATGAGAAAGGTAGGAAGGATAAATTGCATTAAATGGTCCTTAAGAAAGAGTCACCACTGTCCTGTGGAGCTGTGTTCCACTGACTCAGATCTCCCTTGCAGATGCAGAAATACCAATTTAACTTTCCAAAGCTTGAAATTAATCTAAATTGCTCTTTTGCTGCTCTTGAAATGTGCCACAGTGGATTGTTGACTGTTTTTCTTATCCTTAAATTCACAGCACCCTGATTCATTACAAGATGACATGGCACAATGATGTCAATCTACTCCTTCCTTTTGGAAATAAAGATTTGAAAACCCATATTTTGTCTTCTAAAGTCTTCTCATGAAGGCCCAGGGACATACAGTCCTCATGGGATGGATGTCTATCTGCAAAATATATCAGATTCTTCTGTTAGTGGATTTGGTAGACGTACATGGTGTTTGCACCATGCTTTCCAGAAATATAGCAGAATTTTACCACACTACTGTCATAATGCCAAGTTGCTCATTTTTGATAGTAATATCTGGGACAAAGTAGATTTTTAATAGCATAAGACTTCCAGGCTTGGCAACACATACTGATATATTTAATAGAAATCTCAAATGGAACTAGAGTATTAACAGCATTTTGGCACTTGGTCTAAGCTCCATATTTTTTCAATGTCCTTGATATTAGCAACATTTTTCCATGCTTCTATATTGATTAAAAACAACACAACACATATCAAGGTGTCATTTTCTTTCCCTTCCTCTTTACATCTTCTGCATAGAGACTTCCATGAGTGAAAAGTTCAAAGAACTGTCAAATAATGTAAAATACACAGTCATATATATAATTTATTCTCTTTTGACTAATTGTCTATAGCAGCACCTCTCTTTCCTAATTTTACATGAGAGAGTATGCTGTAATTATTTAGCCAGGAGTTGAAATTGCTGCCAAGATGCTGTTACTATCATGCATCAGTTCTATGTCTCTCTCAGCTGACATTGTTCTATGAAGATAGTGTATGGACCGGTCCTGTCCAACCCAAAAGTCTCCTGTGTTTTACAGTGTGAGCAGGAGTCAGACTTCAACAACTTACCAAGAAATTAAATGGATGCCTGTTACACACAGTGTCACAAAGCTAGTGCAGATTTATCCATGGTACTTCACTGGAATTTAAACCTTAGAAACACTAAGCTAGTCTACAATCAAAATACTGATTCAGTTCTGAAGGAGTAATATTAAAGAAAAAAAGATCTCACAATAAGCAGATGACTCCCAGAAAGTTCATTTAAAAATAAACATAACATAAAATATTATGGGCAGATAATAATTTCAGACCCCAAAACCTGAGTTTCAGATTAAGCAGAAGCTTAATTGTATGTTTAACAATTAGCTCACCTGGAGTTGATTTATTAATTACATGTATATGAAGTATACAGTACACTTGTATAATTGTATAAAGTGAGACCTACTGATACTGCATATATTCAAGTATAAATGAAACATTTTATCTACAAGTCAATAGCGCAAAACTCTATTTTAACATATTTTTCTTTAAGTTTCTCTATATGTTGGAATAATAAGATCCCATTTTCTCAGTTTTAAATTGTACTACAAGTTAAATGTTGGATTAAAAGATGATATAATGAAATGGGAGATAAATCTACAGTGATAAAAACCCAAATATTAATTCAGTGAAGAAAAATGACTGCATTTTCTGAGGCCAGAGATAGCTTTGAATGTACAGTAGCTCATTTGTTAATGAATGCAGAATGGTCAGGAAATAAGAGAACTCCTTCATTATGGCTGCCCCACAGCTACTCTAACCCTTATATTGCAACAGCATGAAGGGAATAAAACTTCTTAAGCTGGTTGTCCTTCACTCTGAGACAGGATAATCTTTGAGAAACATTTTACGGTGCATCTTTTGAAGAAAAGTGCATTAGTCTTTACTGAAAAACATTTGGTTGACCTTGAAAATAAAGCATTCATGAGAAGTATGAGCAGAAGTTTTCATTATTCCTTAAGCCGTTGCTTCAGAGAGACAAAAAATTCCTCCTTCCATTGCAGCTCCACAATACCCAGTTGCCAAGCAACTGATCTTTTATGGTAGATCTCCATGGCAACTGATGTAAACAAAATCATAAATCCCATTACCTAACTAATACTAAGGCTGCACTATAAAAGGAGAAAGAATCACGCCGAAGTTTAAAGACATAACATAAAGGAGTAACAAGGGAATTTTTAAAAAAAGGCTGTTGCATATAATTAATATGGTTCATCTTATGAAACTTTCTCTTTTTACATTTTCTTACAAGCCACTCCGAATCATTCTTTTCTGGATGTAATAAATGCATTTTCAGCATAATAAGCTGCCTAAGGAAACCACTACACTCAACAGGTAAACCTGCAGTCAGCATTAAGAGCAGCCTGTGCACAGAATGATTGTGCTAAACATTGTTACTGCGAACTGAAAAACCTTTGGTGTAGATAAAACAAAGCTGAAGTTCACTGATAAACTAGGGTGGCTAAGTAGTTCCACCACTCTTGCCTATGAGAAAGTTAAAATAGAAAGTTACAACACACAGGTCACTTTTGCTCACTGTCAGAAATTCAGGCTGTCACAGACCCAGGTCAGAATGAAACACAAGCTCATGGACTCTTCAGAAGGGTCTTACAGATAGTGCAAAAAGACAGGGTAGGGCAAAGACATGAAATGGGCATGCAGGATTTTCTGTAACTGAGTAGTAGTAGTTCTAACATTCATTTAAACATCCATGTCAACAAGTCATTGTAGCAGCATTCTTTAAAGATGGAAACAATGTAATTTTGTATCTTTGAGTGGAAATAAGCTTCATTTGCATTTGTTTGTTCTACTTTGTCTCTATTTATTTGTATCCTTCCCTGATTGTCATAGACAGCAAACGTATGAGTTTTTTATGTTCTTAAGTCCTATTTCCTTCTGGATAAACTGTGTCATTTAAGTACCAGTTGGTGCCACAATCTCCCCTGAGATGGCATCTAACTAGGCCACTAATGGTCTTTGTTACAATCCATGCCTCTAAGAAGTGATAAATGGCTTGAATTTTGTGACTGATTCTACTTTTAAATATGATCAGCTTGCAACACTTCCAAATAAAAAGAAATCAACATACATACAGATCTATAAATTCTCTTTTAAATCTGATCATAAGATTTCTTTTTTGAGCAGTGTGCATTTGAGTTATGCTTCCAAGAAGGAAAGAAATTTTTGAACACAAAATATACATCACACTTTTCTTACCTGAACTTACAGTGCAGATGAACTGAAAAATTTTAGAAGCAGATGTATGATTTGTGATTACACGTTTAATGAGCTTTTTTAAATTATGCAAAATTTAAAACTTACTTTTAACAGCAAACTAATAATGGTGGCAAAGATATAAGAGCTTTGAATGTATACAAATTTTTCTGAACTACTGACGATTTCTTGTGGGAGCAACTCCAGTCTTTTAAAATCTCTAAATATTGCACAGATTTTGTATGGATCCAGCAACAATAATTACAAAAATCCTTTTATGGACATCATTATAACAATTTTTGTTTCTGCCCAATTCCCTCATGGCCTCAAATAAATATCTTTTTAAAATTGATTAATTAATAATGAATCAAGAACTGAGAACTCCATTTCTTTAACCATAGATATGTACATTCTAGGTCAAACAACATACTTTTCAGATATATGGCATTGTATTATGGTATTCCATAGTTAAAATTAGACTAACAGATACATTTTTTTTCAAATAGTAAGTGACATGCACAAGACTCCATAACACAGGTAATTCATTAAATCCTTTAGCAACTCTCTGGCCTCAAAAAATTTATTCCAATAGTAAGACAGATATACCAGAAATTCCCTGAAGTCCACCTCTCATTCTGACTTTGTGAAGAATCTGAGTTTCTTTGTAAGAATGATGTGGTGTTTTAGGTGTCCTTTCTGCCTTACTCAGTTAAATTACTCTCTAATTGCTTTACAAATACAGTTAAAGTTCAAAAGGATTGGAACAGCATATCCTCTTAGAATCATTGAATCACAGAATGGTTAGGGTTAGAAGGGACCTTAAAGATCACCTAGTTCTGATCCTACTACCATGGGCAGGGACATCTTCCACTATACCAGGTTATTCAGAGCCCCTTTCTTTCTGGTCTTGAACACCTCCAAGGATGAAGAGTATACAACTTCCCTGGACAGCCTGTTGCAGAGTCTCACTACCCTCACAGTAAAGAAATTCTTCCTAATATCCATCTAAAAATGCCCTCTTTCAGCTTAAAGCCCTTTTTTTTTTTTTCCCTATCACTACATGGTCTTGAGAAAAGCCTGTCTCCCATGACCTTCTAGGCCCCTTTGTGGTTTTGGAAGGCTGCTGCAAGGTCTCCCTGGTGCCCTCTCCTTTCCACAGTGAGTAACCCCAACTCTCTCAACCTGTCTTCATTATCCAAGTGGAAAGCAATGTTGAGTGTTGTCCTCTGGGATCAGCACTGGGATTGACATTGTTTAACATCTTTGTCAGTGACATGAACAATGGGATTGCGTGCACCCTCAGCAAATTTGTAGATAACACCCCAAGCTGTGTGGTGCACTCAACACACTGGAGGGAAGGGATCCCACCCAGAGGGACCTTGACAGGCTTGAAAGGAGGGCCTGTGCTATCCTCATGAAGTTCAACAAGGCCAAAGGGAAGGTCCTGCACCTGGGTCAAGGCAATCCCAAGCACAGGCTGAGCAGACAATAGATGAAGACTAGTCCTGAGGAGAAAGACTTGGTGGTGTTTGTGGAGAAAAACCTCTGCTCAGAGTCCAAAAAGCCAACTGCAATCTGAGCTGCATCAAAGACTAGTGACCAGCAGGTCAGGTGAGGCAATTCTGCCCCTCAACTGTTGGAACAAGTCCAGAGGAGGGCCATCAAGTTAATCAGAGGTATGGGGCACCTCTCCTATGGCAACAGGCTGAGAGAGGTGGTGTTCACACTGGAGAAGTTAAGGCTCTGTGGAGATCTTGCAACAGTCTTCCAGTTGACTGCAACTCTCTGAGTACAACCATCCAGTAAATTCCTTATCCACCTTATCCTTATCTGTCTCATGGTTTGAACAACTTCTCTGTATTCCCCCAGGATACTTTTTCCTGTGTCCATCCTCTGTAAGATACTTTTTTGTGCTGAAGTTGTCCAGAGGCTCGTTGTTCAGCCACGTAGGCCTCCTGGCCTTCTTCCTTGAATTCCTCTACCTAGGGATGTCTTGCTCTTGGACTTGGAGGAGACAATCCTTCGATATCATCCAGCTCTCTTGGGCTCCTCTTCCCTCCAGGACTCTATCCCATGGCACTATCACCATGGAGATCCTTGAACAGATCAAAGTCACCTCTCCCAAAATCCATGGTAGTGAGCTACCTGTGTGCCCTCCTTGTTGCCCCAAGGATCTCAAACTCCACCACTTCCTGGTCACTGCAGGCCAGGCTGCCCTTGGGCTTCACATTCCATATCAATCTCTCCTTGTTGCTGGGAACAAGGTTCAGCATTGCACCTCTCCTTGCTGGCTCTTCTATCACTTGGAGAAGGAAGTTGTTACCAACACATTCCAGAAAACTCCTGGATTGACTGTATCCTGCTGTGTTGTCCCTCCAACAGATGTAGAAGTGGTTGAAGATTCCCATGAGGTTCAAGGCCTGTGAACATGAAGTTGCACCTATCTGTCCACAGAGGGCCACATCAGCTTGGTTTTCCTGGTCAGGTGGCCCATAGCAGACCACCAGTATAAAATTACCAGTCCCTGCCCTCCCTTTAATCCTGACCCATAAGTTCTCAGCCAACTCCTCATCCATCCCCAGGTGGAGCTCCTTGCACTCCAGATGGTGCCCAATGTAGTCCAGCTGGTATCTTCTCAATCCACCTGGCTTTCTAACCATTGCTGTGATGGCTGAAGATTTTTCTGGCATTATATACAGAATCTTCCAACTTCATAAATCAGTCAGAAATCATAATAACTGGTGTTGAGTTGTGTAGGGGAAGTATGAACAGGTAATAGAGTTAGCCAAATACTTACACTTTTGCTTGCCTTCATATTATTTGGATAAGAATAATAAAAAAGGCAAATAGCACCAAATGACGGTTGTCCACATCACAAAACCACCACAGAACTTGGCAAAACTCAACACAGATTCTGTTTCTGTATGGCCCAGGGCTGGAAATACGTTGATTACATAGACCATGATCTTATTAGCAGACTGGGTACAAAAAAGTGGCTGCTCTTCTGTATACTAGCCAGAACAAAGCGATTACATCTAAAGTGTGGCATTCTCCCACTGTTTTGGAAGGCAATGAATAGCTAGGAGACTCATTATTAAATCAAGGTTAGTATTATGCTCTGTACTCCTATTCTGGTTGGACTAGAATTTGTAGAAATGAAGTACCTGGTACACTACATCTGTAATCTCACCTATACTGATGCCCATGAATCAACAAAAGAGGGGAACAAATCCTGGAAGACATAATCTAAACAATGGCAGGTGGGGCATTTGAAAGCATATGCGTAAGATAGAAAGGTTCAGCATCAGAAACTTAGAGGGCCTTTTTAAAATTATGGACTACTGTTGTTTATTAGAAGTTACTGTTTGTTGTTTTATTTGAAAGAGATTGCAGATAGTCTTGATTTTTTCTTATTCAGAACTCTGTTGTGTATTCCTGCTCATTTAACTGGTAACAATGCATTGACCTTCATATAAAGGATGCTTGAATGAGGCTGTCATCTTTCCTGCTGCTATTAGCCACTCCGCCAAGAGGGATAATTGGATCCTACCAACAGGTGATTGTTGAGCGAAAATAATAATGTAGTAACAAATTTTCCAGCCTTGCACTGAGTTTAAATCATCCCTTGGTAGCCATTCTCCAAGACCTCTTTCTTTTCCTTTGGTAAAGTGATACCCAAATTGCATGGCCAGACTTCACAAACGCATATTTGGGCAGGGCTGTCCCGACATGGGTGTGCCCTTCCAGCCTGCGCAGTGGATTTTTTAGGTGAGGCACAGCGTGTGCAGAACTGGCCCCACCGTTTAAGTCCTGAGGTCCATTTGCCAAGGCCGAGCGAGCTTGGACAGTGACAGTGAAGTCCTTGGGACTGTCACAGGACTCGGTACCAACCAGGGCTGACTCTGCTGAGCATCCGAGATGTGATGGGATGGGATGGCAGGGAGGCATTTACTTCCAGGGGTTGGTCCCCACTGAGACTCGAACTCAGGTCCTTGGGATTCAGTCTGGAGTGCTCTCCTTGGGACCACCCGGATACTCAAATAGCAATGTAACAAAGAAGCTCACATGCTTACCAGGGACATTCATTGAAACAGTCTTGTGACTAACTTTTCATAACCCAAACTAAAACAGGAAACATCTCAGCTTTCCAGCCCTACAGGTTAGGCACTCCTTCTGCAGAGCTGAATGGCCCAAACCTTGTATAACTTGTGTACACTCAAGTGCAGAATTTACAAACGGGTACATGTGTACTGAACAATCCAAGGATTATACAATTTGACATCTGCATCTCAAACCCAACAGTTAGTATCACTGCAAATGTTTATGGAAACACTAAATAAATAGCTTACCCTTCAGTTAAGCCCCAGGTTCACCCCTGAAAACACTCATCATATCCAATTATTTTCCTGCAACTACTCTGCTCATCAGAAAATTCCATACAACCAAATGGAGTGTCTGAGCAAAAAGGATTTTTAAAAATCTGTAATAACCATTAACCACTAAATTACTTCGTACACTTTTGACATGTTCATTGTACCTATTAACTTTTATCTTTGACTTGATATCCAAAGAGAAATAATTAAAAGAGAAATAATTTTTATCCAATTTGGCAATTAAGTCATATCAGAAATTTATAGGTGTTGTTGATAAACAGATTTAAATTACAATAGCAAGACCTCTGTAAGCTCAATTTCCAAGTGCAACCAGACTGACATCTACATGTGATTATCTTTTCTGTATTTCAAGCAGGAATTGAGCTGCATTCTTACTCTTATGGCTAAATCAGCATTGCTGCAGCTGCGAAGCTTCTGCCTGGAAGTATATCTATGGTCAGCAAATACTATCCTAGTAACAGTTAATTTTACACAGAATCTTCAAAAGTTTGAAAAATTCTCAACATGTAATTCATTATTGTACAGATCGTATATTTATAAGGCAACACAAAATATTGTTTAGACTATCTCCTTAGGAATAATTTTGTGTCCTCAATGCTATAAAGCCAGTTTTCTGCTTCTTTTAATCTGCTCTAGTATGACATCATTCTTACCCCTAGAAAGTTTCCCCTAGTGTTTCTAAGTAGTTTTTAAATTCTCTTAAGCTCTTCTAAGAGTAACTCCCCATTTTTAATGGACATTAGTAGAAAATGGAGGGAAATCCTTATGCCCTGTTACTGATAACACAGAACATACGGTATTTTATATTCAAATTGCAATATCTATTCTGATTAGTCTAGAGAAAAAGTGTTTCCTTCATAAGCATTGGATTCCATCTTTTATGTCTCAGAGATGGACAGAAGAGGCACTGGTTTGCCACCATCTTTTTGGTTGTTTGGGGTTTTTTCCTAATCTCAAAGAGTCCTTTCATCAGCAAGGTAAAGGTGCTTTTGACCACTTTTTCCCATAACGATCAACAAAAGCAGAAAGTAAGGCAAGGGGGACAGACAAAATTCACATGCCAATATTTGCTTCAAGAAATCAATCAAGGTCTATGAAATTCACAGCATACACTAAGCTCTAAATGTGCAGAGTATCTGCTACCACAGCTCACATAGTAAGCATTCATATGCAGGGAAATATATCACACCTACTACCCAAATGAAACATGCAGACATACCACAATCCACATGATTCTCAGATCAGTTAAGGTGAAAATATGATCTGTTTCTTCCAGCATCTTAAGTGATCTAATGGAAAGGAGGTGGATGAAGTAAAAAATATTCAACCAATATGAATAACAGTGAATGAAAAGAACCACATACAATTAAGATAACACTTTTCCTAATCTTAATTCTGTTTCAGTCACTCAAAGAAAGTATTCTCAGTTTTTCTGGAAAACAGTACCTACTAAATAGAGGTACTTATTTTGTGGTAATTTAGAATCTTCCTATGTCTTTCCCCATTGCACAAACATTAGCACATTTTTTTTCCTCCATCCAACATATCTCCCTACTGTCCTATTTTCTGTCTGTTTGGCACAATTATCTCCTGCTCAGTGTTATTGACAGTCTTTCTTCCTCAGATCTAGTTAAGTAGCATCACCACAGTTCACTAAAAGCAATTGCACTAACTTGTATTAAGGACAGACTTTCCTGCTACTTCTCAAACTTGTTGGAGTACTGCTCCCTAAGGCTTTGTCTATATTTTTCACCTGTAGCATCTCATCTAGTGAGACATGACCTTTTCCTATACTTTCTATGAAGCAAGTATCTCTACGTTAAGAATAAATAGAGTATATTGTCTTGACTCATCTCTAGTGTGTATATCAATATTCTATCAACATTCTATCAATATCAACATTCTAAAATGTTTATAAGCTTAAGAGAGAAGGCCTAAACAACTGACTAGTTTCAGTAAATTGCACCTCTTTATTTGCTTTCAGATGCTTTCTAGGGACAAAAGCTCTGCTTCTCTATACTTACTGCACAACTGCATAGCTCCTTGGTGATATGAGCAATGCTTGGATATGGCAGAGTATCAATTGTGTGTGAAGCCAGGAGCTTAACAGGATTCAAGAAAGGATTATACACTTATATGAATGATGAGACCATCCAAAGTTATATTAAGCAGTATAAAAATTAAAGCAATAAATCTTCATTCTTTAATTCTGACAGCAACTACTCTCCAGTTACTAGTTATGTAAAGATTTTTACCGGTAAGTAGGTTAGAGCAGAGCTATGTGACTAGCCTGCTGTTACAGTAGTACAATTCCTATATTTCTTTATTGCTGTGTAATCAGGCCTGCTTTAGTTGCAGCATTGCCAGACAACAGTTTGTCACCTAAAAGAAAATTCTACAATTTTATCTTGAACTGTTATACTTTAGAACTAGTAAAACAATAAAGTATTTTGGCAGCAAGTGTCAAGAATGGATGTGATAAGTATACTAAAAATAAGCAAATACTTGTATTTTTTACAAAGGAGAATGAGTGCTTCAGTTTTTGTTTGATTTTTTGTGCTAAATTCTTAAAGCCTATTGTTCTCTTATATAGAGCCGCAGATAAGAGATAAGATTAAAAAACAGAAAAAGCAACAGAAGTAAGAGAAACTCAGAATTAAAATATGTACTGCTTCTTAGAGTCATAAAGAAGTAATATTTGGGTTTTTTAAAAAGATATTTCAACTTCAAAGACATCTGTCAATTTCTAAAGTTGAAACAAAATTAGATTACAAAATCTTTTTTGTTTTCTTGAATTCCCCCTCTAAAAAAGAAGGAAGCCAGAACAAATGAAAACACAGGGCTCGTGCACCTCCCAAAAATGCTTGCATATGGCTTATTTGTCTTTTAACTAACATTTGTTAACCATGGATTAGTAGAACAGCCTCTTGTAATTATGGTTACTGTTCCATTTGTAGCTATCTTCATGAGGCCAGTGAATCTTTAAATTACAGGCTGACCACCCGGGAGCATGAGTATTGAATCAGCCACATCTCCATAGGCATCACATTTGGAATGATTATCCCAAAAGATGACATGCTAACGTACACATACCCAACAAAGAAGGTTTATACTCACAGCTTCAGAGTCACTTTCAGAGTGCCTGTAGTGGTTTTGAGTTCAATAAAACCAGGGTGGCCTCCCACATAATGTGTTCCAATTCAGTATGAGGGAAATAGCTGGTGAAGGTGGTCTTTGTTAAACACTGGTCATTCTGACAGCCATCACAGCATCTCTCGGTTCTAACCTCAGACACTGAGCTGCAAGAGGAGTTAGGAAACTGGCCCAAAGAAAAGAGGTTTGATTTGCTAAAGGCTGTATACATTTGAAAGAGACATAAATATATGTCCTGTATATGCATATGTAGATATACACAAACATATACATATATATCTCAAATAGAAAGAGAAACAAAATTATTTTTATTTCCTAAAAGTCAACGCAATTTTACTACATTGGTTACTGTCTTTATTAATGCCTCAGAGCGTCCCATTCAAATCACCGCTTCCAAGGTAAAAGACTTTATGATCTTTATTGCCTGTGTCATTCATCCTTGATAATTAATCTGTAGTCCTTTAGGATGAGATCATAGAACTAGCTCTCAAAGGCCTGAATCCAAAGAAATTCAATGAGCCAGCAAAATACATTGAGAGGCTATGCTGAACCAGCCTTCCCTTCTCTCATAACTTCACATAAGTTGTGCTGACATCAGAGATGCATCCAGATGTTTTTGAAGGACTTAAAAAGCAACTTGTTCCATCTTGAACTGAAATTTATGATGGTCAGTTTATAAATACACACAGATCCTTGACTAAAGGGGTTTCTGCAAGTCTTATAGCAGATCTGGAGACCTTGCTCTTGCCCAGCACATAGCTATAGGCAGAAAAGCAATGTCATTCAAAACCAGCTCTCTTCATCCAGAAACCTTTCTCTCATATGTCCATTGTCTAATAAATAAATGATTTTTTGCATAAACCTTTTTGAATAAAATTTCAGAAGGAGACCCAGCACTCCTCAAAAATACCACCCTAAGTAAATAAGGACAAGGAATCTGGCTTTTAGTTAGTTTTTCAGTCCTTGTATAATGCATAAATGCTGTTTGTGTAATATATACACACTTACAGACATGTTTTGATGGCATCTAGGAATTCAGAGAGGATTTGATTTCCCATTCTGCAGGACATTATATAAACATTTATTTATAAGGTGGTCCTTTCCCCAGAGGCCTTACAACATAAGTTTAATGCTATGCTGATGGATCCCTCATCATCTGTGCAAACTCAGTTACCAAACCACTTCCTCATTACTTATAGACAATGCACATTTGGACCAAAAACATTTCAGTGTAGAGAATTCCAGGTAGAAAGTGCTGATCTGCTGTGATTTTGCAACTGTAATGTTTATTCTGAATTGTGCCTGAGATAAGCAAAATTCAGCTGGCAATCTTCAAACAGACTCCTCTATACTGTGAGCAAGGATTTGGCTCCTTGTTTATACAAAGTGTTGCTTTTATTGAAGGGGAGAGGGAGGAGGGTCTTTCATGTTTTTCTATGTCGAAATTGTCATACAGTCTTGAAATGTAGAGTGGCTGTACATAGTGCATGCATTGTGTAGAGCAGGTGCATACACACTGTATATGGTAAACCTTGCCCACAGCATAGCACCCATTTGCCTTCTAGCTCCACATTGGTTTGGGATGTGAGTCCATTGTTTCCACTCACTGGCTTTCCCAGAAGGAAAACAGTAGGCAGAAAGCAGCCCTAGTTCACCTCTGCGTTTCCTCTGTTTTGCAGGAGTGGGATCTGAGCAGCGCTAAGGGATCACGCCTGCCCTGCCACAGGAATGTGGTCCATGGAAGTGGTATGCACCCCAGTGTCTTGGTTTTGGCCAGGGCAGAGGTAATTTTTTGTAGTAGCCATGAAAGGTGGAGCTTGGAACAGTGTGGGTATGTCTAGGTTGTTATTCTATACAACCTTGCATCATTGCTGGGGACAGAAGTAAGCAATCCTCACTTCTGAGAAGAAGGTGGGCATGGCTTGCAGTTGGGAAAAAAGCATGGCAGCTGGAAGGTCTGCCCACCATTGCTTTTCATTCTCCCAGGCTTTGGTGACCATTTTGCTTGTAAATTACCCTCTCTTTGTCACCATCATCATGGCTAGGCTTTGTGAACAAAGATTTAGGAAAGGCACTACCCACGCTTGCTGCAAGTGTGTTGGTGGCTAGAAAGGCTGATGTGGGATAGGCAAGTCCAGTTGCAAAAGGCACAGTGGAAAGTCTCCATAGGCAATATTGGTGAGGAATGGTTCTTTCCGCGTTTCCTTTTCTCCTCAAGACTGACTCTGTGTGTGTTCTCAAATGGAAGCAGCAGCATCCTGAATGGTGTGTCTCCATGACTCTCGATTGGAGGCCAGAGTGGACAATTGATGGCAGTCAATATGGCCAAGGCTGAGGTATTTTTCAGGGAGTCCTTGTATCTCCTCTTCAGGGCTCCTCTTTTGTGGCAGCCGGTGGTGAGTTCACCATAGAGCACAATCTTTAGGAGGCAATGGGTGATCCTCCATCCTGGAGATATGCCCTGTCCAGCACAGCTGTGCTCTCATCAGCATGGCCTCAACACTGGTGACCCCTGCCTGTTCAAGAACAGGCACATTAGTCACATTATCAGTCCAGTGGATGTTTAGGATTGAATGGAGGCAGCGCTGATGGAAGCGTTCAAGGAGTTGCAGATGGTGGCGATAGATGACCCATGATTGAGACCCATATAAAAGAGTAGACAGCACAATGACTCTGTAGACACTGATCTTTGTACTTTTCTTCAGGTGTTTATCGCACCAGACTCTTTTACAAAAGAGGCACAAACCACCGCCAGCATAGCACACAACCTCATGAGGGCACGCAAGCCCTCCCCCATGACAAGGGATTGCCCACAGAGAAGCCTCTCTCAGTACACTTCTGTTATTAATATTGTTGCTGTTACCGATAATTTTCTTTTTGCATTATGGTTTCCAGTAAATTTTTCTTATCTCAGCCTGTAATCTCTGCATTTTCTCTCTCACCAGAGAGTGGAGGGGAGCAGCTAGTGATTGTTCTAAATTTGGGAATACCATTCCTAAACCATGACAACCTTTAACTGGTGCCCAATATCAGGCAAGAAGTGTTGGGAGAACAACAGATCTGCCCAGAGGATTGGAAAGACTTTTGATCTAAGTGTTTGTGCATTAGACATTGAACCATTGGTTATAATGTTGCTTGTCTTCTCAGCAAGTGTGCTACCTAACCCTGTATATGTTCCCATGTGTGTTCCTCATGGTGTTCTTTTACAGAGCAGGGACAGGGATCAGGATTGCTTTGTTTCTGTACTGTGTGCTATCAGCTTATGACATGATAACATAAAGGGCAAGGAGGGTAATTTGGGATGTGTATTCAGTGTTGCCCACCTGCCCTTGCCTTGGGTGCTGCCTTTGGGAATTAATTAATATTCATACCCTGCCCGTGGAGGCAACAGAGAAGGATCATTTTTTTCCCCAGTTTATCACTCTCTTTTCCTCCTTCAAGCCTGTTACAACAGCTTTTGAGAATTTTTAATTCCCTTTAGATGTGAAGGAAAACATGGTCTTGTTGCTTGGTCTGTCAGATTTTCTCAGTGTGGTCCACTCCATGTTTAGAGTTACAAGAGATTTTTAGGAAGGTTTTTTCAGAAACCTGCCCCAAGGGCAGATAGTAAAGAGTAGGATTGGAATGTGGAAGAAAATGGGCCCAGTCCCCTCAGTTCTGGGGGAAATTCTCTGCTCTAATAGTTTAAAAGTTCACCCCTGAACAATTATAGGACTCTGTTGGAGTGATAAAATATGCAAAGGAAAAATGCTGTGGCAGTTCCAGAGACACATGAAGTTATGCAGTGTGCTGGGCCCCAGTTACTCTTTGTGGGACACTTCTCATTACTAAACAGGACCCTCAGCAGGAGAAGGAGGAAAGCACTGTGGCCACTCAAACTGCAGCTGAGTCAGAGGAAGAACCTGTGCCATTAGAAGTTGTCCCTACACAGAAGAAAAAATCCAAGACCAAATCAGTTCACTTAGTGAAGAGTGAAGAGAAAGCAGGGCCTTCACAAGAGTAGGAGGAAGTGGGGCCAGGGATAATCACCTGGTGCTTATCATGGATGAGCTACAAGATAGGAGAAAACATTTCAGCAACCAGTTGAATGAGCCCCTGGTGCCCTGGCTACTCTGATGCTGGGATATCATGGCCCATAAGATGAAACTAAATGGTAGTGAAGCCAAGCAGCTGGGATCTCTGTCCTGAGATGTGGGCATTGACAAGGGAATTAGGAAGAGGACAAAAACTGTTGGTCTCTGAAGGTGATTCATGTTGAGCACAAGGGAAAGGTATTCTCTCAAGGATGATCTAACAGTGCAGCTAAGCAGGTGGAGCTCCATGGAGCAAGGTATCCAGTATCTGAGAGAATTATCTATGCTGGAGGTAATCCATAAAGATTCAAATAACGAGCAGTCCCTTGTACACAGTTCATGCAGCAGAAGTTTATACAGAGCATGCAAAATCATTGGCATTGATGTCAATGAAAGAAGAACAGTTCTTGAGATGACCAGCTGACTCTCGCAGTATGATTATCTTTTTTCCTCCTTATCAACCTTGTGCCTCAGCTGCAGTAAGACTGTCCAACATTATGGACAGAATTGAAGGATTCAAGCAAATTAAGAGGGGAAATGTCCCATGCCCCACCAGTATCCAGCAGAAACACAGCCCCACTCTTTGACATGGACTGAATTGGGAAACATGATGAGTACTTCAAGGGAACTTGATTTTTGTATGAGAACATTCTGCAATGTTGAATTGTATAATATTGGTTTCTGAATGACACTGGCACTCTATGCCATAACTACCATGGACAATGAGTGTGGACTGCTCCAGATACACCAGTCGTGATCTCCTCATGCAGCTGGCAAACACCCAACCAGCCCTCTTGCCTTGGAAGACATCTAGGAAGGATAGAACCCACAGTTATGGACTAAATGAACTCAACAAACATCTTGGAGGGATGGTCATTGACTATGGAAATTGTACCTGTACTTATGTATATTTATATATATGTGTGTGTATGTGTGTATCTATGTATGTAGTTGGAAGGTGCAGCATCTGAGCACGATGTAGATGGTATAGAATAAGGGGAGGATAATGTCTTCCATTTGGCCAGGATACAGTTAATTTTTCACAATAGCCATGGGGACAGAGCCTGGAGCAGTGTGGGCATGTCCAGGCTGTTATTCTGTACCACCTCATATGGTCTCTGGGGGTGGAAGTAAAGGACTCTTGCCTCTGGCAAAATGGTGGGTATGGCTTGCAGTTGGGAAAAACGCATGGTGACTGGAAGGTCTGTCCACCATTGCTGTTTGTTGTCCAAGCTTTGGTGACCATTTTGCTAGTAAATCACCCTCTCTTTGTATGCTTTTGTTATTAATATTGTTGCTGTTATTGATAATTTCCTAATTGCTGTTCCCAGTAAATTGTTCTTATCTCAATCTGTAATTTCTGCCCTTTTTCTCTGTCACCAGAGCAGAGAGAGCAGCAGCTCGTGGTTTTCTCTCTAGTGGGAGTTCTAAATTTGAGAATATCTTTCCTAAACCATGACACCTAGGACCCTCAGGAGAATAGCAGAGTTTACCATGGTTATTCAGCAGATTACAGCCTTTGTATTACCCACTGGCTCTCTTTTTAAGGGCAGATGAGATACAATGGGTGGCAATGAAGATTTGGTTCTCAGGAAGTATTGGCTCCTCTGGGGTTCTCCCATCTCTCCTCAAGCAGTCTATGAATGCATTCCTATGAAATGTCACTGCCTGCACCCTCATCTCATGTCAAGAATGCACATAGATACAAAATAGTAATTTCTCCCACTTTGTCCTCTGCTACAATTATGGTTGTGTACCACCTGCCTGCTTCTCTGACCTTGTGGGTCTGAGTTCAGGGCACAGTTAATAGTAGCAAATCATAATTTATTTCCTACATGACCTTCCTGTAAAACATATTTTCTTTGTTGGCAGTTAGCAAACAAGATATTGAGGGTCACAGCCTCATCCTGTTTATTCCTTGTTCTGTGTAGCCACAAGTGTATTTATCTAGCAAGAGTGTTACTCTAGACTGTTTCACTCTGGCAGCAAAGTGCTGCCTATGGAGAATGGCTCATTCTATTGTTTCTCTATCAAAAATTATTTGGGGGAGGGGCAAAAAGAAGTGGAACAGTTACCTGATGAAACAGCCACAGTTGTAATTATGTAGTAACTACTGCTGCAATATTTCAAGTAGCTTGCTTTTGCTACCAAACTGGTTGGAAAGCATTACCAAGGCATATATAAACTGTCATTTACACCTCCTGCCTAATAGAATAGATGAATGAAGAAGGGACAAGACTAAGAACACAGTTACAGACAGAGGGAATTTCTTCATATCAACCAAAATATTTATAAAAATTTTAGGTTCTACCTCTACTATACTTTTTATTGCCGTTTTTTTTTTTTTAAGATTGGATGAGAAATTAAATTAGCAATTGTCCCATATTTATAAAAATGCATGTAAGTGTATTAGTGGTTTGGCATGGTCAAAATATCTTTCAGCATAATTCTAAGGGAGTTTACCTGTCTTTTTTGTCATGTTAGACTGGATAAGTGTATAGGTAGTAGATTCCTCCACAATACAGGTATAGTAAAGACTATAGCCAAAGATCTAATATAAAAACACATATCACAATTTCCCCATGTTGTCACAGTAGAAGTTTTTCCAGATGACTGAAAACCTGCCATAACATGTCCATCTGCCATTAAAGTAGTAGAAGGAGCTGCATCCTATGTGCTTTTCTTATTGGACTGGGAAAGGACTGCAAACTATGAAAAATCACGTTTTATCGACAATATGTGAAGTCCAGCATTGGTTCAAGGAGTCTCAAGAACCTTTGCAAAATACACACCTGAGACTCAGTGAGGTAACTGCACATGTAAGCAGGAGAGCAGCCTTTTGTAGAAAGGGTTTTGTGCTCTGCTGGTTTCCCATTTTGTGACTGAGAGAAGGATGGCTTGAGAGTCAACAACTGGCAACTATTCCAAAGCTGAAGCTTAAACTGAAATTAATCTTAGAACCACAAACTGTTTCGTAACATCTTTCATAATAACAGCAATTTATTGCCTTGTGATGTTAAGTCCTTCCCTGTTTCTTCACTCTGTAAAACCTCTATTGTACTGGCTTCTTCCTGTTTCATTAAGGGAACAGCTTGTATGAATCAGTGATGAAGCACTCTCCAGAGTTATGAATACCCAGCTATCACTCCCTGTCTTGACTGTTCAGAAAACCAGTGCTGCATCCTCAAATATCTTTCCATTCTGCCACTCTTTTCCCTCTGTGTAAGGGAGACATGGCTGAAACCAGGGTACTAGCCAAGCTAGTACACAATGGAGATTCAGGCCTCCTAATGGCATCAGAATCACATAGTTGTCAGTTTGTGTTCCATATTCTGTGAAAAGCCATTTCTGCTTGTAATTTTCTTGCATTCTTTTAAAAGAAAATTTAATTCCTCATTGAAGTAGGGATGTAGTGTGTATTAAATTGAGACACCCTACCTGATCAAGGCATCTTTCACTGAAAGTTTAAGGATCATCTGAATATACTGTGAAGTCTTACAATACACAAACATCATCTGAACTTAACATCTCAAGAAACAAATGGATAAGTAAGCTGATAATAAAAAATGGTATTACTTATGAGTTTGTCAGTCTTGTAAGAGATTATTCAGTCTCTTTCAGATTTCCTGGTTCATAAGTACTCAGGAAAATTTTGCCTGGTTTAACAAGGTTCTTAAACTCTTCAGATCCTTCTTTGGTGGTGCAGAACCTCCTGTTAGCTCTCTTAAGCTCTTCTCATAACCAGTGTTTTCACAACCAAACTGAAAGAGCTCATGAGTGAATTGTTATAGCTTAGCAAAAATATGAGACTTAGAGTACATATATAAAAATGTAAATCATTAATAACTCCACTTTTCCTCCCAAACCAAAATAAAACAATTAATGTTAAAGAGTGGACATTACGAGCTTATCTACAGAGCTTTCATAGTCAGTTACAGCATAATACCAAGAGTAAAGCATTTATTACTTGCAGTGCTGGACACTGTAGCATTTCATTGTGAATCTGCAAGAGAATAACTGTTCAGGATTTGGATGGAGTACACAGCCAACTGAGATTACCACAGAAAACATGGGACATGAGAAGAATATTGTTTTCTGACCATGAAAAGACCACACACAGAGTCCATGTGGAATGCACACTGGACCATCTTCAAAAACATAGAAGTTGCATTCTCTGTAATGCTCACAGACTGGTTTAATTAAATATAGGCATTAGGCAGTAAATGTGTTGGCAGTTTCACACTGAAATGCTGCTGTTCTACAAGTAACTTCTTGACTGTAGTTTATTATTTTAAAATGGTACCATATTTTTAAATTCTGCTTAAGATTGTAGAGGTTTGCAAGGCAACATCTTTTTATAAATCAGAACCTTGAAAAAGACAACATGAAAAACAATTAATTAATGTTTCTAAATTAAGTAGTTAAAAACATAGGTGTTTACAAGATTTAAGCGTCAAAAAATAGTTGCAGATCATATTACAAATTCAAGTGTTTATTGGTTTACATTTCAACATTTAGTTTTTCTGAGGGCAGTATTTACTCTTTAATACTATTACTTTTAAATATACTTATATATTTATCTATATACTTACATAAATGCCATCTATAGTTCATTCAGTTTACAGTGTCAAAGCTAGACTGTGGCTGATTAACTTAGGTTAAAGTCTCTGAGACCACAAATGTAGTTAAATAAAACTTAAACTATATGAGCTTTATAAATTTTAGGAACATAAACCTGAGCTACTTCATAGTACACATATATTTTAGTCTTGAAAATTCAAGATGTTTAAAGACAACATTGATTTTCTTCTCTCAAAAACATTTTTTGATGGATAAAAGGAATCATTGCTGAAAGTTTTTTCTTTCTAAGGCATTTTTTTTTCTAATTGCAAATTAGATATTTGCCTAGCACACTGCTACAAAGTCACAAACTGTACAGTTTGCTGACTTGTATGGCTGCAAGCTTACAAGTATGTAATGCCTCTGTTTTGCATAAGCAGGTAGAAGGGGATTATGCGGGTCATCTTTTCCACTTTTTTCCCATTAAAAATGGGAGATGCAAAACTTGACTGATAGGTGTGCACAGAGTAAAAGGGTCATACCCACTAGGTGGTTTGCCTGTTGAGAGGATGCCTTGCCTTAAAAAACTGTTTATGGAAGCTGCAGTTAAGTATGCACACACACCTTTATTGGCTAAGCTCACAGATTCCAGTAAGACCAATGAAGTTACATCTGTCTCATGAAATCAGAAAGCAGCAGACTTAGGGCTGGAAAAGATACTGATTCTTATTGAAGAAAACCTTTTCTGTTACTGTTTTTACCTGTCTGCAAACTTTCAATGGGCTTTAGACAGTGCTAAACCAAAATAGGTACCAAGAAAGTGATCACAGACAAGAAAAGATTAGATGTCAGCAGTGCTGGAAGAATTCCAAGACCCAGAACCAACTTATAATTGCTGTAGTGTAGGTAGCTCCTGCTCAACTGCATAGTAGGAGCAATGGCCATTTCTTCTACCCTATCTTCTATCACTTTGGGCATTTGTAGCCAGTTTTTCTATGGGATGAGATAGTGACAGAAGAGCTCTTCCCTAGTTTTATGTTATTCTGACAGTAAATTGCCTTATGTCTTCTCTTTTGATCTTTTCATTTGGAGACTTAACCTCTGCATTTGGATGGGGTCTTCCTAACAGTTTGGCCAACAGTTAGCACCACTCAACAAAGCGGCTTTTCCAGGTGGTTTTTCTGTCATTAAGCTTGCAAGCACTTTTTAAGGCATATATTTTGGAAGAGCAAGAACATGACACAGTTTGGTTATGTGTTACTTGTGTTGTCCTGAATTTACTCGCTCTACTATTGTTTTAGAACTTAGAGTAAAATTCTCCTAAACTCATTGTTTTGAAGCTATTTCTTTGAGACAAATAATTTGAAATCCATATGGTTGTCAAGTCACATCCAATGTCCATGTGCCTTCACTTGGGATACTTCTCTAAGACTTCCCACTAGCATTAGTGTACATATGAGGTGCCACTCTGTGGACTGGGAAAGGTTTACTATACCCTAAACTGACTTACTGTATACCAGATCTTGAAGCTGTCATGAAAGACATCAATGTGCTTAATAACCTACTTCCGGGCAACACTGGCATGATAAACACATTGAGCAGTGCAGTTTGTGTGTAAGAGGCTCTGTAGCTAAGGTACCAGTGCTGGTCTAAATAAGACATTCACCTTCCCTGGTAACTATGAATATACATCACTGTGTAAATAAGTGCTCCTTGGGAGTCACTGGTTTGGTTGCTCCTGCTTTGAGGAAAAAGGTTATTTAAACAGATGGCATAGATGGAGCCAAAATATTTTGCAAAATGGAGTGATTATTCCAATCTTTACAACAGAAGTTGCACCTGTCCTGCAGCTTCCCAGTCACAGTTTGCATAGTCCATGGGGTTTTGTGTCTCCTACTTTTTGTGATGTATAGCGAGAAGGCTGTTGAACAAGCAGCCTCCTTCCAAATTGACAGCAATATATTTTTCCTTTTTTGAGCCTGCATCCATGTACATCTCAAGTCAGAGTTTATTATTGAAAACATATGTTGTTTTAATCTGTTTTATGTCTTGTATCGGTAATAACAGCAGCAATATAACCCATTTATTTTGCCTGAATGAAAGAAGCCAAAAGCCACTCTTCCAATGATTTTTCCATTCCTACTGTTTATATTTTTATAGTGCCTATTAATTGGGGACTATTAGTAAAACAATTCTGGGTACACTGTTTAGGAGCCATGTTTAAAAAGAACTCATTAGCTGACAAGTTGTTACAGAGAAATACTTTGGTGTTTAAAATAAATAAATAAAAAAGCACATGCACTCCAGCTCCGTCTTCATTGGTTGGCACTGAAAGGATTTCCCCCAATTTTCTGAAAGCCCTTCCATGGGGGAGAGTGAGCTTACTTCCTAAGGAAATTACTCTAAAGGTGTCTGTAAGAGAAAACCAGGCACCACTTTGCAACTCTACAATTGCAATGAGAGTAGTCATGAATGAATGCTGAGCCAAAAGAGTGATGCATGTTTACATTATGCTTACTATATTAAGCCTGCAAATGCATAAAAATGTAGCTGCCATGAACAACCGCCGTGGGTAGCATTTAGTATTCAGGGAAATATTTTGTTCTTGGTATAGGGTTCTGTGTTGAACTTCTGCTTTAAAAAATGCTCCTCCAGTCAGTTGCAGGCTTGGAGAGGTAAATGTTCTGGAATGCAGCACACCCTGCAGCAAATGAGAAGTGTTTGTGAGTACGTTTCACTTGAAGGACCCCACAGGCCCTTACAATGTTCTGGGAGTTTTGGAACCTCTGGGCAGGGCCGGAGGAGGAGCTGATGGATTGAATGCATATTTCCCTTGGCACTTGCAAAGGCTCCTTCCCCTCCCTCTTACCTGGCACAAGTTATGCTGGTACTACTTTTTGATGGACTCTGTGAATGAACTGAGTCAACAAATAACTCAAGTTGGAAATTACCCTTAAAGAAAATCCTAAACCCAAACCCAGTATTTTTAACCTGGATATATTCCCTGATTACTTCATCTTGTGGCTTCAGGAGGACTTGCACTGATACCACTGAGAAAACAAACAAACAAAAAAACCAGGTGGAAGGCTTTTACGTGACGCTACCATTGAAAAAACAGCATGTGTAAACTGTGCCCAGAGAGTAGAAAAGGCAATCAACCCAGGGATGTCTGTTGTGTGACTTCTTTGGGATCAGTTAATGGTATTTTCTTTCTATATTGTGAATTCTCTTATTCCTTCTGGCCAAGAAATTCCCAGAGTGATATGTTTAGAGGGGCTAAAGGAAATTTAGAAGTTGTTTTAGATGATGGCTAAAGAAACAAATACCTCTATAATTCCTTTCAAGTTAACAAATCAGTCTTGTAAGGTTGAAACTGTTATCAAGCCTGTAATGCAGAGGAATATTAAAGACTGTCAGCAGAAGATGAGTTTTGAAGGTGATTTTTAAAATTTCATTTCTTTTTTGCATGTGTCTCAAAAAAATTAGTGTCTTCACTAAGTTGATCTTGGACAAAAATTGTTTTCACAATCAATTCTTGAATTCTCTTTTGTGCATTAACTTCATAATTCATGTATTGATGTTTTCACATGGAAAGTATGCTGGCTGAGTGGCTGCCTAAATAGGACCAGAAATTCTTTCAAATCCCTTGACAAGACAATTAGTATTATGGAAGTGTGCTGAATTTAAGTGATGCAAGTAGTGCTACATTCACAATCTAATTCCTTGAGCCTGAATACTTCCTCAGGACTTACTTTTAAAACCCCATGTTGGCTGATAGAAAACACATTATCCCAAGTCTGAAACAAGCTGACATTTAAGCACACCTGTTAATCCTGGCACAGGTAGTACACCTACTGTGAAATTCTGTGATCAACAAAATAGGAGTCTGCAGGCAGACAGGAGATTGGTAAGTGCTGTGCCTAATTTCTGTAGCCATTGTACAACTTGAATAACCAAGTGTAACAGTGTCCTGTACTACTGCACATGCACAAAGCACTCCATACCCTGATGGTGCGGTGGTGGAGGGAAGGGGAAAGTAAAGGAAACAGCAGCTTCTGCCTGCTGAAACCTAACTAAATTCCTGGTACATGCAGCTGGGTTGTGTTATATCATACTGCCAAGATAATTTTTTGTTCTCAAGTACTCTAAATCTGCGTTTGTGTCTTGTAGCTAATTGTAGGCTGAGTACATGTATCAAGGGGTTTTCAAGTACTAGTATTTTGCACTTAGCTGATGTGTATGATTTTAGCAAATCTCATTGATGAACCTCCTCTGTGCAGAAATTCAGAGAGAAATAATTGCAAACTCTTTGCTGTCAGTTCTCATCTTTTTGAACAATTAGTGCTGAGGAGTTTCACTAACTGTACATAAAAAGCTCCTTTACCTCATAGTCAGTCTTGCATACATTATTTTATACTGCACTCTCCATGCTGACATATCAGTGAGCATGTTGTGCTTCCAGCAAGCACCATAGAAAGCCTCATAGCACCAAGCTCTCTGTTCCCTTAGTCATGTTCGGTGTTTTTATGTGCCAAAGAAATGAGTGGATGGATGAAAAGCTGATGTTCTTCACCAGAATCCTTAGGTATCCTTCATTAGAGATGTTTTAGGAGCAGATAATCTTTCCTTTTTAAAGACTCATTTTGAAGTGACAGGCAGAAAGAAATTAGTAGTTTCTAGATGTAAAGTTAGAGACAGAAAAGGGTTAGCAAAGGTTTAGACAGCCTCAAGTAGTGAAGCCATCAAGCTACATCAATTACAAAAGGTAAGACAGAGAGGGGAGGCTAAAATATATTTTTCTTATATCTCTATTCCACAATGTTCCTTGAAAAGAAGGTAGGTTAGAGATTTTCCTTCCCAACATTCAAATCTGCATAGTTTTGCATCCACATGGAGTGATGTGAAGCATCAAGTCTAGGTCTTGAGGTCTTAAGTTGGTGTACCTTCTCAGCCTTCACTGGGACAATAGTTTTAGATCACACCAGCTCTGAAGACCAAGTACATGGAAGCAAGGAACATTGACGCAATTTTCATTTAAGAGTAGGTTAATTCACTTTAGAGTAATCTAGTCAAAGACTTATACTTGAGAGACTTACTGCTGAGGATTTACTTAAAAACCAAATCCATCCCAATATGGATTTTCTGTGATGAGTGTATGAGTTTTAACAGAGAGGCAGCTTGGGAGCATTCTAAATATCACTCTGTGTTATCTTTCCGTTTTATTTTTTTATCTGTATCTTCCATGTTTACTTCACAACAACAAATTGTCTTGCTCCTGAAGTCTGCCCACAAAATTTTCTATCCCCTAGTTAGATTTTTTTTCAGCTCACATTATGTAGAGAACATCATGGGAAAAAATAAGCTAGCAAGATGGGGCTATTTTGGCCCATTCCATTATTTGGATGAGCAGTCATCAATGCAGCCTTAGCTGTCACGAAGACACTTGGAGGCTTTCACATTAGGACAGCTTGTGAGACAGAGAGCCATCCATAAATAGAATTAACCATCATCTGGCAAGACCTGTGCTTGAGAGTTGTTTGTGTGCTTACCTAAAATGTAGTTCTGTCCATTGAACCATTCTTAGACCTGTGGTTACCGTACAATATATATGCCAGTCTTATTTGCCACCTGTGGCTTGCTACCTGAATACACTGTGGTATTTGGGACAGTAACTACTCCAAACCCAGGGGATTAAGAAAAAATATCCAAAGGCCTTTGGTACTCACAGATAGCAGTTCCAATACCTGCAAAATTGCCATTGGCAGCAGCAGTCACACATAAAATCTTTGGCTTTTCAGCATGCATAACTTCTTTTTTCATCTGGTTGTTATTGACTAATGTACTATGCATACCTCCAGTAGTCTACAGCTCAGGTTCTTGGAAAGGTGGTATCAGTGAGTAACAGTACTTTTGACCATACAGATTGATTGCAAATGGAAATAAAAGAATTCTCATGCATTGTCCATGTTGAAAAACATGGATTTAGGTTCTTGCAGATAAGAGCAAGTCCATGCAAGAAGGATAAACACAATTCTGCTCAAACAATGGATCTACTAATTAGTCTTCCTTGTCAGAGACCAAACTGTGCAAAACTAATACTATAGTTGCAGAGCATTCTTCAATCCTATGGCTTAGATAACTGCATGGTTTTAACTTGGTTTTCTGAGGAAATGGGAAGTGCCAAATTATGTAGTTCAGCTGTCCACTGATTTTAACTAGGCTTGAGGTAAGTTTAACAAAGTGTTGCAAAGGGATGAAAACATGTCTGGAAAACCAAGATTCACTAGTGCTTGACTGAATAAAACAGCTCTCTTGTTTGTTTTCCTTTCCAAAGGCACTGTTTTTGTCATCCTAACTGATATGGGTCAGAAATGAGACATGGAGAAGTTTTGCTTCTCAACTGTAGAGAGGGTGAGACACTGAAAACATATAGGGAAGGCAACATAGCTTTTACACAGGCTACACTACCCTTTCTGTGGATGGTAAATAAATAGATTGTATCTAATTTCATTTTTCAAAGGGAATAAAATAAGTATGTAAGTGATTGTTCTGATCAAGGACTCAGAAGTATCTGAAAAGTTTGTTGTTGATTTACTACATTATGCTGCTTTCATCATTTTTCTCTTCTATCAGCTATGATAGCAACTGGGATTTTTCTATACTTTTTCTACAGGATGATTCTCCTCACTATGCTCTACTTACTTGCTCTGCTGTCTTCTGGGATCAGAGTTGACTTTCACATTCATTGCCTGCTTCTCTTAGCTCATGAAAAAATGCTCTGAGAACAGCAAGCAAAATACAAGAGCAGAATAGTGTGTTAACTTTTGGGTGACCTTTGAGGTGCAATAACTGGCATGAATGACTAATTCATAAATCTCAGAAAAGGAATTATTCAATTCTGAACTACACTACAGGTGAAGTAATATTAGGGCATACCAATATTTTTAATAATTATTGACCTAAGAATGAATCCCTAGTGAAAAGCAATAGTTTGTTTATGCAGCTCTGATGTTTAAAAGAGCAGAGTTTTATACAGCTCTTTTACCATTTCTGGAACAGTTCACATGATCAGTTGGTCTACACTGAAAAACAGCAAGAGTATTTTAAGGACAATGGGAATGGTTCATTTGTTTATGGTAGATGATGAAGGCCACATTTCATTCTTCTCTGACTTCATATCAGCTTTCCAAATATTTAGGTTCTCATCTGCAGCTGTTCATCACCAAGCAGGCTCCTGGTATGGGTTGTTGTCTATGGGCCATACTAGACTAGTTTCTTCTTTGCGCTGGACAATTTGTTGTGCCAGCACTGGTGCCTATATGGCCACATAGTGAAAGAGATTAGGAAACTGATCTGGCTGAGAGGTAATCATAACAGAAAAACTCGTTATAAGTCCTCAAGAACTTTGCTTTGGCTTTACTATCATCAGTTCTCAGACTGAGTCTGGCTCAAATGCTAAGCAGTTATATCACAAGAACACATTCCTGCTTACTTTACTTTAAGCAATGCACAGTGGTCAGACCATGACCTCAGACTGACTTGAATACTATAGGACTGCAAGAGCTGCAATGGTTAGTCACATAAACATTTATAATTTTCGTAATATTTCTTGTTCAGCATTTCCTTTTGAACATAACTGCTTGCACTCGTGATTTTCTTAAGTATACTAGTGAAATGATTTTTCTACCAATGCCTTTTGAAAGGAAGAAACCAATTGTAGATATGTGGATACATACTTCATTGCCTCTCCTTAGCTTTATTTTATGAGGGAGAATATTCTCTACAGTACAGGGCTGGTAGGATACAAACCTCTTCTTGTGGCTGTATTGCAGCAAACACAGTATGTATTCAATTTTAGAATTTAGATGTCATACAGGAAAATAAGATGCCCAAGCCACTGTGAGAATATAAAAAGAAATACCATTTTGAAACTATATTAAAACATTCCACTGCAAAATCAGGAAATGGCAAAATTAAGTGTAAATTTTTAACCTTCATTCTTGACTTCAGGTATGATTTAAACTATGATTTAAATCTACTCTCACTTTTCATGTGATGTTATGAGTTTAGCTAAGCCTAAATTTAAACTTTAGCTTTAGACTAGGCCTTAAATTATCAGCAGACTCAGCTTGGTCAGACCAGCTGACAGTTGACTCTACTGGCCAATGATGTCCCATACCATACTCTGAAGTCACCTCAAGTGTAAATATAGTAGAATAGACTGAGTTTGGTCTTTCTGATCATGGCTGAAGTAGAGACAGGATGCTGCTGCTGGTCTGCTGAGTTAAGCCCAGCCTCACTCAGTACTGTGTTATCTGCAGGAAAGTAAATGTTTATTCTTAGTTTTCTCTGCTTGAGTCTGTCCCTCGGGAGATTGAGTTCTCTTGAGTGATTTGTAGCTAGAATGGTGGGATTTGTGTTTGATGAGGAGTGGAGAATTATTATTTGTTATTTCTAACTTTTGTAGGTGTGTGTTATTTTGTACTCTACTTTTAATTTTCCCTTTTTGTTTGTGTAAATATATAACTAGTTAAGTTCAAGTGCCCAGGTTTTGGTGGTTTGTTTCTTTTTTGTTTTTTTTTTTTTTTTGGTTTTTGTACC
>JAWWEV010000095.1:33556065-33579207 GCA_035583235.1 Hafferia zeledoni | reverse complement strand
CCCCCCCCCCCCCCCCCCCCCCCCCCCCCCCCCCCCCCCCCCCCCCCCCCCCCCCCCCCCCCCCCCCCCCCCAGAGACCGTACCTACAATATTACTTTAAACAGAGTAGAAAATATTATTTATATATGTGACTCAGGTGAGTATGAAAAGGAAAGTATACCCAGATCTAATTACAGCTACAAATTTCCTACATTATCCTTTAAAGGCATTTCCTTTAAAAATCATTTTAGCTCCTCTGTCACTGATGATTTTTATCTAGAACTAGATATTTTGTATGATATGGGATGCAAAAGAAGCATTCATTAGGAATATCCTGAATACATTGTGAATATTTTGTCCCATTTAAATCCATTCCTATTTTTGTTGCTCCAGCCCAAGAATCAGACCTCATTGATTTCCAAGTGAAAATAAAAAGTGAAGTATTTTTATACATGTAGTTAGCCCTGCTTGCTTTGCAGATCTCATTCAAGAAAAATTTGACAGAATTACAGTTTTTGTTCTCACTGATCTTACTCTTGAAATTGTATTCAGATGTGCTGGCTACGTCTTGGTTTTTTTGCAAATTGTCAAGTGTGTGAATTCTTACCTGTAGAGGTCTTTTATTAGCAAGATTATATTTTAATAAATAGTCTAATTTCAAGAGAAAACTCTATTGTGATAGAGATGCATCTGCTATTAATGCGTAACAATCACAACTACTAAAATGTATGTTGAAAAATTTTCCATAAATTACTTGCTGCATTGTTTTTGAAATTTCAGCTCCTCCAAAGTCATATTTCAACATGTGATAAAACTATTCTCACATTGAAATCTTGTGAAAGCTATAATTTGTAGTTGCACAACTCTGTGGACACCCAGTGACAAAGTGTCAAGTTTAGCACTGAAGGTATTCCTTATTGTTCTGTGTTAACACCTACAATAACTTGTTTTTCATTCACTATGCAGAGCATGAATACAGGTATTAGTATTTACCAAATGGTCACTTGCTGGTGGAGTACTGCACATTGAACAGTGGATTTATTTGTGATGATTGCTTGGAAATTTAATTAAGAATTAAATTCTCAAGCTTTACTTTCTTATCAGCATCCAGATAGTATAAGAAGTCTTATGCTATAGAAATATATGATGTATCCATATTTGACAATTTTAGGCAGTTTTGGTACTAGTCTCTTAAAACAACTATTGCAAAAAAAGAAAAAAATCAGAGAAGGGTAACAAGAATGAAGAGCAGTATAAAAGAATGGTCTAACAGGAAAAGATGAGTAAAAATGATTCTTCAGCTTGAAAAGTGAGGAATGAGACAGGATGAAGAATGGGGGAAATGAATCACAGATGTTGATATAACATTATTACTGTAGCAAAGAGGTGTGAAGAAGAATCTAAGACACCAGTAACAGGAACATGCAGTAAAATTAACATACACACACTTAAAACTAACATAAGAAGTACTGACTTCCTCCACATCTCCAAGTTCTGGAACTTAGAGGCTTGAGACACAAATGTCTGAAACACTGGCTGCTGAAGCCCGAGCAGCACATGGTAGGAAGTCACACTATCCTCACCATAAACGCACAGGTGCTTTTCAAGACTGTCTGTGGGGCTAGGTAGACTTGTGTCTACAAGTTACATTGTTTTGCAAGAGTGCTAACACTGCTTTTCATTGTGGAAAGTTTCTGTTTTCTGCTAATTAGATGAGGAATGAAAGTTTGAGACTTTGTTCCTACAGCTAAAGTTCTTGTGCCATGCTAAACTTTCTAATTTCAGCAGTACTATCTGTTCAAATGAAAGTTTTCCTGCAAAGGAGGTATTTTTCCATTAGCAGAGCCCATTTTTAAAACCTTGAAAAAATAAAACAATGTTTTTTGCTGGATAGGTAATTTACAGGTTAGAAATGAAGCATGAAAATTGCTGCAAACTGTTACTTTTATTGTAATATGTTTTTAACAGAAATCATTCAGTTGCACCAGTAAAACACAAACCTGGATGCAAGTCTGTGTTCTTGCATGTGCAGTTGTAGAAAAATATTGATAATAAACCAAACGTCTATAGCTGTCAATTGGAAACGGACAGATGCTGAACATCAGCTCAAATCCAGGCCATGATAGCAGTCACTGCAGCTCATTATGTCATGGGAACAATTGTGTAGTCTGTTAAAGAGGGGCTAAGGAGTACAGAAGACTTTTCATTACCCAAAAATATGTAGACATTATTGCAGAGGAGGAATAGTATGACTCAATTTCTCTTTCAGTCCTTCCTAGGATCCAGCTCAGCAAAGTGAGAGGTAAGTGGAGGGACTACCTCTGCCTTTACCTGTGGTGTATCACTTATAAACAAAAAGGGAACATCAACCCTTACTAATTTTATAAAACATACAGTTTAGAATCTTTGTTGGATGTGGGTCCAATCCCTACTCATATCCCACTCTAGTCTTTAATAAAGAGTCGTATGGATTCCATTCAAGGAGACATTCCACTGGATTCAGTCAGAAAGGATACCAAATAATTAAGTAGAGCCTTATCTACTCTTGGACCATTATTTTTGTTCAGAAAGAGTCATAGACTTCATAGACTTTAAAGAAAAATTAATTATTTGTATGTTTTCCTGTTTTTCTTCTGGTGGTGGGGAACAGTCCATCGCTGTCAAGGTTGAAGCTCTCTGATTATCAGATCAGCCAGGCAGAAACTTACACGTTATTACTACTAATACATTACTCATCATGGCTGAGCAGACCAGCAGCAGACTGCTTACTATGGCCTTTCGGAATGGGCATTGCAAACCATTGGAGCAAAAGCAAGTAACTGGCTCCACACATAAGGAATATTTTTCTTATGACACTAGCACTCCAGATTGCTAGTGGCACCTCCTTGTATGGTCCATTCTTGTCTCTAACATTAATTCTGTGTTGATAATAATTTAGAAAAGTTTGCCTGTTCGTATCATGAGGCAAAAATAATCAGTATGTATGTACAGGTATGTACATTGAGTACATACCTTTCTCTCCCCAGTTTCAGGAATTTCTTTTTGAGTAATTTTTCTTTTCCTTTTTTAAATGTGTATGAACTGAGCAACAGCACATCTATTTACACCGACAAAATCAGATGCATGCATTTTTGTAAGACTTTACCTACATCTTACATCTTTACCTACAGCAGATGGCAGAGACAGAGAAAGGAAATATAGCCTTTGATAGTGAAATGGTGGCAGTGAAGTGTTCATGAACAGTTTTGGAGTTCCACATTGTTCAACTTAATGTTTCTTATGCTTTAACAGAAGTCGTTTCTCTACGCTTATTGCAACTGATTGCTTAAACTACAGTCTTCCTTGTTTGTGGGTTTTTTCCCTTCAGACCTGCAGATTTTCCCTGAATTCAAACATTTCCCCAAGTAGGTACAGCATTACTTACTCTCTGCTTTCTTAGGCTCTGTTTCCAGCTCCAGATCACCTTCCCATCTTCAGAAGACTGCATAACCTCTGGAGGCAGGAAACATCACTAACCCCTACCTGGTCAGAGGCATGGGACCTGGGCAGTGAACCCTAGCTTGAAGATCACCTGGCCATATGGTCTTTAATTCATTCTGTAGCATCAGAAACAACAAATCATTGCAACAAAATGGTAAAATCCTGAAATTTCCCACTATGGGAAAATCTCCACATAAAATTTTTGTTTACGTTGTATGTATTTGATCTAAATTAAATAATGATGAAGGGTAAATTAGTGCAAGACCATATCCTCAGAAGTTGTGGTATTAAGTTGAGGTATGGAAACAAGATCAAAATCCTGGTGTTATTAATATCCGTTGCTTATTAGTTGCAACAACCTCATCTTGAATAACCAATAGGTCTTCCCCTCAAAAGGCAGAAAACTCAGGCTGATGTTCCTGTGTGAAGTACTCTGACACCTAATCTCCAGTGAGGTTGTGGGCTTGCTAAATTCAGAAAGGGCTGTCTGCTTTAGGCATGAAATCTCATGCAGGCCAGATCTATGTGCAGTCTCTCAAAAATCAGAGAATCACAAAATATTCCGAGTTGGAAGGGACACACAAGGACTATCAAGCCCAGCTCTGAAGTGAATGGTCCATAAATGGATCAAACGCACAGCCCGGGCACTATTAACACCATGCATGGTCTAACCGGCTGAGCTAAGGAGCACTCTGGAAAATAAAAAGATGCATTTTGTTGATAAGTTCCTTATTAATTTTTTCTAAGTGCTGACTTTGGCACATGCAGTCACAGGTTAAAAAATAAAAGAGAGCAGAGAGATGGTAAAGAGGTACTTCAGAAGACACACAGAACTTTTGCCCCACGTGATCCGCAGCTACTGATTTATAGACTGCGTGAGAAGAGGAACACAGCCTACTACTTTCTTGTGCCTCTTATTTCAGGTAAATCTTGTAAAGCATTTGGTCACAAGAGACAAAAGGAAAATACAATTTTACAAGTAAAAATGACTAGGTGCTTACAAAAATCCTTGAAATGCTGTGGGGCTTTCCCTCTTGTAGTTGGTTCTACTTGCCTCATATACAACTGACATGGCAGTAGGCTGTTCTGTTTTACTTCATTTATCCAGTTACAGCATACACACACAGACACACACAGATGAAGGCATGCCTAGCTGAAGGTCTGCATGGCAAAGTTAGTGATGACACACTACTGCATCTCTGTTGGAAAACCTGAAATAGGTAGAGATAGATCCCCCTTGCCTTGAAATGCCTGGAAGCCCACATGTCTCTAGGAACATTTTGCATATGCAACAAGCATATTGTATGCTTATTTCTAATGTAAAGTTTGTGATTTCCATTTTGTTCAACCTCTTTCTTGGTTTTCTATTACATGTTTCTTGGTGTCTGCAGTGCTGCCTGAACAACAACCATAAAGGTCCTAAACATAAAGCTTCCTCTGGTTCTGTGGGTGAAGTGTAGATTTTTAAGATGTTTGCCGAGACAGCCTGTGCAAAGGATTTGTTTTTGTGAGTGTTTGTGTACATATGAGTGCGCGAACCATATGTGTGGCCTTTGTGAATACCAAATGCCATTTACCCCTAAGGCTCCCTAAACCACCCTGTCTGCCTGCTGCAATGAAGCAGAATTAAAAGTTATTTGTCCATTCTTTCTTTTATATGCACTCACTCTGGTCCCCCATGAATGTCCTCTGCAGCTTTTCTGCTTGTTTTGAGCAGCAGCTGAAAGCCTCTCATGTTGCCACGCAGATACAGTGGAGCTGAGAAGGGAGGAACAAGGCACTGGAAGCACATTATTTCTCTTTGTCTTGTAGAGCAACTGCTTCAAACTGCTTCCCTGCTGCACCAAGACTCACTGAAAACTGCTCTTCCACACATGTTAGTCCTTCCTGCCCTCTACTGCTACTTCATTTACTTCATCTCCCTCACTTGTGCTGTGCTTTCCCAGCACTGTTCATTGACTTAAGTCTCTCATTCCTCAGAGGCTTCATGGTTCTTAGGGAGTGACATAGGAGTTCTGTTTCATGGGCCATTTGTCTATCCTAGTAAACTTTTCCTTCTAAACAACTAAGACAGATGTGAAATAAAACCATACCAAACTACTACGTCATAGAACCACCCTCTTGATGTAATAGCTATAAAACTTCAGAAGTGATTTGTTTAGTTGCTCTCTTCTCATGCATGTTTACTGCTAGAGATCTACTAGGTTCATTTAACTATCAGTGCAAGCAGTTTTATACTTCATTGTAAAGCCTTGGGTGTATATTCTAATTTTTAAAATTTTGATCAAAATGTTGCTGGCATATTAAGTTCATTGATAAGATAATGATTCCACTTTACTGTTAGTATATTAAAAATTAAACTTTTCTGTCTTGAAATCTGACATAATTTTTATTCACTTTATTGTGAGTGGTCCAAAAAACTAAGTCCTGTTTTGTGGAGAGCATAATGCATAATAATCAAACACTGTCTTTCTTTTTATTTAATTATCAAAAATATGGTTAGTGTTTTATCCTCATTTTTCTGTTAGGGAAACTGTTGTAGAGAGAAGATAAATGACTTTCACAAGGATTTGAAAATCTTGCGGGTCTAATGGCTTTCCATTAGCCTACATTGTTTCCAATTTAGAAAGGCAGACTGCTCAGACTCTTTTAATGTATTTATGTTCCCCATCTCAAAGCTGCTTTGAAATGATTAAACACATGGCCAGGAACCACAAGTTCTTCTTCCTTCCACAGCTGGGTGCTCATCGTATTTTACTACTATGTCAAGCTGTGCACACAGCACTTAAGTTTTGTGAGTGAGGGAAGGAGCTAGAAAATGTGAGGATGCACAGCCATCTAGAAAACTGGTAGCAGTACTTCCACCTCCAGATACAATATAGATATCCAATAGACCACAATATGTGATGATGAAATTGCATAAGTCCTTTTGGTAGAAAATTAGGTCCTTTCACTGCTGATCTCAGTGGATCCCAAACTTCCCCTTTTCTCTTTCTTTTTTTTTTTTTTTCTTATCCATCTAGATTTAAATTGGCCTACATCTGTGTACCTTCACACTGATCACACTTAGCACCTTTATTTCCGACTATCACTTTCCACTTACAAAGATCAAGAAAATTTTACCATAGAGAATCAAGGAAGCATCCCTGTGAGAAAAACGCTGGCATATGAAGAAGCAGGCTCGGACAGAATAGCTTTTTTATCTTGTCTTTCACTATCTCTTACCATTTGGGAAATTGTGATGGAAAGGCATCTAGGTAATTATTTCCCAGTCATTGATGTAAAAAATGTCATAATGAAAATAGAGCTGACATAGTGAAGTTACCATCTGAAACTTTAATGCACTTAGCTTCAGTTCTAAATCCTTTTATGTCTGAAAGTACACCAAAGAAGTAATGCAGCATTTTTAAAAGACAAAGGTAAATACATCCCTCAGAACCCCATTTGTGTGGGAAAATGTAATCTTTCAGAAAGAAAATGAAAACACTGAAAAAATCTGAATATAATAATTTGCTATAATGTTATATATATTCAAAAATAACTGTCTTTATATTTATTGTGAGTTAACATATGAAGCTACCAATTCATAATGACTTCAGAACCTTGAAATGCCTGTTTTAAATTTTCTTACCCTATTTATTAAAATTACTAAAAAAATTGCCATTACATTTACAGTAGGTATTCCACAAAATAGTTCTGCTTCCTGACTGACAAGTGAAACAAGACATGAATGATGTCATAGTTTATGGTTATAGAAAACAAGGAGCCAAGGACAAAATTTTGGTGTTATATGCACTACTGTTTAGTGGTTTACACACAGAGCTTGCCTATAGCTGTATCTCATGACAAAGTACAATCCCCTCTTGGGAGAAAAATATTAGGTGCTTCCTGTCATCCACCCATGTGAAAAATATTGAAGTGGTACTGATGACTGAGCAGATAACACTCACCTGTATTTATACTCCAGGTTTGTAATCTCTTGTACACCATTACAGCTGATGAGCAGTAGCACAGCCTTCATTTGTATTATGACCAGACTGTAACTGAAATGGCAGAGAATTCATTGATCCTCCATTTGCAACCACTGAGTAAGTACTGAGCTACTACTTCAGCTCTTTGCTGTGAAGATAAAAAAATATATAAAAAAAAATAATAACATGCTTCAGTTAAGGGTTCATACTGCTTTGTGCAAGAGGTGGGACACTAGGCGCATTTTACTGCTTTCAGTGAGTAGTTCTGGACTGTCCTTTCCTCTATGCTTTCAAATTGCTACTGCATTCTTTCCACCCTGATGAAAAGATTGCAAAGCATTTCATGTACTGTTAATCAGCAGATTTAGTCTACCCTATGAACACCTTTATTTCACTGTTAGTAAGTGATCCAACTTGTCAATTTCCCATTCTTGTGGAATTCACTTTATGAATTCTTTGAACACCATCTTTGTATACACAGGTCAATCTTCTAGGTAAGAACTGCTACTGAATTGTGTCTATCAACATTCTTATATTTAAGATTTTCCTCCTCTCATTTTGTCACACTCCATATGAACACATATTCTTATGACATCATCTAAGAGGAAAATGCCATTTTCTGAGCCAACACTATAGCCCAAGGAGTCTGGTACACAGCAGGCATACTGGTAGCTCTGAATTCATTAACTAGGAATGAGTGGTAGACCTCTGACTGTTCTCAGGCTTACTTTTATTAAAACTAATTGAAACAAATTCTCAAATCATTTTGCTTTTTTCCTCTTAGTATGTGTAAAAAACCCACACAGGTTAGAAATACTTATATGAACTGTGAAATTATCCTCAATCTAGTTTGTTTTCAGTACAGATATAAGAAGAAATTTCTTGTGCTAGTAGTCTTGATTGATTGCTTATTCAATCGTAGTTAAATAGCACAAGCAAGGAAGAAGAAATCAGTCTGGTTTCTTCATTGGAAATGCCAATTCACCAAAAAAAATAGGGGCATAACAGTTGTCCACTGTTGCTTTCTGACAGGTAGTATTCTGCTGCATGGAAGTTGTAACTTCCCTGGCTTTTTCTTCAAGACGTAGCAAGAAAGTTACTAAGTCTTAAATACTTGTGGTGGTACTCTCAGCATGTCACCTTCACTGTACTGCTTTTGCAGCTTGAGTTGGCAAGTTCAAGAACTTGCTCCTACAAATCAACATGCACAGTGCTGAGCCACGTTGTGTTGATCAACCAAGCAACTCTGAAGTAGCCAGGAATTCACACTGAGTTATACACTGATTCACACTGCAGGAAACCTAAGATATTGTATTTTAAAAATGTGACTAAGGAACTTCAACTGAATTTTTGAGAAGTGGTTCAAGAAAAGTTCCTATACTTAGGCACTTGGTGAAATGATTGAGTTCCCACTAAGTGAAAGTGTATCAAGGGTTCAGGAAAGCACACTGCAAAATGAAATACAAACTTCTTCCTGTGCTATCAACTTCCCTCACTGGCAATGTTTTCACTACACTTCTTCAAAACAGGTAAGTTTCTGTGGTTAGGAACATGTACAAGTTCTGACCAGGGTGCAGGTAACTTCCTTTGTAGGTACCATATTTTGTATTTGTGGCTAAAATTCCTGATAAGACACTAGTGTTTTGATTGCTGCTGAGCAGTGCTACAACAGCATCAAGGCTTTCTCTTTTCCTTCTCTGTCCTCTGAACAATAGGCCAAGGCTGGGAAAGAAATGATGATGATGTGGAATCTGGACAGCTGACACAAACTAATCATAGCTTAACTTAGTTGCTGGCTGTGGTCAACCTACCCCAGAATGCATTTATTTAAATACACAACTTAACTCTTCTAGTTAGAAGAGATATATAAGAGGAGGTCCTGGTTTTGGTCACTGATGAAAGCACAGCTGAATTTACTTCACAGAAAAATAATGTATATATTATTTAATCAAGCAGATAGCAGCAACATACTTTAGAGAATACTGAATAATCAAAGCTCTTGTTGTGCTAATTTGTCTTGAATCAGCACATGATACATGTAATCTGTGTTTTTCTCTGAGCGTTTCAGAGACTGGTTACTATTTCAAGGGATCTTTACTTTAGGTATTAATAGCAAATCTAATTTGTGAATGAGAGCTTCCATTGCTCTTGGACTCTGCCAGTTCATCTGATTGTTATTGCTACTGATATTGCAGACTTCTCTAGCTTTTTTTCTGTTTTCAACTGAAGCGCTTAGAAATGTGCTCAGAAATGCTTTTTTCTTCTCCATATACACTTTCCCATTGGCATGAACATAGAAGCAGTTCATCTGATGAGTGTTCTTCAAAGCAGCCACATCAGATATCAGAAAAGGGCAGAAGATCTGTAGTTTTTATAGATAATTATAGTACTCACCTAAACTTCAAAGTAACTCTTAATAAGTGTTTTGAGTTTTTTTCCACACTTTTAATGTTTTATAAATTTTTGCTTGGGTTAACACATATTACATATTATTTGAAAACAAAAATGGTGTCAGATTTTAATACTAGAAAAAATGGTATTTAGCATAATATTTCAAAGAGATACTGTAACTTCAAAAATATGAAGATGTTTTTAGGAGGAAGACTAAGACAGGTAACTATTTGATAATGTGGTAGTTTTGAAGAAGGCAATTAATTCTCACAGCTCAATTGTAAACGAATGTTACCAAGGTTGGGAAAAAAAAAGCTTAAAATTGTGTTGTCATTGGTTGTCCAGCTGGGAGTCTGTAGAGGGAGAGAGGCAGAAGGAGACAGATATGGAAAGAGGACTTGATTGCTCTGATTGCTTATCAACATCTTTAGGTTTTGACTTCCCAGAGTAAAAAGGCACTGCCCATATCAAGGGCAGTATCTTCAGGAAGAAAATCTGATATTTATTTGCAACCCTCTTTGCTTTCTCTGAGAACAGACAGATGTTCACAGAACAGGAATATGCTCTCCTTTCTTCATAAATCTTATGCCCATAAAATATGTTTGGTAAAGCTTATGAGAAGTTTTTTTGAAGTATACTTGTAATGGCATCAGCATCAAAAAAGATGAAGCAGTTGTCTCATTTACTAAGATCCAACTTTAATGGCCGTTAATTTCTAAGTAATTGGGAATAAATTCAGTAAAAGGTTGTATTTCTTGCTGCTATTTTTACTTAAATGACATAGGAAATTGACTTATTTTATTTAAATGGATGTCAGATGTTTGTAAAAGACAAGAAAACTCAGTCAGGGGAAACAGTTCCTTACTAAAGCAGGGTACTCTGAAGGCTTGTCACAACTACTGGCTAAACATGTAAGTAGTGAAGCATCCAGCCAGTGAACAGACAGAATTTTCAACCTCCAGCTTTTCTAAAAATCCTTAATGGAGGAATATCTTACACCTTTTGGTGATTTGTGTAATTTCTGCATAGTGAAGGTCAATGCCAAAGTTCTAATGACCTGAATTAGTACTCCTTAGCAGTCAGGACAAAACTATTAGTGAAAAAATTCAACATTTAGCAATAGGTCTATATACACATTATACTTCTGTTAACTTAGGAGAGGCAACAAATGGCTTCCATTGTAAAAAAATCTACAAAAATGTTTTAAAACTTGATTAATTGTTGAATTTACTAATTACTAACATGAAAGTCATTTCTCTAGGAAAAAGTTGGTAATATGTCTATGCCAGAATTGCCTGATTTTCAGTAGCAAAAAGCATTGTTTTCTATTACAGAATGTAAATTTAGCTCTATGTAGACTTCAGTTATGACAATTAATAGAAGCAGAACTAAGAGGGGACCTAAAATTGGGGACATGTGAGCTAAATTCATCAAATGGATAGAAGTTCTAATGAAGCGAGTAATATGATTTAACTTCTTGTGGGGGAATCAGTGGGTGAGAGGCCATACTGAGCCATACTGTTCACCATACTGCACAACCAAATCCATATTTTTAAAATCAAAAAAACCCAAGCCCAACCTAGATCTGTCTCACTTTTAATATTTATAATTATTCTACAAGCCTCTTCTGTTCTCATTTGCCCTTTAAAAAGACTCATCTCTGTTCATTTTAGCAATTTGGTTTTTTCCTATGTACCTATAGTTTTTTGGGGGTTTTTTTGTTTAATTTTGGATTGGGTTTTTTGTTGGGGTAATTGCCACATATCGAAGTTGCCCCCACATGATTTTGGTTCTGACACTGGCAAGAATTTATACTTCATTTTCAGCAGAAGTATCCCCTATGAGCAACCCTGTAATCTCTGAGACCACTTTTGCAGTTCAATCTACATGTAAGCACTTGCAGAATACAGGGCCTTTGAAAACTAGCATGCAGAGCCAGTTGTTCCCTTTTTGAACCGTTCAGCTCAACAAACATTAGTTTATACTTAAAGAGACTTAGTCCACACCACATGAACCCAGCATTTATCTCTTAATAAGAAAAGCATTATTTCTAAAGTACAAAAGCTGGTAAATTTAATTAACCCAAATTCAAAAAGACATTTATTATGATACTATATCAGAAATGAAATGATACATGATTAATTTAAGAATTGGAAGATGTGGAAAACACTAACTGAATAGGAGAACACAATGAGTTATGCTTAAAGTCCAAGTTCTTGACTAAAATAAAACTGTTCCGTGGAAAGGAATTCTTTCTGGAAATCCATTCTAAGGATAAAAATCAATATTTTGGTTTTAGTTATTATAAGATCACTAATAGGTGTAGAGCTAAACCATTTACTGTTGTCCTGGGGAGTCATGTGGGGTGTCAAACATCCAGAAAAGAACCTGAACATGACACAAAAATTAAGCAAGTTTGAGGATGGGAGCGATGGGATGAGTTCAACAGTACAAAAATGTAAAGTCATACATCTAGCATTAGTTAATAAGAATTTCCTCTCTCCCAAAATATCATCTTTTTGAGGAACAGAAGGTCTACTCTTTGTTCTGCAGTAAGATTTAAAATACACTGATCTTTCACAAAGTGTTCCTGCGTTCATGAATACTACCCATGTGCCATGCTCATTGCAATTCCTCTCTCTTCTGCTTCCCACTAGCCAGTGCCAAAAAAACTGGGATAAGAGAAGGGAAAAGAGGAGAGAGGACAAGACAGAAGGAGCATTTTCAAATAAATGTGTCATGAGCATCTTTATATTAGTGTGACCTCAGGAATAAAATGTGTGAACTTAACAGACTCTTGTGTGAGATATTCTCTAACATCAATGGTATTCCACAGAATTTCAGATGTGAATATGTCTCAGCTGTAGCCAGAGGAGATTCAATAGTCTTTCATACACAGACAGAAGAAGCAGACAGTTATACTCCATGGCTGACATGCTCACTTTGTCTCTGATGCTAAACAAAAGATCTCTGTATGAGGTCACTGTATAATGAGCTGTAGTTCAATTTTAAATATATTTTCAATGTTTCCATCCCAGTGCAGAACAAAGAGGAATGCCCCAATTCAGGTCAACACTTTCCAACATCATCATTTGAGGTGAAAAACAATTTTTGTCATCAGTTGTCTCAGCATCACTGTTTCATGGGAAGCAGACTTCCTGATACATTTGATACAGGCATTTGATGCCAAATGCCTGTAATTGCCATCTTTAATCTTAATTGGTGACCTCTTCTTTAAGCTTGGTTCCATTTCTGCACAGTTACTATTATATGAATGAATCCTGTGTTGATTGTCCTTCAAAATTACACTATTTTGGTTTTCAAATACTTGCTTTCCTGGACTGCTTGCAAGTATTTAAAATCTGAGGTATGAAACACCAACAAAAGACATGCTGGGCTAGGAAGGTTGGCTTGTTCTTCCATAAGAAGGCAATTTTTGAAACTAGTCTACATAATTCAATCCCCTTTCAGAATGCCAGGTCAACTTTCAGGTCTACAGATTCGTAACGTAGTGTATTTTCACTTATACTTTCTATGCAAACTTCATATTTTGAGTTTGAAACTGTCTCAAAATATTTTATTTCTTCTAGTTTCTCAGTTGAAGTTTAGGATTTTAAGAGCTGCATGATACATTTTAGGTGTGTTAATGCACTATTTTCAGACAGTATGAATAAACATATGGGTACAGAATGCTATAGGATTCCAAAATTAGAGTTGCTTTAACAAACACCATAAAAATCAGAAAAGCATTCTTACCCTGAAGATTATAGAGGACTTCCTATGGACCATCTAATTAATACTGTGAACTAAAAATAACGAATTTTAATTTTAAGCTGGATATATTTACATCTATCTCACTGCAACTTACAGGCAAAGCAAAATGAAAAGTTATTTTAAAATTATTCAGGTTAATTCATCACAATTGTGCTTAAAGAGGTCTCTTGCATAAAAAAATCTTAACTCAAAATCTTTGGCAGTCTTTCTTCCTTGAACAATCCCAGGTCTCTGGCACATCTCAGTTCTGCATTTGCTCTCCACTGTTTTTGTCCCTATATATACCTTGCTCCACAAGTTTGCGGGTAGATGTACAGAAAGAAGTGATTTAATGTTACAGTAAGTATTCTACACACCTTAGTAGTCTTGGAGTTTTTTCCTCCTGAAAGTGCCTACTGAATGTTTTACATGATGCTGGTGTAAGCTTACAGTAGAAGAAAAAAATATTTTCAGGTGCCACATTCCAGTATCAGATAATTTTTTGCAAATATATTTTTTAAATAAAGCACTTGGAAAATACACCCTATTGCGTTCCTAAGTAATGAAACATACAGACAGATTTTCTTGGCAAATTCTAACACTAACATACCAGCACATTAACAAGGTACTTTATAGCATTATACAGACAGCCAGGTTACTGTGCAAAATACGTAGTTTTAGAAACACCAGTAACTTCCATTATAATCCCCGTGCTCCTTCTGTTCTGAGTGTTTTGCATGCTTTCACTTATTCTCCTCCTAGACTTCCAGAACACAGGAGCATCTTCCCATGGTTTTAATGATCTAAAACCCTTGTTCTGTCTCAGGTGGGAAATTCCTAGTGTCTAATGACTAAGATTCTTTGGAATTAGTTAGATTTTTAATCCTTTAAACACAGACTTGCATTTGAAGTACACTGTTTAGACTCAGTCATAAAGGTAGGGTTTCAAACCTCTCACAAGAGACTACCTCAAAAATGCGCCACCAAACAAGGCAGAACGTGAAATATTCCTTGAGTAAACAACGCACTAACCTTCAGCCCTGCTCACTCCTTACAAATCAATCCGGTCTAGGTGTACCTCATCTCTGCTTTTTGTGAACTGATAGTTTCTGATCCACCAGTGCTTTTTCTAATTACTCAATAGCTCATCAACTGGCATCACATCAAAGAGCAAAAAGTTGCATGGAAGAGGCTGTAATCTGGCTCTTCTGTAGCTGAGTTTGTGTTAGAAAATGGAGGTGAGGAGTTTGGAGAATGGATGCCTTTTTCTCCCTTCCCTCCTCTGGCTGGTCAAAGCAGGGAGGATTCTGACTTCTGTTTTCAATTGAGATTTTATTTTCTTTGACTATTGTTAAAAACAAAAAGATTCTATGTGGGGAAAACAGCTTTTAAAAAAACGTGTTTGTGGCTTTTGCTTCTCTAGCTGGTGACACAGCCTACATGACTGTACTTTGAAAACGCTTTTCGGGGGGGGGAGGGGGGGGATGTTGTTGGGAGCCTGGATGACTCCTGAATGTCTCTCTCCATAGTCACAGCATCAGAGACAAGGTAAAATTTAAGGATTTCAGAGATTTATAAGGACAATTCCTCACGATGCACTATAGAGTCTAATAAGCTTGTTAGATGTATTGTTTATTTCTCTGATCTCACAGTTCTGTGAAGAAAACTCCAGTAAGCCTCTCTTTTCCATTTACAAAGCTACATCCCTTCATTTTCCTTGCCAAGGAGAGCAAAAGAGTTTTAACATTTAAGCATAACCAAAAAAAAATTCAAGGAAAACTTCAGTCAAAAGGTCTATTTAAAATGATCTCAGGAACTGCAGTCTTGTCACTGAGTGAATTAAAAACATCTTAATGGAATAAGGTGTAGAATTAAACCTCTCTTTTCAGGACACAGTAACACCAGAGTTGTAGAAGCCCCACACCTTTTCTATTTCTTGTGAGTGTTGCTTGATTCCTAATAGAGGATCTTTAAACATTACTGGAACAGAGAAAACAAAGTAACCAGAGCAAAAAACCCCTGAACTTCCGTGTTTCTGTATTTCTTTCAAGCATGACCTGGAACTGAAAATAGATCAGATTAATGTCTGCCTGATAGCTGCTTTTCACAGACTGTTATATTTATTATTAAACTTATCCAAAGCCTGTTTTCAAGACATTTCTTGTTTTACAAACCCAAGTAAACATGCAAGAAATATGGATTGGACAAAACACAGTATTTGAAGTGCAACTGAAAAATTATGCTAGAGCCAAAGCAAACAAACAAATACAATACCAAAAGCTTTGGTTTTGTTCTGCTAAATTATAAACTTATTCTGAAAGTTGGTAACTGTTTTGTAATTTTTTTGTTTTCTTGTTATGACAAAGAACAGCATTCACTGGCGATTTAATTCACTTTAACATGCTCTTTTGGGATTTTTGTTTTAAAGCTGATAGTGAGAAAATAACCTCTGCTTTTTAAAACAATTTAAATTTTTCTTTTATTTCTAAACATTCTTATAGTATTTATTAGGCTTTGATTTGAAAAGAAGAGAAAGGGACAATACATAAACATCCATGGCTTCTAACACAGATACCATTATTTTTATTTTTTTCCTTTGAAAAATACATTGACAAATCCCACTTGCATATCTAAGACATAGTGTCAAAAAACTCCAGCGAAGTCAGTGAACTTTCTCTGGTTTTACAGGTATGACAGACTATGCTTTACCATTATGTGCTCATGTTTTGTAACAAGGAGTATACATTTGAAATAATAATGTATATAAACCCTATAAATAGTGTTATCTAGATACAATGAGTAAATTTTAATTTATGGCTAGTAAAGAATGACAAATAGGAGTGTCTTGCTCTTCAAAGGAACTTTTTGGTTTTCCTCTGACTTTAGTACTGATTTATATCTCAGTTTTTACTTTATAATCCTTGTGTTGAAAGGATTATAATTCCCACAAAACTACTAAAAAAAGCCTTTAATATATATACAATGTCATCTAGGCTTCATTCTGCAAGATACTCTTTTGGTCCTCAAGAAAAATCTCATTCCTAAATTTCATCATATATCAAATACTACTCCAATTTTTGGATTACCAATTGATTTCTGACTAACAATGTATAAAATCAGTAGCAAGGCATTAATTTCTTAACTAAGGCATTAACACATACAATTGCTTGGTATATTATGCTATTTTTCTGTTTAGAAGCATAAAATCACAGAATGGTTTGGACTGAACATGACTTTCAAAGATCATGTAGTTCCAACTCCCCTGCCATCTGCAGGGAGAACTTCCACTAGACCAGGTTGCTCAAAGTCCCATCTAACCTGGTCTTGAACACTTCCAGGATGGGGCATCACAGCTTCTCTGGGCAACCTGTCCAACCACTCTTACAGTAAAGAATTTATTTCTTATGTCTAGTCTAAAGCTACCCTCTTTCAGCGTAAAACCATTGCCCCTTATCCTATCATTACAAGTCCCTCAGCTGTTCTTGTAAACCCCCTTTACATATTGAAAGGCCACAGCAATGTTTCTCTGGAGCCTTTTTTATTCCAGTCTGAACAACCCCTATTTTCTCAGCCTGTCTCCACAGGAGAGGTGTTAGACTCTTCCTCTAGACCCCCTCTAATATGTCCATGTCTTCCTTCAGCTGGTGACTCCAGGGCTGGAGACCCCAGTACTAGATGCAGCACTCCAGGTGGGGTCTTGACAGAGCAGAGCAGAAGGGCAGAATCCCCTCCCTTGACCTTCTGAGCACACTGCTTTTGATGAGCCCCAGGATACGGTTGGCTTTCTGGGCCACAAGATCATATTGCTGGGTCATATGTAATTTTTCATCTACCACTATCCTAAATCCTTCTCTGCAGGGCTAACCTCAATCCAGTTATCCCTCAGTCTGTATTGACAGCAGGGATTGCCCCAGCACAGGTGCAGGACCTTGAACATGGCCTTGTTGAACTTCATGAGGTTTACCTTCACAAAACCTTCAAGCCTAACAAAGTCTTTCTGGAGAGCATCCCTTCTCTCACCTGCGTTAACTGCACCATGCAGCTTCTTATCAGTGCAGACTTGGTCAGAGTGCACTTAATTCCACTGCCTATGTCATAAACAAAGATACCGAGCCCAGTAATTACTTCTGAGGGACAAGTTCCTGATCTCAATTTGGACATTGAGCCCCTGGCTGCAACTCTTCAGATGTTGCTGGCCAATTCCTTAGCCATCAAATAGTCCATCCATCAAACACAGATCCCTCCAGTTTAAGGACAAGGATGTTGAGTAGGTTTTACAGAAGTGAAGATAAAATCAGTTGCTTTTCCCTTATCCATCAATATAGTCATTCTAGTCTAGAAGGCCTCCAAATCAGTCAGGTATGATTTTCCTTTTGTAAACCCATGTTGCCTGTCTTTCTCACCTGTCATCCATGTGCCTTGAAAAAATTTCCAGGAGGCCGTTCATTATTTGTACCTCTGGGTACAGAGTCAAGGATGACCAGCCAATAGTTCCCAGGGTCCTTCTTTTTATGATTATTTGATGTTTCAAATTTTATTTTCCATTTTTTCATACCCTGGGGACTTTACCTGACTGTCATGACTTTTGACTTTTTACAGGCTGTAAGTGTGGTCTGGTTGACACAAGAGTCTTCTAATATTTCTTCTCTATCTACACCTTATATGGAATTCTAAGAAAATCTTGTGGTTCTCTTCTATTAAAAAAAACCCCATAACCCAAAAGTTGTCAATGTCAGGCAAGAATAACATTTATAGTGTATCTCCATTTAGAGCAGAAATGTTTTTATTTAGGCTTAAAATATTGAATTTAAGCAATACAATTCTTTGATCTTAACCGATAAATATTTTTGCAACAGTTCATACTGGAACTTCAGCATTTGTAGTTATCATTCCCATTCACTTTCCCTACAGGTTTTTTTTATTTTTATTTTTTTTAATCTATCTATTTAAAAGTAAAATTCAGTAGGCAGGATTATACTTTTCTTGTAAGTGAGACTCTCATTGCTATAAAAGCCAAACCTATTTCTCATACCTTTCAGGAGAAATTCAAGGAACAATTGAACTTTATACTATATTCCTAAAAATCAATGAGCTTGGAATACGTCTGGGAACAAAAGGATGAAGAATAAAAACATCATCAAGATATGAAGTTACAAAAAGGAACAATTTCAGAAGCTACTGCTCAGACAATACAGAATTTCTAACCTTCATGCAGTAAACTTAATGTGTGTGTGAACAATTATGTCTACAACATCGGGCTTCTAAGTAGTTTGCATGTCATGGAAATGGTTTTATATTTTGATCTTGCTGTATCTCTTAAATGAATCTCATCATTCAGTCCTGGTTAAGAAGATTGCAGTAAACCAAACAGGAGATGTTACGATCAAAAGTTTCTATCAGAGATAAATAATTATTTTTCCAAATGAAAAGGATTATGGACGTTTTGATCATTAACTCCATGCCAGGGAACTTTGGACAACACGTTTTAATTTAGTTATTCAAAGTAGCATGACGTACTTCCCCCCACATAATGGGATTAGATATTAGTTTAGGAACACTAAATATGCTAAATTATCAGAAGATGTTCCCTTTATATACAGGAAATCAATGTGCAAGAGAAATCTGCAACAGGGTGAGATATTATAGAAAATGCCGTATCAGAATGTTTTCATGGTGTTAGAGACACACCTGCAGACATCATCTACTTGTGCGAGAAAGCAAAGAGTTTATAGCACTAGCAACAGAATTTTTGGCAGCTAAGACAGACATTGGAGACAGATAGTAAGATAAAAACCAAGGCTCAGTTCTCCACACTCCATTGATATAAGACGGTGGCAGATGATGCAACCTAGTTTTGTTGGAGGGTCTTTTGTGTACTAAAAATGTCAAGGGTGATAGGACCTTGGTCCTTTCTCTAGATAACTCATCTCTACTCCTTGTGTCCCTAATTGACTCCATAATGCAGTATGGTCCAAAAGCTGCAACCATAGAAGAATGTGTTTAATAATAAAAAAAAAAGGCTTATCTAGATTAAATAATTCTACAGTACTCTTTTGGCAGCATTTTAATAATTATATTTGCTATAAAAATGAAAAATAGTAATTTCAGAAACTGTATGCATGCAGTAAGTACTTATTTAGTTCAGAAGAAGTAATTCTTTTAAGTATTATATATGATTGCTTGTGAAAATCAGATTGATCATTATTGATATTTCAGCTTTCTTGATGCACTGTATATATGCATTTCTGAAGTTAAAATTAGACCACAGGCCTTAGCTAGATATGCAGTGTTTTGCTTTTGCAAGTGTAATGGGTAAAAAGCTGTTTTGCAGTCTTTATTAACAAAACTGACATTGTTCTTCCTAGTGCATTCTTTGGTTTAATGCTTACAAGATCTCTGTATTTCACTCTAAATTTCCTTAAGAAATCCAAATATCTCTTTAAGAGAGTCCCATGAAGGCCTAGTAATCTTTAAATACAAGGATATACTAAATTTTGTTTTAAACAAGTTCTCATCTAGGAATAATAATTAAAATTTCATTGATTTTTATTTAATTATTAAAATAATAATTAAAATTGGAGACATATTAAATTTTAATTCAAGCGCTATGAATAGTTTTCCTGTTAATTGCAATTAACAGGAAAAAAATAATGTTGCAAAAAATAATCAGTGAATAAAACTACAAAACAAAGGCTCTGAAAATGGGTTTTTGGCTACTTCAACATAGGGAAATTAATTGTAAAAAGAAAATTGGATGACGGGCCTTTATCTCTTCTGTGATACCCTTCAGTTCCTCACCCTAACCTCCCACTATATTCATTCCCATATTCTACCTTTTCCGGCAAAGTCAGTGTGCTATAAATCGTTACAAGTCTTAAACCAACTTGTCATATTTGGCATTAGTTTAAATAGTTTTGGCAGATGATTTTGAGTGACTCATGAGAGAGTACTTTTGGTCTCTTTACTAACAGATGTACCATTTCCTGTGCTAAAAGCAATGACAACAATGTCACATGGCTATAAAATTGTAGGAATTTGCTACTCATAGTCCAATAAAAACAACCTGATTTAAAAAAAGAAATTGAGCAGATAAGATGGAAAATATACATCAGCAGAAATGTTTGATCATAAAAGATTTAATCCTTGTGTCATTTACCTAAACTTTATGTGTTGAACTAGAATTCTATATTATACAAAGCATTAACTTGGTGGCAACCACTATTTTTTATGACAAAGAACCCCACTGCATTGCACAAAGCTGTCACTTCATGTTACACACATGGAATAAAATGAACATATATAAACAACTATAATTTTATTCATCAGCTCTGATACAAGTTGTAGATGTTCTCTTGTTTATCCTAGCATGCTGAAGTGTTCTCCTAGTTAAAGATTTACGATATGGAAGACAACCTCTGTGTTGTAATACTAGAAGACCAGAGGATGCTCTGCAACAATGTCTAAATTATGATTTATTCACTTGCATGTCCTTACTCTTCTTCTCTACCTAGTTTGCAGTACAGAATCCCCTCAAAGACACAATAATAAGTTAAAGTCTAGCAACTAAGATATGGCAGCTTCTTTTAATGATCCTCAGTAACGAGAAAATGAGAAGCAGCATCCCGATTGTATGCCATATGCATTCAAATTCCAGAGATGGCCCTGGAGAAAGCTACCAGATCTTTCCTAGACTCTCCTCAAGCTTTCAGGGAAATGCAATTCAAACTACCAGTGGCTGCAGAGAGGGTTTTTCTGCCACACATCTCACAACTGTTGGTTCAAGTTAAGTAAAGCCTCACAAACATGGATATATATTGTTGAGGAAGCTACCCAGTATGACCATTCATGAGACCCCCTGCCACTCACACTCCCAACGCCAGAGACTGTCACTGCTGGGACCAAATTCCCTTCACACCGTGCAGCTCCAGTGAGCCCCCTGTGCTCTGCTTGACTCACTCAAGCAGTCAGACCAGGCTTCCTTACTGGTTGGACCCAGGTTACCCATGGCAGAGTCTCAGATGTCTTGTTCCATAAAGCTGTTTCATAAAGCCATTTTTTCACCAGGCTGGCAGCACCTGTCTTCATGCCCTTTGTTCTCCCAAAGGTTGGCCGTTCACAGCTTCTTGGGCTCTTGTCAACCTGCATTTCAATCCGCATTTCAAATGGCATCTTGGGAGCCCAGCCACCTGCCCCAGATGTATTCCTCAACAATATTTTCTTGTTATTTCAACGTGTTTTTGTAACTGCTCTGAGATTTTTGCCTTTTGTTTTTTTTTTTTTTTTTTTTTTTTTTTTTTTTTTTTTAAACAGGAAAATCCTGTGAATCTTCAAGAGAGATTTCCATGTGGATGTCTGACTGACTGTTCTAAAGTGTTAGACTACGGAGAATAGACAAAATCATGTGGGTTTTGCTCAGCTGTATTACACAAATAGCACTTCGAGGTGTGGAACAGATATCTGGATGCAAGTAGAAGGGAAAGACTCCCCTACTGTTTTTAAGCTGCAATTTTTAGACCTAGCTGAAACATTTTTAAAAATCAAACTAGTAAAAAAGTGTTAAAAAAAAACTTTCTGGATTCTTGGAAGTGCTCAAGGCCAGGTTGGATGGGGCTCTGAGCAACCTGATTCAATTAAAGGTGTTCCTACATACAGCAGGGGGTTGGCACTAGATGCTCTTATAAGGTCCTTTCCAAACCAAATAATTCTGTGATTCTATGAATCTACAATCTTCAATGACTTAATTCCCAAGTGCAATTAATCTGTGACTTTTATCAGAGTTGAATTCAGCAAAACAAAACAAAAATGAAGGGAATGTATACATCACATAATTAAAATTAGAGGTTGAGACTTGGACAACTGCCACAGGGAGATGTAATTTGCATTTCCTAACATCAGCCAATGCTGCTATACCAGAGGGGTCAATTTGTCACTGTGGAGGGGTTTTGTCTGTTTCATGAGAGCTCTGCTGGCAGTAGGCTCCAAGTCAAAACCTCGGTAAGATATCCCAGTCATGCCCCCTTTTTGGACAATCCTACCCACTCCTTCAGCTGTTGCGTCAGCAGCCCAGCGTACTTAGGACCCAATGTTTATATTATTTAGAATTGAACCAGCAACATGAAGCTTTCCCAAACATCTAAAGGTGGGGAGCTGTGCTGGTTTGAAGGTAAACTAGCAGGAGAAATGAACCCAGCTCAGGAGAGATTATAAATCAGAGTTACAATTTAATAAAAATATTGCAATAAATGCAATGACACAAAGAGAAATTGGTTTAAACCCCAAAACCCCAGAAGTATAACCCAGCACCCTGGGGCACAAACACAATGGTGTTTAATGGCCCCTGTGCTGAGCCCCACATTATTCCCCTGAGTCCGAAATAAAAGGAAGGGAAAGAAAAACCTGTTGGTGCAGATGACGGTCACAGTCTGGTTGAGAGTGGTGGCTGCAGTCCTGTCGAGGTTCTGGTCCTCCTCTGGATCTGATGAGTGATCCCAGAGGTCTTCAAACCCCAAGAGTATATACCCTCAGGTCCAGGTGGGAACGCTTGTACCTCCCCCAGGGCAGGGAGTTC
>JAWWEV010000095.1:33528522-33550949 GCA_035583235.1 Hafferia zeledoni | reverse complement strand
TCTCGGAAGCTCAGCAGGGTCAGCCCTGGTTAGTACTTGGATGGGAGACCTCCTGGGAATACCGGGGGCTGTAGGTTGTAGTCCTGAGGACTTCACTGCCACTGTCGAAGCTCGCTCAGCCGTGGCAGATGAACCTGAGGTGTTAAAGGGTGGGACCAGTTCTGTGCATGCTGTGCCTCACCTAAAAAATCCACTACACAGGCTGGAAGGGCACACCCACGTGGGGAGAGCCTTTCCCAATTCTTCATTCACAAAGCTGAGCCATCATACATTGGTGAACAACTCTGTAATGACAGAGACAGTAGCAGAACTATTGCACTTGTAAGAGCAAGTTCTGAGAAATCAGGAACATTACTATTAGATATTTTTTCCAAGTTGTCCTGCTTCCAGACAACACACAAACCTTTCAAATAATATAGAACATGGCCAGAGGTTTAAGTAATGATCCTCTAGTGTTGGTTGGCTGCTTCATATATGTGATGTAATTGTGAATCATAATATATCACAAAGTTACTCAGATTGGATTATGGAACAGCTTATTTTCAAGCATTCTGTGAATCTCTATAGGAAAAAAACCCAAACAAACATTTGAAATTATGTGTGGAGTACTCTTAGCCAAAGAATGATTTTATACAGATCAAAGCAGCTCATCTTCAGTACTTTGACCATCATGTCCCATGACAATTCATATTTAAAACATTCTGGGCCTATACTGGAAATGTTGTGCCATTGCAGACACCACTTTCAAATGAGACAAGTTATAACAATTAAAGGACCTATGATAATTGTTTGGGGTTTTTTTGCAAGACTTGCCATGGCTACTATGCTTTTCTGGACAAAATCCAATCAAGAGGATCTAATTATCTGATACTTTCTGAATATTTTATTCAATTTAATTAGTTGGATACAATACGGACTTCTTGACTTATACACTTAGTTAAAGCAAGGAAGTTCTCAGCACAGTCAAGGAAAGACAAACATGAAATTTTTGCTTTCTGTGATGTGTTCATGCATTGTACTGAATGGATTTCTCAAATGTTTGGATCTTCTCTTCTGTGTTTTCAAAGAGAGGTTTTGGAAACTGGTATATCAAAATAACTCACACTTACCTTTTCTTTTCCTCACTTACAGAACCCTCCTGCAAGCAGATCCTGCCTTCACGCTCCTATGCTTTCTCTGGCTAACAATGCCACCTTTGCAGCATTTATGCAATAGGATTACACTACAACTGGGTATAATGTAACTAATGAATCAAACTCTTTTCTTCACCAGAATTAATGAGGAAGTGTGGATAAGAAATTACTTTTTTAAACTACTAAAACTGTAGTTAAATGCAAATGCAGTTTAAGCTGAAGACTTTGCTATTCACAGCAGTGCTTTTGACAATGTTATCCCATATCTGAGCCTAATTCCTAAATATGTATTAAGTAGTAGGTATGTTTTGTATGTATGTTTAACCTACTTTCTATAAAATCAATGGATATTTTGTTTCTACAGACAATAAATGTTTCCACAAAAATTTTACTTATAAATATTTCAGTGATTTGATACAGTAGTTTTAAAGTTTTGTGCCACTTGCAGAGTAAAAACATCCAAATCTTTTCCAAAGAGACTACATTTCAGACAGCATGTGCAGTTATTATTACAAAAAACATTGACATTTGTTGTGACAGTCTGAGTTGGTAAATATTTTAAATGTGCAAGATTCCACTGAAAAAGCAGACAGGAACAGGAACTATCAGAAGAATATACTGACATGAAAGTTATATCCATGCCAAGGGAAGATATTTTATCTAGAGAAATTTTAAAAAAGGAAAACAGACTTGTGTTATGCAATTACTAACTTTTTTTTTCTCTGCATGGTTGCTAGTTTAAAATATGGTTAATATAAAAAAGATCTTCCTTTTACTTCTGTATCAGACTAAAAGTATAGTAAGATTGAGGGAAAATTCATAAGCAAACTCTACATCTTTCATTGCATGTATCTTCTGTTTCAGATAAAGCTTTTGGGTTTACCTCCCACTTTTCCTTTCTGCTCATTTTCATGTTTTGTTTACCATCTAGTATATTTTACAAGATTAATGTGGTATGGATCCATTGACAGATTGCTATCAAACCTTTTTTCCTTATCTTCCTGTACTTGGATGCTCTCCATGTTAACTTACTGAGGATAGGAAGGCTTTCTTCTTGAACTTAGGCTTGCGCTTCAGCACTCCACCTTACAAGTGGGAGTTGTTTATTAAGGAAAAGGAGCTGACATTTCAAACCAAAACTGAGGACTTGCTTGACAAGAAGCAGGACAGAAACACAAGGTCAGATGGTGCACTCTAGCTAAAAGGGTGTTGCCATTTCCTCTCACTCGACACCTAGGTTGCCCTCCCAGATGCTGGTGTTAAATACCAAGCGAGTGTAGAGTGATTTCTCTTGGCTGTTGAATTGGATTCTTCTGGAGGCTATGTGGCACAGAATATGAAACATGGGTTATTTGATTCAGAAATAATCTATATGGCTGAACTTTAAATCTCAAAACCAAATCTTTATTTGTAACCCTTGAATGAACATCATCATAAACTTACACAGCCAAGTCAGTAACTACGTATAAATTTTAGTCTAGGGCCTGATAAGGAAACATGTCTGAGATCAGTAGAACATGGCCTTAGGACTTCCAGGAAACTTTAGATGAAAGAATCATCCTCAGTTACTGAGGAAGTCATGAAGAACAGGAACAATGTTAATAACAAATGTTATCAATTATCAACTCTCCTCAGGCTGCTTTTAATTTTGTATTTTAATACCACAGAGCAGCTTCAAGCCCTGTATGCTAGGATGTGTATGCATAGAGATGAGGTGTTAGACCAAAACAGTTTAGGGAACAAAATGTAAGCTGAGACACAAAAGACTACAGTGCTTAGAATTGAATAAGGTAAAAGTCAGACTGTGGTAAATTGGATAAATGACTATAGACATCATATTAGTTCTGTCTTGCTAAAGAGTGGATACATTCTTCAGTAAATTGAAGGCACTAAGGATGTGCTAAGTTTTACAGAGGCCAGCAAGGGGGGAAATACTTAATCCTTGGGATTGAATCTGGCACAGCACATTCTTCTCCCTCTTCTGACAGCTACTTTACTTTTGTGGCAGTGTGCTTTTTCACAGCACACAACCTTCTGTCTAATTTATACACAGTGTAAACTTTACAAGTAGTACCCATAAGAGACTCACATAGCAGCATCTGGATCCTAAGGAAGACTGTAGCCCTTTTCCCCAATCAAAGCAAGAAAAAGTACACAAAATACACAGAAGCTCCAAGCAACCTGACTCATGTTTCAATTCTTCTATTACCCAGTTTAGTATCCTTTCTTTGCATGGCATGCCTCTACTGTCATAGGAGCTTACAGTCATTAATGTATTTCCTACAGGTATTCAGATATAAACTGTGTGGTCTTCGTATGAACTTGAAAGGTACATCTCTGATAATTAACAGTACCTCAGGCAGCCATGGGAAGGAAAGGCAGAGTGTTTCCTTCATCATATTCAGGCATTTCTGTAACACAACCCAGAAAGTATTCCTTAATCAAATTGCATTGAACTTTAAAGCCACCATCTCAGTTGTATCATAAACTTTTTCTTCAGGACAGTTTTCAGTTTAACTGGGAGACCAATTTTTTGGGTTTTCTAAGAACATCCTCAGCATGTCACTGGAGGATAAAATTTTAGTATCATTTATATAGAAGAGGACCCATTATCATCAAAATCTGTCTTTCAAGATGTAACATTCAGATTACTTTTTACCATCAAATTGTCTTTGGTTCATAGTCTTGATAATAGCAGTCAGAGAAGGATGACCGGTCCTGGCTACAAGTGTACAGTCAAAAGAAAAACTGGCTTAAGTCCTGAGGCATGAAATGGAAAACATGAAAAAAGTTTTTTCTTCTCAGAACTTGAATTTTTCCAAAGTCATCACTATACAAAGTTATAATATCAGCTGAATCTCTCTATCAATGACTACTGGGATTCAGATCTTTTATGATTCAATTCTTGAAAAGCTTGTTTAAAAAGGTAATAGTTTCCATGTTCCACAGTATTTCTAAGTGTTATTCTATTTAGCATCATGAGCACAAAGCCAATAGATTCATACATCCAGTTGGTTCATAAGTGATCCACTGAGATTCATTTTTGTTACTTTTAGTCACTGGGGGCACTTTGGAGGTCTACCTCACCAGACAAGGAGCACTTCCATTCTTTGAATGGTGCCAGATAAATAGACATTGGCCACAAACAGATTATTTTCTGCAGTAAGACAAGCATTACCATAGGACACAATTCAGGGACTGCAGCTTAACATTACCACCACTACAGATCATAAATTCAGCTAGAAATTATTCTCCCTGCTATTCTGGAGGCCCTTTGCCTATATTTTTGACCCATAAGAATCTCTTCTCCATTCCTCTATCTGTCCTCAGATGTTAGGTAAAATTAGCATTCTCTCAAAATGGACTGCTAGAGCCTCTGGCAGAGGATTTGCTGCCTGCATTTGGCACATAATGAATAAATCAAAGTAGGTTACTGGCTAATAGAAGATGACACTAAACAACAGGATGAATAAATCAAAATTTTTTTTTGCACATGATGAAATACATCAAAATAGGCTACTGGCCAATAGAAGACAATACTAAGCAAAAGGAGCCTACCTTCATAGGCAAAAAGGTTTGACATGTGTCATTGTGTTAGGATGCAGTGCCTTGTTTCAGGGCCAAAGAACACAGCATCTCTTCCTAGTCTTGAAAACCCACTTGCAGGTGTGGCTGATGTAGGCTTGCATGTGACTAAGATGTCCCAGCATATCAGCAAGGAACTTGCAGCTATAAATGTGTGACAAATGAACATGAAATGGATGATAAAAATAATTTTAGGACATACACATCACACAGCCCCCTCATTCTCTTTTTTTCCGATCAGTCAGAATGGCTAATTAAAATGCAGTGCTGAAAACTCCAGAAGCTGTGTTTGAAGTATAATATCCTTCAGGGACAGAAAACATCTTCAAGTTGAAATCAATTTCTCATGAATAAAACAGAAATGAAAGTCCCATGATCGTATTCTCTCAGGGCTAGAGCTTTATGTGCTTTTTAGATGTAGCAATAGAGAATATGAAGGGAGCCAAAAATGTGTTTTGGAGGGCAGAGAACCACTACGAAAGAGCATCCTGTCACTATCATGCTACAAGATTAGACCACTGATTCAGCATGGTCTTTGCTATTACTCTCAGACTACATGGACTAGAATACAACTACCAAATCTTTCAGCCTCCATTGTCAATTCCAAAATCCCCCAAACTACAGATACTTCATAGAAAAGGGGTTGTTAGTTTTGTCCAGTCTGGAATGGAGAATTACCCACAGTCAAAATCTACCAATGCAGCTAATTCTGTTCAGCTAGTTAAATAATTTAGTTACACACATGACTAAGACTTGTCAGGAATATACTGTCCGTAACTACAGCCACTTCATAGGGGGCCTCTGTCCATGGTGCCAGACCAGGCACTTTCTTATTTATTGTCTGCTAGGTAAGTGGCACAATAAAAGATCAGGAAGCATGAGAACTTTGGGAAAAAGTATCTGAGGGGTCTGTAAGACACAATTTAAGATGGCTCTTTAACTCTCTGGAGGACCCCATGGAAAATAAAATTGCAACCCTTTGTCCTTTTTCTAAAACAAGGCTTGAGACTGTTATGCACAGAACCCCACATATGGAGAAAATGGCTTTAGTCCCAAAGTCTTCAATATGTCAGATAACAGAAAAAACAGCAAAAAGCATGCAAGAACAGTAGAATGCTACAGCAGTGTGACTGAGCCCATGTAGTTTTCTGCTTTCTTCAAATATGTTCTTCATTATTTTCTCCTTCTGTTAGCTGCTATGTTAAAGAAAGGTTTGAAAGAAGGAATACGCTAAATGCATTAAATGGTTAGAAAGCATTAAATGGTTAGAAAATAAACCTCAGTAATCTCAAAATTTGGAGTCTTTTTGCATAATACTCACCCTAGCAGAAGCAGTACCTTTAAAACGAGCCCTTTCTGAAAAATACTTACTCAAGGAAAAGACAAGTAAATTGGAAACACAACATAAGGCATCTAAACAAGAAGCACAGTTGTGAAGATGCCATCACTTTATTGGCTGTAAAAGAAAGCAGGCCCTTAGAAACTGCATTATAGCTCCATCTGTAGGAAGTTTGGATATAAATAATTTTGTAAAAGTCAGAAAATATCCATATAGATATGTCTTTCAGCTTTAGGATTTCTTGAACTTGTTTTTGAAGGCCTGTAGTCTACAAATCATGTCTCTAATTCTTGCTAGCCCCTGGTCCCAGGAATCCTTCCTGAAATCAGAAATAAAACAGGTGAATGGGAAAGAGAGGTAAAAATTCAAACCCAAAAGTGAAATCCTAACCTCTGCCTTCATCCCAGTTCACTGAACAGGCCTATATTACTCAAAAGTTAGAAAAAGCCTTTCTGTAAGATACAGTTTTGCAATGTGATTGGAATACTTTTCAAAGTTTAGTTCCTAAACCTTGAGCATTTGAACTTTCTCTGAAGTTAGTCCATCTACAAGAAGGGTCAGAAGAAGGACTTGGGGAACTACAGGTCAGTCAGCCTGACCTTATGCTGGGGAAGGTCATGAAGTAGTTTTCTGGAATGCCATCACATGGCACATGCAGGACAGCAAGGGGTATCAGGCTTAGCCAGCACGGCTTTAGGAAAGGCAGGTCCTTTTGACCAACCTGATCTCCTACTAAGACAAGATGACACACACAGCAAATGAGGGAAGGGCTTTGGGTATTTTCCTGGGATTTTAGTAAAGCCTTTGACACTGTCTCCCACAGCATTCTGCTGGAGAAACTGGCTGTCAACAGCTTGGACGGAGGCACAGTTTGCTGTACTCAAAGCTGGCTGGATGGCTGGGCCCACAGTGGGGGTGAGTGGGGTTACATCCAGCTGGTCGCCAGTGGTATTCCCTAAGGTTCAGTGTTGGGACCAGCTCTTTTTAGTATCTTTAACAATATTCTGGATGAGGATATCGAGTGCACCTCAGTCAGTTTGCAGATGACACCAAGTTGTGTGGAAGGGTTGACTGGCTGGAGCGTCAGAAGACTCTAGAGAGGGGTTTGGACAGGCTGTATTGATGGGTCAAGGTTCAAAAAAAGTCACCTGCTGGGTCACGCTCTTTAGCCACAACAACCCCAGGCAGCACTGCAGGCTTGGGCAGAGTGGCTGAAAAGCTGCCCAGGTGAAAAGGACCTCAGAGCACTGGTCAACAGCAGCTGAACATGAGCCAGCAGTGTGCCCAGGTGGCCAAGAAGGCTGGTGGCATCTTGCCTTGTGTCAGACACAGTGAGGACAGAAGGACCAGGGCAGTGATTGTCACTCTGTACTCAGCACTGGTGAGGCTGCACCTGAAATCCTGTGTTTAGTTCTGGGCCCCTCACTTCAAGAAAGACATTGAAGTGCTGTAGAGTTTCCAGAGAAGGGCAACATAGTGGTGAAGGCTCTGGAGCACAAATTCCTATGAGGAATGGCTGAGGGAGCTGGGGTTTTCTACCCTGGAGAAAAAGCGGCTCAAAGGAGACCTCATCACTCTCTGCAGCTACCTGGAAGGAGGTTATAGTGAGATGGGGATCAGTTTCTTCTTCCAGGTAACAAGTGACAGGACAAGAGGAAGTGGCCTCAAGTTGCAGGGGAGTTTTAGATTGGATATTAGATAGAAAATTATATGTAAACTAAGTAAAACAGTACTCCATTTTCTTATCCTTGAGACACATCATTTCAAAAAAAGAGTATGAAGTCAAGCATGGAGCAACACAGTATTTTGTGGTTATCTTATGGAAATGGCCACACCCACTTTAGTTGATGTACATGAATGATTTCTGATTAATATAGGATTATTTTATTGACATGAACAATACTGTTTCACTGCAGATTTGTACATTTTTTATTTCTGCAGGTAAGCTTCTTCTGTGGCAAGTCTTTCACTCAACCTAATACTTGATTGCTTAGCTGTGAAGTGCTTTGCTGTCCTCAGTAGATGCTGCAATATGTTACTGATCAGGTGGCAGAGATGCTGTGACAGAAGGCATTGCTACTATTAAGTAAAATATTTGAAGAAAATGAGTTAGCAACAACTTCACACAGTTTATGCCGTATTTGTTTTTCAGATGTAGGTTTATCCTTCCACCTATTTTGCACAGTATGTTCCAAAGCTAATAGTTCAGCAAAGAAGAGAATTGGGTAATCACACAATTGCTTTTATAACATACTGTAGTTTGTTTTGTGTTTGCAAGTTACAATGTCTGATGACAATTTGAAAATTCCTCTAGCATTCTCCTCTGTGGCTAGGTTTGTTTCCAATAAGCAACTCAAGTGCACAAGATCTGTTTGCTTTCTCATTGCAACTTGAACAGCACACGATCACCAATCTCGATCCCTGAGAATACTGCCATCTAGATTTACCCTGCAGGAAATCCCATCCAGGATTGAAAGCACTTCATTGCTCAGATGTAATAATTCCTCGCAATCTATGAAGCAGGATCAGAATACCAAATATGATGTAGGAAGGAAATTGTATGCCAGGGATTTTGACAGACTTTTACAGAATATAACCTTTAAAGACCTCTAATAACAATGAATTCTGGGGAATATGCAGTGAGAGCTGCAGGGTTGTTCACAGAATAAGCTATTATTCAGCTATGTGCACTCTGCACTTTGGATCTTTCCTTGGATATTACACTATATGTATTATAATACTTCAAGTGATTTGACAAAGCAGGTGTGATTATATTATCTATTAGTCTCCTCTAGTAATTCCCAAATCTTTGGGCCAATTTCAACTCCAAGGAGAAAAATCTTTAACAAGTCTAGTCGGAAGAAGTTTTGGGTGATCATACATCCAACCTCTTGTTAAAAGCAGGACTAATTTCAAGTTAGAATATTGACATAGAAGCTTGGAGAATTTCAAGTTCGAAACCTGATTTCAAGATAGAAGCCTAATTTCAAGTTAGAAGCTCAGCATTTTTTTCAGTGAAGTTTAAAAAAAAATAATAAAAAAGAAATTATCTGTTTCCTTACCAATTTCTTGTTATAATTACATATCTAAATTTTAATAAAACTTGTCTTCTGGGTAGAGAGATTGATATAAGTGTAATTTCAATGGAAAGGCATTTGGAAGGCAGTCAATACACGTTTTGCTTGGCTTTGTCTAGTTAGCTACTCAGCTTATAGCTGAGGTTTTTATGGTATAGAGAAACTGGCAAGAAGGAAGCTAGCAAACACAAGGATACAAATTGCTTTGTTAAGTCTCCTGTTTTCAGAGCATCTTGGAAAATAAATAAAGATAACATGATAAGCAGAATTTTCATTTTTCAACTATTTTTTCACCCATGTAATGCAGTTCCACTTCATGAACAGCATTTTCACAGAGATTTAAAAAGCATATACACACAACTGTCTCAGATTAAGAAATTTTATATGCAGACATCTTTCAAATAAATGCAAGCCACCTAGATGCATACTAAGTGGAATTCAGTCTATTTTGGAAGGCTCAATTCAGATGGGCAGGTCTGTTATGTACTGTCTAACCCTGCAATTCTTTCAGTCCATGATTTTACTTCATGTAACAGAGCTCCTTTAGAAATCCAGAATAGTAAGAGAGTACCAAACACTACAGAATGGATATCAGTAGTGTCTCAAATGAGGGTGTAACACTCATAATTCTGTAGATTCTTACAGATGGGGACTAGTAAAATACAGTCAGCACTGATGTACTCTGACTTGTGTATCTAACTAAACCTTGATTTATGATAAAATGTCATGGAAGACAAATAGAAAAAAATGGCCATTTGTACTCTTTATGGTTTTCATAAAAATAAAAACATTATAAATATTATATATTCTTATAATATCTTAGCGATTTTAGACTTCTGGACCTCTGAATGTCCCAATAGGGGAAAAAAAATACATCTTTCATTCAGTGGGTGGCTGACATAATACCAGTTGTCAGGCATAGAAGATAGAAGTCTTTCTTATGCAGTTTTATGTCAAAATTTTATTGCACTTGATCAGACACATTAATAAAAAAAATCTCTTAAATTATTTTATATAATTTAGTACATTACATCAGAAGCAGTAACACAGTTCAAGACCTTTACAAAGCAAACAACTTAGGCAAAATTTGTTTTTCAGACTGATTTCATTGTTGTTTAAATTGGTAACTAGCCTCTAATACTAAAGAAAAATAGCTTAAAAGGATACAAATAAATCTCAATTTAGGGTAAAGGCTTACATTTAAACCACCCCAAGAAATTAGTTATACATAAGCATGGCAACTGTGGTTTCTACGTATCACCACTGCATCCAACAGTACTTAGTTATCTAGCAATATATATTCTTCAAAGGGAGAGTGACATCACAACCACTAAGCATTTCAGAGATCCAGTAATACAGACAGATTTCTTCTTGTTTTAGATATGGAGGTTTGTTTAACTGACAAATTGAATTTTATTTCCTAGTCCACTATATCTTTCAATGACTGATCATCATTCAGCCCTGAAATAAATGTTACCTGATTAAAGCAGTAAAGGTTAAAACATTTAAAACATATGCTGTAGATCTCAGAAATCAAGTCAAGATGTGTAAGGGTATGAATTATTAGAGGATTTATGAAATCTGTCCTGAACAAATTAATTCATCAGTTTAGCCAAAGGCTTGTCAATGAATTCAAGAGCTTTTCAAAAAATGAAACATCTGTTGCATATTTAAAGGTTCTGTTTATATGTAAATATAGTAGGTGATTCTTTCCAAGGTGGAAAACACAGTTTACATAAATGTATTTGGAAGTTAATTAGCAACCGCTCTCATGTTCTTAAGGATTGGGGCAATTCATGAAGAAGGATTCCAGCAATCAGTAGTCCTCAAGCCTTTGGAGTTATTAAGGCAAATTAGATCTTGAGTGAAGCTGAAAGATACATCCATAAATCTGAGTAATGACATCACTGTCAAAACAACCAATTACCTCACAAGAGTTAGAAATAGGCTTCCTTTCTTATTTTTTTTTCCTTTAAAGGAATCATGATTGTGTGGCTTTTTTGAAACAAGATGAAATTCTTTCTGAATTCTGCTTTCTTTCTGAGGTGATGTAATAACCTAGGCTCTCGCTTATACTACAATTAATTACACAGCAATCTCATCTTGGTTTAGAAAATCATTTAAGACTTAAGATCACTCAGCTAAAAGAATCTGTCTTTGTTTTGAAATGATCCCAACATTTGCATTAAGCAAAAGTTTAGGACTTTTTTTTCTTCTGTAAATCCATACAAATACTGTGCTGTAAATGAACATACCAGATCCCGTAGAAAACATATTTGATTGTGAAGAAATCTGTTTAAAATAAAGTAAAAAATTAAAGTTGGGAACCAATCTCAGAGTAAGGCTGAATATTTGAGGTTTTTCAGTTTCAAGAGATTTTTATAAAGAAGCCTACTACCTGTCTTTGAGATATATTAAGGCTAGAAAAACCAAATATGTCTTTAACAGTGATTCCTTTTCTAAGATATATTCTTTCTTTCTGTGGTTTATAAGTAACTTATTCTGAATGCTAAATCTTGAAAAAAATGTGGTCTCAACTGAGAATTTTTTGGATAAAGTTAATCAGAAGATAACAGTGTACTTCAAACTAATTGAGAATTTGCTTACAGATGAGGAAGTTACAAATGTTTGATTTGGACATTAATTATGGTGTATGAGTAAAGTTTGATATTTAGTGATTTAATTATGTTTTAATTACTAATATTTGCATTTGAACAGCCTTAATTACAAACTAGGAATGATTTTCAGCCTGATTTTGGGCCAGTGACACAGTATATGCATACTTACATATGTGTACAAACCAACAGATTGCTTTGAATAAACCTAATAGAGATATTACCTTTTACATTGATCAGATACCTAGCAGCAATTTTAAGTAACATTGATACAATACAAACTATGCATGGCAACTTAGTTTTTAATATATGTCTCATAAATCATTTAAATTAAAGTAACTTTTAAGATAACTGGCTTGACAAATGCTTTGATGCTCTGGAAATCATATCATGGTATTTCTCCTATTTTAATTTTATCATTTGATTTATTTATAAGCAAATACTTGGAAAAATCTACCAGTAGTTTTACTGGTATTGTAATCTCTTATCAAAGGTTTATTTTTTTTAACATAACAGTGGACATTGGACAGGGGCTGAAATTTTTCTCAATTGAAGATACATTTTGCAGTGCAGTTACGAGTATGCCATGGAATGTCTCTGTGATTGGCTTACTGGCTTAATACATTCGTTATATTGAGAATTGATTGAGCAGAAATAATCTCTGATATACTGGTCCCAGACATTCGTGGTTTCTGGCACCAAGAGTAGTTTCCTTCCCCTAGTAAATGAGGTTAAATGACTTTGGAGTTAGGGGAAAATACCCCTAGGGATACAGCAGAAATATCCCTGCTCTCCACACAAACATGCAGTATTCTTACATGCTTTAAGGAAGCTGACTGGTGAATTGTTTGACAAGCTCCTAGTTTAGCCTGTCTCCAGTTTACATCTCTAACATACTTGTACACAGATAGAGTATTCCCCTAAAAACTGCCACTTCATTAAGCTACCCTACTTTGCTAGACACACTGCATAGACAGAACAAAGAAGAAACATAGCAAATAACTGGTATAAAGCGCTGCATTCTACTCACAGTACTGGAATAGGATTTTTTGTATTTAAACAGGAGTCTTATATTTAATGGAGCTTCAGAGTTGTTTCCTAGTATGCTTTTTTGTATGTATGTCTCTGCATGTTTCCTCTGTAACACATCAGGTTATGGCTCACAGAATTAATGAGGTAAATTGCTTAAAACAGGTCAGAAAGGAAAACCAATTTTATCTTTAAGAGAATACTACATAGATTTTTTTTTATTTTTGGATCATCATAGCAGCTTAGCCATTCACAGTTGGCATCACATTTCCAAGATGACACTATGTTTTCATTTGGTTAGAGATGTTTTGGCTAGGTTTGATCTGATGATAGTCAGATAGCTGATTGTGTATTTCAGGTTCTGTGACCTTAGTTATAAAGGGTTCATGTCCAAGTCTCCCCCACCAGATCACATTTTCATCTCATCTGCTTAGGAGGCCTTAAATGATGACTTTCCTTTTCTCTGGAGAATGGCTTGCCATGTTACTCCCTCCAAAAAGAGAAAATAATCTGCCCAGTTTTAGTCTTTTTTGCTTTCTTTCTGTGTGCATTGCTTTTAATTCTATTCCCTTCAAACACTGCTGTCAATCAAAACTCAAAAAAAAAGCAAAATCAAACCTGAGGAAGCAAATACTTTTTATTTTTTCCTCAATGAAAAAAGGGATTACGGGAATCAAACTCAACTGTAATCTCCATAAACCATTTCTATGACTACTACTCTGAATGGAAAGCTCTGTTCCATTTCTGAAATAATTTTTATTTGTAAAGTGAAATGTCTAACACATAATAAAAGATCCTCTAAAGAACAATTAGGCTGACTTGGTTTAACCAGACTCAGAGCATAATTGAGACTGGTTCACAAACCCTTCAAATGTTCACAGATTTTTCTGAAACATTCAAAATTTTTCTGCACAAATATCTGCTACAAATCCAGTGGAGCTGACAAGTCTCATTATCCAGTTCCCACTCCAGGCAATGAAGAAATCTGAGTGTTGCTGACATGATCCATTTATATACAATATTTATTTAAGAAGAAAACTTTACATTTTCCTCAGGTCGCCTTTTAGCCAGACACTCAAAGGAAATGAATCAATATGTCGCAACACTTGTGGAATCAGTCTCTCTGGTTTATTCAAGCTGAGTAACACATCATCTGGCAGACAAACTTTAAAAGACAACATTGCAGCAAGTTATAAGGATTATACTACTCGGGCTTCTAAGAGTAAGGTTTAGGACTAGCCAGAATACTTTTGAGAGAGAATGAACTAACAACACAAGGAGTAGCTGACTCACTGAGTTAAAGTCTCAAAGTGTTACTATAATTTTATGTGTTGTGAACACATTTAAATGTTATGCAGCATTTCCAGACATCCTTAGTTAGCATTTTCAGGCTTTTATTTTTAAAGTGAGGATACAAAGAGGAATGACTTGAATATCTTTCAGATAAGTCCTTAAGAATAACAAGAAATGAGAAATATGCATACAGCTAAGGTAAGATTTGGTACCTTGTTTTTTGGCACTGAACTGCAGGACAAACCATGTTCTGGAGAAGCAATCTACCTGGTATCTGCAACTCTCAATTTTTAAATAATAGCATCAGCAGTTAGCCAGAACTGTTTGACCTACAAAATTCTTCAAAAAATCACAGAATAACTGATGTTGGAAGGGTCTAGGGAACATTCAGTCCAATCTTCCCTATTCAAAGCAGGGTTACTTCAAGCAGATTACTCAGACCTCTGTCCAGATGAGCTCTGACTCTCTCCACGGATGTGGATTCTACAAACTCTCTTAGCAAACTGTAGCAGTGTTTGACCACTTCCACAGATGAAGGGCTTTTCCTCATCCTTAAATGGAATTTTGTGTTTCAGTTTGCACCCATTGCCTCTTGTCTCCAGCACAGTTGAGAAAAGTATGGCTCTATCCTCTTTACACCCTCCCATCAGGTGTTTGTGCACAGAGATTTCTCCTGAGACTTATCTTATTTAGGCTACACAATCCCAACTCCAGTCTCTCAAACTTCATGGCCCTGGATTTTCTCCAGTAGGTCCATGTCTTCCTTGTTGTGAGGAGCCATGAACTGGACACAGCACTTCAGATGTGGCATCACCTGGGCTGAATCGAGGGGAAGGCTCATCTCCCTTGTCTGCTGGGCAATGCTTTTCCTAGAATAGCCCAAGACACTGTTGGCCTTCTGTGCTGCAGCAGTGCACTGCTGGTTCATGGTCTACTATCTGTCCACCAGGACCCTTAAGTCCTTTCCTGCAAAGTTGCTTTCCAACTAGTTGACTTGCGGTCTGTATTGCTGCACAGGGTTATCTGACCCCTGGTGAGGAACTTTGTTAAATTCTTGAGATTGCTACCTGCCTATTTTTCCAGCCTATCACAGCCCCTACTGATGGCAGCTTAAGTACCTGGTCTGTAAAGCCCTCCTCCCAACTCTGTATCATCTCTAAACTTGCTGAGGATGCACTCTGACCCATCATTCAAGTCATTAATGGCCAGTAATAGCCTTGGCATCAGATTCCAGAATACTTCACTAGTAAAGGGACTGCAGCTGAACCTCGTGCTGCTGGTAACAATCATTTAAGTCCAGAGGTTCAGCCAGTATTCAGTCCATCTCTCTGTCCACTCCACTTCTCTACTCCATACTTCATCAGCCTGTGTACTGAGGATGTTATGGGAGAAAGCAGTGAAATAATTGCTGAAATCAAGATAAACAACGTATATTGGTTTCCCCTAATCCACCAAGTCAGCAAACTCCTGAAGTCCAGGGTCATGACGTTATTTGCCTTTTTCTCTTCAGTCAAGGTCGTGGACTACACCACCTCATAATCACTACAGACCAGGCAGAGCTCCATATATTCCTGCTGCTGTCTGACATAAAAGGCCAGATCTGCTTCCCACTGTCCTGGCCTGTCCTTCCTAAATGCCGCCCGTATCTCGCTGCTCTGTGAGGTATCCTTCCACATCTCTGTGGTGTGATCTCAAAAGGCTGTAGCCCTGCAGCTGCACACCAGTGCTCTAATGCCTTTTCTTTGTTCCCTGTGGAAGTGCATCAGTTTACAGACACTTCACAGAAACCAGTCAGGCTCAGTTCCATGGAGGAATCTGAGAGCTTCTTGAATGCTGTTAATGAGTAATGTGTAAAACACTGTGGTAAATGAAATGCTAGAGAGACAAAGGTCTTCCAAAATGTTAATTTGGTGAATATCACATTACAGAGTTCCTTTTTGTAGCACTTTTGATGCTGCTATACTTAATTAATACCAATTAATTGAACCACCTCTTTCTTCTAATATAGCAATAAACAACAGACATTCTAAAAAATTTTAAGTGCCTGTACTGTCTGTGGCTTTCAGTTAGGCTTTCAAATGCTGGATGCATCTGAGAATCACTGGCTTGCTTTGTTTTCAGACATACTGACATGGAGGACGCTGTAAATGTAACTAAGCTGCTCTTTTTAGATGCGCATCAGTTAATTTATCTGCTCTCTCTGTCAATGAAGACTGAACAGGAAGGCCACAATGTTATATGTGAAGTGCCTTCAGGGATATAGCACATATTTAAAAAGTGCTTATCCCCATTATGGTATTCATTTCAGTTGTTATCCGAGCCTAACACTTCTCTTAAGAAATCTAAACTAAGTCAAATATGAGTACAGTTCAAATTTTGATATGGAGTTTGGATATACTCAACTTTTCAGTAATGGCAGCAGCTTTTCAAAACTAAATTATTTTATAAATATTTCCCTGAAGAAAGACATTTTTGACATCCCTGCAAGTATCTTCTGCTAGAAAGATTCCTGAAAGGACTTTCATATTACTATTCATATTTTAAAGATACATGACAGAGCCAAAAAATTCTCTGGACTTGGAAAACATTTTCATTATGGGCCCAGTCCAACAAAAGTATCACATGAAAGAAGTCCTAATCTCAGAAGAACAGCTGGCTTTCTTTTTTTTTTTTTTTTTAATGGAGTAGATACAGAAGCTGCTTGTAATTTGCAAGAGAAATTTTAACGGCAAAAAGAAAACCGCTTGCTGACATACAGCCAACCAGCTGTTCCTCCTAGGAGTGCTTTCTTCCCTTTGTTCTCCCTCCTGAAGGGAAGAACCTCAAGAGTGTACCTAACTGTAATGGAGATGCATCCACTCATTAGGATTTTCAGGTGCAATTCTGTCTCCAGATAAGCTAGTGAGGTTTTATCACTAACATAAAAGCACGATGGGATCATTGGAGTGTAGGCAGAATATTATCGCCTGTTTACTAGAGAAATGGAAGTGTTTAAGAAAGACTTTAATATGTTTATTATTTTCTTCTATTGTGAAGTCACAATACTGAATTTATGATTGAAAAAATAGTGACTGTACTGTGCATTAGAGCTCTTTGTAAGCACAATTGACAAGAATCAAATGCAGCACAGTATTAATTAAATACTTGGTAGCATAAACAGACACCTTCAAACATGATCCATTTTAAAAACATCCTTACAATCAGAACCTGTAACCTTGCTCCTTTTTCTAATATGCTCTGAGGGTCAAGGTGTACTAGGTACCTGACATCACGGTACAGTTAGACTGTCTTTATTTTGACAGAATTAAAAAATCTGACACGACACCCATTTAAGTTTTTTGGGGTTTTTTTGTTGTTGTTGCTATAGTTCTTGTCATGTTCCTTTGCAAGAAATGCAGTTAAGCGCATGATTATATTTTTAAAATACCATAATTAACTGTAACTAGTACTAAATTATGTCCTATTGTTGAACAACCTCACGCAACTTACGTGGTGCTTGATACTCAAGTAGTTGACTGTTGCAGCACCTGTATTAGTGCTTTCAGGCTTGCTATTTTGCCATTAGTCTAATGTATTTGGCTGAGCAAACAACATCCATCTTTCATTGCTTCTTTTAGAAGAAAATTCTGGCTAATAGCAGACAACTTAAAGAAGCAACTTAATGCTGCTCCAGGTCGTACAAATGTTCATTACTCTTAGAGCAGAGAGGTCACTGTCTACAGAAACAGCATGAAGACCCACATATTGGAAAATTTATTGCCTTGCCTTGCTTCTGAAAACACTGCAGGATGGAGAATTAGCCAGTCTGACTATCTATCTTCATTATACACAATTACAGAGCATATGCCAAAAGTATCCTTTTTTTACTGCCAATATTTAATACTTCCTTAAACTCACCAAAATCATTGAAGTGAAACGATAATTAAAAACAATGGAAAGATCATCCCAACTTTGTTGTCTTCAGAATTAACAGCAGTCATTTCAAAAATATGTCTTGCATGCTATGACCTACCCTTCAGAAGTGAAACTACTTACTAATAATAATGGCCAACCTCCGCAAACGCAGATTTGGGCAGGGCTCTCCCCACATGGCTGTGCCCTTCCAGCCTGTGCAGTGGATTTTTCAGGTGAGGCACAGCGTGGCAGAACTGGCCCCACTGTTTAAGTCCTGAGGTTCATTTGCCACGGCCAAGCGAGCTTGGACAGTGACAGTGAAGTCCTTAGGACTGTCTACAGCACCCAGTACTAACCGGGGCTGACCCTGCTGAGCATCCGAGATGTGACAGGATGGGATGGCAGGGAGGCTTGAACTGCCAGGGGACGGTCCCACTGAGACTCGAAACTACTTACTATTGCAGTTTTAAACACGTGTGAAGGTATTTTGTAAAAGTAATAGCAAGGACATGGGAAACCAGGCCCTTCATGTACTACTCTATTGCACTGCTACTGAGATATGGAGTCAATCTGGACAGATTTCTTCATGGGACTTAATTCTTCTCAGCCAGAACCACATGGTTGCTACTGACTGCCTTTTTAATCTGCAAAATGTTACTGCACCCAGTTAAGCTCTCCTGAAAATGAAGAGCTGCACCTTTCATTGCACTAGATCTTCTTCTCGCTTCCTCACCTGTCCAATTTTTATAAAGAGAGTAATTTTACATTGCTTTCCACCCTTCCACAAAGAATCACAGGATGGGCCAGGTCGGAAGGGATCACAGTGGGTCATCTGGTCCAACCTCCCTGTTCAGTCAGGGAGCAGCAAGCACATGGTGCATTATTGCATCCAAGCGATTCCTGAATATCCCCAGTGAGGGAGATTCCACAACCTCTCTGGGTAATCTGTTCAGTGTACAGTCCCCCGCAGAGGAAGTTTTTCCTCATGTTTCAGTGGAATTTGCAGTGCATCAGTTTCTGCTCATTGCCTCTCACCCTGTTGCTTGGCACCACTGGGAAGAGCCTGGCTCTGTCCTCTTGTCATCCCGCGTTAGATAATTTATACACATCGATGAAGTCCCCTCTCAGTCACCCCTTCTCAAGGTTGTGCAGGCCGAGCTCCCTCAGCCTTTCCTCATAAGAGAGGCGCTCCACCCCTCAGATCATCCTCGTGGCCCTGCGCTGGACCCACTCCAGGAGCTGCACGTCTCTTGTACTGAGGAGCCCGCAAGTGGCCACATCGCTCCCGGTGTCGGGTCCGAGAGGGCAGGGAATACCCGATGGGGGGGAGGAGTGCAGGGCCCGGCCCAGCCCTGCCCATCCCGCGCTCCCGCCCGCACTCACCTTCAGGTGCCGGTGGCGGCCGCCGCTCCCCGCCTTCTCCTCGTCTCCGTCAGGGGCTCTGGCCGCTCCCCCGCGGGGCGGCGGGAGGGCTGAGGGGCCCGCGGTACTGTCGCCGCCGCCGGGGCTGAGGGTCACATTGTGCGCGTTCTCGCCCCAGCGCCACGGGTAGACCATGAAGTCGCTGAAGCCGGGGCTGGTGGGGACGGGCGGGACGGGCATCGGCTCTTCGCTGCCGGCCCTCCCCGGAGAGGGTTTCATCGGAGTGGTTTTGATGACAGAGACCAGGACGCGCTTAGGAGAGTCCTGGCAAAAAATCACCGAGGGGGGGACCGGCGGCAGCTGCTCCGCCATGGCCGACCAGTAGCGGGCAGCGGCGAAGGGAGAGCGGTGAGAGGGGGAGGACGGTTCTCCGCAGCGGCACAGCCCCGCTGCCTGCGTCCGCGTCCCGGGAAGGGACGTGCAACTGCACGGAGGTCCCGCGGCCGCCGCCAACTGTCGCCGCCCGGGTCCGCCTCAGCTACTCATCACCGGGGATGGCAGCTCTCTGTGGTCTCGGTGCGTTTTCCCCCACGCCCCTCCGAGCCACCCCCGACCGGATCCGCCAAGTTAGCGGCGGCCCCCAGCCATAGCAGCAGCCGGGGTGAAGCAGTCACAGCGTGCCCGCACCTTTCCGAAGCGACACAGTCTCCGCTGGCAGCTCCGGTCCCGGCGAGTGTCCGCGGAGAAGCCGCCGCCGCGACCCCTGCGCAACTCCAGCGCGGGCCGAGCCCCACGTTTTCCCGCGTTACGTTTCGCGCCCGAGCACAGCCAATCACCCGGCGCGAGCGTCACGAGGCGCGCGTTCCCACCGGCCAACCACTGCCCGGAAAAGTCGACGGTCCCGCCCTTGGGGGCGGGGTCCGAGCGCGAGGCGCCGTCGCTGCTCCCATTCTAGGGGGCGGGCGGCGGGTCACGGCCCCGCCGGAAGCGCTGACTGGCCCGCCGGGCGGGGGTAGGCGGGGTTGGCGCTCCCGGGCGGGCTTGGCGCGCTGTGGCTGCGGGCGGAGCGGGGACTTGGCGCGCCCGGCGGTTTAAAGGGGCCGCCCCGGAGGAGGCAGTGCCGCGCTCCACCGCCACGGGGGCCACGCCCGGCCGCGGCGGCATCGCCGTCCTGCGGCGGCAGAAGCGCTTTCCCTTACGCTGCCGCGGCTCTGCCCTCAGCCACGGAGCGCACTTGCCGGTGGGGAGGGTACCCCGCGATCTGCCTCCGCCGCCACGGCAGCGGCCGTGGGGTGGGCGGGCAGACGGTGCTGGGGCGGCAGGGCCGGTATGGCACTGGCGGTGGCGCTCGCGGTGCCGGGACACCTGTGAGTGTACAGCTACGGACACCGGACCCGGGGGTGTAGGAAGTGGGCAGGAGACGTCTGCACGAGCCTCGAGTCGGGAATTTTAGGAGGTGCTTCGAGTGGGTGGTGTTCGAAGACGATGGTTGCCAGACTCTTCTTCGTGGCCTAATGTACATAAACTAAAACTTGGGAAGATTCACCTCAACATGAAGAAGAACTTTACACTGAGGGTAGCAAAGCAGTGGAACAGGCTGCCCAAGGAGGTTGTGGTGTCTCTGGAGACATTCAAAACCCACCTAGATGTGTTCCTGTTTAACTTACTCGAGCTGAACCTACCTTGACAGGAGACATGGACCAGATGATTGCCAGAGGTCCCTTCCAACCCTAGCGATTCTGTGATTCTGTAAGCTTTGTGCAGATCACTAGTTTTAGTATATTACTATTTGAAGGACAGAGGTCTTTGGATGTTTCATTTTAGTTTTTTTAATTTTTTTCCTTCCAAACCATTATAGCCTTTCAGGTATTTATACACTGCAATTTACTAAAATGGTATCTTAAAATCTGGTCTTCCAGCTTTCGTCCTTTGAAACAGAGACCCAGTCTACTTTTGCAGCCTTTAATCCCAAACAGGGAGGCTGCAGGTCTGGTTGGGTGCAGGGCTCCCTCAGCTGCAGGAAATTGTGGTGTGGCTTTAACTTAAGTGTATCCAATGTGTGAAAGAACTGGTGTTACTTCAGAGTGATTCAGAAACACAATCACATTGATCTGGCTTTAGGTAGTGAAAATATATGTTCAGTTTTTAAATCTGCAAGTAGCCACCACGCCTTGTTTATGAGTCCTTTGGAAAATTGGTTACTTGAAACTAAAAAGAATTTAGCTTTATCAGAGACAGCAGTATTTCATTTATTATATTCTGGGTTTCTGTGTTTTTTTCTTAAGCAGTATAACTTGCTGTTCTAAAGTAGGAGCACTTTGGGGGATAATGAACTTTTTCAGAAATAAAAAGAACACCTAGTTGTCTGAAGCAGAACTCAAACACAATGCAAGTGCAGATGAAAGGAGGTGCTTTGCCTCTCTAAAGTGCGCTTCAACCATTTCTAGTGATATTTCAAAATTCAGAAAACTTTGAGAAGGTGATAGCCTTTAGGTAGATAATAGCAAATACTTAACCACACTGAATGTCACCTAATTATGTTGTGGTATGGACTGGTGTAATAACTTAGTCATAATCTCTTTAAGTCTTTATTGTTACATCTCTCAAGTTTTTCTTTATATCAAATTAGTATATCAAGGCAATAAAATTGCTTATGTTAATAGTTCACTTGAGGCCAGCTCCTGAATGTTCCAGGGGAAGGAAACAGAATTAGATTAGCATGCCCATAACAGATGAATTCCCACCTCTTCCTGTGAACATGTCTTAAAAAAAATTTCTTGTCTGACCATTCAGATTCCACTCTGGGAGTCACATTCACACCCCGAGACTTTTATGGCTGGGACTGAGGTCCCTTTGCAGCAGCTGGCTCCAGTGACCAGATGGGTGCCTCATTTGACTCCATGAACCACACGCACACTGTCAGACAAATTTCCCTTAACCACCTTGACTCTGGGCTTCCTACAGCAGAGTCCCAAGTGCCTGGTTCCTTTAACTGTTTTCATCATCATGGCTAGGCTTCACATACGAAGATTTGGGAAGGGCACTACCCACGCTTGCTGCAAGCGTGCTGATGGCTAAAAAGGCCGATACGGGATAGGCA
>JAWWEV010000095.1:33492277-33521873 GCA_035583235.1 Hafferia zeledoni | reverse complement strand
ATTTTCAGACTTTCCTCATAGTGGCCCCTCTTTCAGTGCTGTACAACTGGAAGGATGAGTTAGACACATGGGGATACTTTAAGGTCTCTGTCTTACATGGCAGTAAGAAAGATGATGACATGAGTCGCATCAAGCAAGGGAAATGTGAAGTTGCACTTACCACATATGAGATACTTCGCCTGTATTTGGATGAATTTAACAGGTAATGGTTTTAATGTGTTTTTTTACACACAGAATTTTAACTGTCTAATTGTTCATTGTTCTTTGTGAGTACTTTTTCTGTGTAATGTATTTATTGTTAAATTAATATTGTTAAAATAATGTATTTTTGTTAAATCCATGACTCACTGTGCTGAACAGAAGAATCTTATTTAGCTATGGTTGTGGAGTTTAGTTCATGCTATCTTTGTAGTGGGATACTTGGTAGCAGTAAGAGTTTGAATAGCTTCCATAAAGCTAGTCTTCGCTGTTAGCATACTGAGGGCATGTGGTCTGAAAGATGCAGGAATTGCCTGCCTGAAAACAACAACTAGAAGACATTTCTGTCTTTCAGTACAGTGTAAGGAGACCAAAAACCTGTAATTTTTAGCAAATGTTCAAAAAGATATTTTCCTTGTTAGTTGCACTTTGCACGAGCTTGATTAAATTGAGTACTTGGTGGTTTAAAACCACACATTTCTCATCCGAACTTAGAGATCTTTGTCTCTTATGTTATCTTGTAAGTGGCAATTAAATGCTTCCCTGACATCTGATCCTGTCAGATCTTGAAAGCTGAGCAGGGTCAGCCCTGGTTAGTACTTGGATGGGAGACCTCCTGGGAATACCGGGGGCTGTAGGTTCTAGTCCTGTCCAAGCTCGCTCGGCTGTGGCAGATGAACCTCAGGAGTCAGATGGTGGGGCCAGTTCTGCGCACGCTGTGCCTCACCTAAAAAATCCACTGCTTAGGCTGGAAGGGCACACCCACGTGGGGAGAGCCCTGCCCAAATCTTCCTTTGCGAAGCCTCACCGTACATGTTGTAAGTAGAGTACAAGTTGTATCAATGGCTGGTAGCAGCAGCCTGCCCTCAGCTGCTGGATCTGGAGATGTTGTTTCAGGTGGTGGGAAAGGTTGAAGCCCAAGGATGTGCCTTAGTCATCTGGACAGCCATCACCAAAACAATCAGGTCTTCATTTCTGTGCTCAAGTCTGAGAAGGGCAGAGAGAAAAGTAGTTTTGTCAGTAGTACCCTAACTCTTTGTGTTCTCTTTCTAAGGGGCTCTTCAGGTTTGGTCACAAAATATACAGTCGTCAGGAAATATAGGAGCATGCGCAGAGCAGATCTGATGTGTGACTGCTTGCAAATACTTTGCTTCAGCAAGGTGATTTACTGAACTGTTTCTGCAGAACATGTGACTTAATAGGCCTATGGTCTTGACACCAGAAGAAGCTTTGCATCTTGATGGATTGGCCTCAAAAAGGACTCTTAATTAGCTGTCACTAATAAGAATACATGTGCTCGGTTATGCATGTGAATCAGCATAATGAGAGATTAAGTGGAAGGAGGACATCTGTTAGGCTCATTTCAGACACTCCAATTTTTAGCATATTTTAGGAATATAAGGAACATTAATATGAATGAATGTATTTAGTGGTTATCAAAAATTTCACAACATCAGTCTTCAGATTATTGAACTAAATGCAGCCTTCTCATGATAGAGGCTTTCTACTAAACATGTCTATTTCAACTTTTTATAGCTTGAAGTATCATCAAACTGGATATTCTGTTCTGAAATATTCATTCATATATATAAAGTGAACTCATAATAAATCCATTCCTAGGACTTGATGACTTAAATTAGCATCACTGTGTACAGGTCATTCTACCCTTGAGTTTTGTGTTTGAACTGGCTGCAAAATACCTGTTGGTCACTGCTTCTAGGTATGTTCTTTCGAGTCACAATTGCAGCATATTAAAATCCCTCTATCATACTGGTATTGTATATTTTTGAGTGATGCTTTCTTGTAGAAAACCATGCAGACTGAAATGTTTTCAGCCCACTGCTAGATGCACTGGATGGTTTTTGCTAGGAAGATGAAGCATACCTATATTAAGCATGTTTCAGTAGTTTACTTTCAGAGACTTACTTATCTTTTGTAAATCATATTATAAGTGGAGTTAATGTTGGTGAGATATGCTGGATTCTTTGGTCTGGAGGTTAAAAGCTCTTGCTTCACAGAAAGCATTTGACATGGTTTTCAGAAGTTCATTTATTTGGCTGTGTAGTTCAGCAGTTATATTCTGCCATGTTCAACTGTGGCAATTGGATTTACTAAACAAAATGTAAAAAAACTGAGTAGTATAATACAGTATAAAACAGAAGAATCAAAAAATAGTAGTGTATTGCAACAATCACAGCCACTTGTGTGGCTGACTTCCCTTTTGTGATGTATGTGGGATGAAAGGTTGAGTAATGTCAGTTAAAATGTTTTTTTGATCTGCAGTGTAGAATGGTCTGCTGTGATAGTGGATGAAGCACATAGAATCAAGAATCCAAAGGCTCAAATAACTCAAACCATGAAGTCATTAAAATGCACTGTTCGCATAGGTCTCACTGGAACCATTCTTCAAAACGATATGAAGGAACTTTGGTGTGTTATGGACTGGTAAATATATTATTTTTTATGATTAAACACCTCTGTATGTTAACCATGCACTGGGACTGGGGTAGAACTGAATGATATGGACCCATCTATGTCATAAAAATAACAAAAGCAAGCTACTGCCCTCTACCTCAGAACCGCTGATGTTTTGCAAGAATATAACTATGGTTTTTTAGTGAATCTCTGAAGGTGGGCTCCTGATATGAATTTTTCATTTTTTTAATATATTTGTAGCTCCTTAAAACTGGCTTCTTTAGGAAATTTGGGAAGCAGTTAAAATGATTCTTCCCCCACCCTTCCATATTTACCTTCTTTTTTTTTCTAAGGACACTTTTTTATTTCTTCTGTCCTTTGCCCAGTAGACAGGGAATCATTACACAACCTTGACCAACATTGTGACTTTTCTCTCTCCAGTATGTGTGTGGCATTCTGACTTACTTGAAGGATGAAGCAGTGTTATGTGGTGTTTCAAAATGCGCGACTGCACATACTTGCAAAGCAAAGTCTTGTCCAGAAAAACTTTTAATGGAGAAGGAGAAGTGCAACTAACTGTAGATAAAAATTTGAACATAGAAGACTTACTGGGAATGCTTTTCAGAGAAGGAGCAAAGCAAACATACTTTAAATATAAGGATGTACTGAACAGAAATAGCAGGAAAAATGCTTTAAACTTGAGTGTTGTATCTGGTCCACTGAAGCTATGGTAATGTTTTTAGGAGATGTTCCAATGTGTAGTGCTGCCAATGATTACGATATTCTTTTTACTATTGAGTTTCTCAAGATTTTATTTAATAAATTGAAGTATCTGCATAATCTGATTTAATAAAAAATAAAAACATATTTGAAAACATGACCTATGAGCTTCCAGATTAGCCTCCTGATGGTAGCAACCTTGTAGATTAGAGTTTCTATATACTTGTGACTTCTGTTGGGTGTGACTTCTGGAGGTTGCAAATCTTTTTCTAAGGGGTATCTCTTAGCATTTGAGAGTCACAGAAAGCAAATGAAAAATGGCATGTCTGAAAGTCGCATACGCTTCTACTGGCACATACAATTTTTAGTGACTTCTCAGGTGATTGTTAATTTAAGATCTCTTGCTGTTAGCCAGAAAAAAAATCATGGTATGCTTTGAATCAGTGAATCAACCCCACACCTCCTTCTGTTTTTTAATAGGGCTGTACCAGGACTTTTAGGTAGCAGAGTGGATTTCAAGAAGAAATTTTCTGATCCAGTGGAGCATGGCCAGAGGCATACTGCAACTAAAAGAGAGCTAGCAACAGGTCGTAAAGCCATGGTGAAGCTAGCGAGAAAAATGTCTGGCTGGTTTCTGAGACGTACCAAAGCGCTTATCAGTGACCAGTTGCCAAAAAAGGAAGACCGAGTAAGAGTGCCTTTACATTTCAAATAGAATACTAATGAACATATCTCCTCTTTTTTTCTTTTCTTGTTTTATTTTCTCTCTTTTGTTATGTTTGTACTAGTTTATGCTTTTCTCTTTGTCTTATGAACTTGAGAGGAATCCATAACTTTGGAAAAAACACACTTTGGGATAGTGTGCTTTGTTCCCATAATTACTATGATTGCATGTTGAAATGGAGTTAATCAAGCCTGAAAATGCTCAGCTAGTGTTCTGACTAGTGATTTATACATCTGTTTTATGTGTGTTTTTGTACTTATATGTGCAAACCCAAAGCAATGTGTGTAAATCTCTTGAAATTTTATGTAGAACTTCTGAATTTGCGGTGTGACACTTTGTGTATTGAAATGGATGCTTTTAACTCACTCATTTTTGGTCCCCAAATTAAAAAAAACCCTCAAACATAAAGCTGGTTCTATGATAAGTCTGTAATCCTGTTCATCTAGTGCAATTGTAAATATTATGTGAACTGACAATGCTTTATTAATATAGCTAAGAGTTCTGGTAAATCTTTCCTTCTACATAGACAAATACATAAATTTGCAGCTGGTTTTGTTTTCAAAATTTGGTATTTATTCTTCATCCTTAGTTTATAATAATGTCATCTAAGCTGTCTTCTGAAGGAAAGATTAACACAAACATCAGTCAGTCGCTTTTCTGAACCTAGCAGGTTTTATTCTTTTCATTATCTTGTTAATGTGAATATATGTTCAAGTTACTGCTGTATTGCTACAGCTCAGCATGGTGCTGCTGCTGTGTGGGTAGTATAGGTTAAGGAATGATCTTGGGATTTCTGTCTCCTGCTGCTTAAGACTAAAGATGTCATGGAGATGCCGCCCACGGTCTCTAAGAAGAGGGATCAGGGTTGTGGCCATAGCACTATGCAGATCCTTGCCTTCTCATTGCTTATTCTGTTTGTCCTGCTTGTGGTAGTGCGCTGTGATAACTAGTGCCTAAAAAAAAGGAAAGAAAGGGCAAATTATGCACCTTGCAAAGTAGAGGGGAATTCTGTAATTAAAATGGTGCCTTTATTTCTCTCACTTTTCCTTTCTCCTCCTATGGCTCCACAGAAGCTATAATGAAAGATTTTGCAAAAATGAACAGTAGGTCCTTGTAGCTTGACACTGACACTCTTTGTAGAATTTTGTGATAGTATAAAATAAGTATACATTTTGGCTGCAATCTATGCTCTTTTCCTGTCAAGATCCACATTTTACATTTGGTGGTAATTTTCTGTAACTATTTGAACAAGTATAGTGTTTATTTCTACTTTATTTTCAGTGATCTGTGATTTGTATGTTTTGATGCAGTGCTTTTTTTGCTTTTCATTGTTTGTTGCACGTAATAGTGTTTCTTGGGTTTTCTCTTTGGTAGATGGTGTATTGTTCCCTGACCGAATTCCAGAAAGCTGTGTACCAGGCTGTGCTAGAGACCGATGATGTAACCTTAGTGTTACGAGCAGGAGAGCCCTGTAGCTGCAACAGTGGCCGGAAAAGGAAGAACTGTTGCTACAAAGTAAGATCTTGAAATGTTTAGATTTTACAACACAGTCTTCTGGAATTCTTGAGAGGCTCTGCTGGTGAAGAGCTCGTTGAACTGTCTGCCTTGTTCTGGGTCCTGAGACACACGACATGTGTGTCAATATATTTTGTTTACCTAAAAAGCTTTTTAGTAAGGAGCTATTCCTCTACCTTACCCAGATTGTCTTGGAAAGCTTTTTTCAAGAATATATTGACACACATGTCTGTATATGGATTCTACAATTTTTATAACACTGCTTCATTTTCCTATCTAAAGGTTACATCCAGTCTAAAGAACTGTCCATCCCAGAAATGCCCCAATTCCTCCCCTTAACATGCCTTCTCTGAAATTAAGTAAGATGTCTCAGAACAAGCTTTTTTCAGCCCTGAATTAAGGCAGCAGAGGTGCTTATAAAGCTTTTTACGTTTTTTCTGTAGTGAAAAGTGAAGGTAGCAGTTGTAGAGTAAGAAGTCATTCAGACAGTGCTGGTTTGTTTACATTTCAATCAGTTGTAAAGTTACTGACTTTTTGTTTACTGAGCAGTTCTTGGTTATCTTAGTGCGGTATCTACAGAAATTACTCTCTGAAGTGTTTAGCAATCTATGAACATAGCTGTAGGTTTTCTCTTATTGAGATGATGTTTCTATTAGTAGGATCACAAAGGCAAGGGGGAAAAACCAAACTTGGTTCATTTTTGTTAGAAATACAGTACACATCTCTTTGGGATCAATTATAGTACTGCTTAGAACTGTTAATGCATTAAACCTGGTAAGAATAGCATTTATTGTAGATTATTTTAAGGAGTATTTATTTGCATTAACTCTTTTTTGTAGGAAAATGCATATGGTGAAACAATTAAGTCTCTGCGCTTCAGTTACCTAACAATCCTACGGAAAGTTGCAAATCATGCTGCACTGCTGCAGACAGACAACACTAGCAAGCAGCAGGTTAGTGTCAGAAGTATTTAAAAAATCGGACTTGTGAAAAATGGGATGCAAACTCTTGAATGAAAATTGCTACTTGGCCTTCTTAAGTGTTAACTAACTACAGTTAAGATACTTCGCAAAATTCCTTTTCCTTTCAGTAGTTCAGAATGCAGGCATTATAAAGACGTTATACTAAACAGTGTGTTCATGTAGTGGGGCATATCTGAAAATAAGGGTTATGGAAACATTGGAGAGATTTAGGAGGGAGAGTAATTTTTAGTGATTTCTATTAATGCTATTTCCTGTTACATTTATGAGGAGTGCTTATAAGAAGATTGTCTTTGCCTAAATAAATAAATAATAGGCAATTAGAATGCGCTTTTTTCATCTAGTACTTTATATTTAAAGAGCTGATTTTGTTTAAATTATGAGAAACATGTTTTAGGGGAAAGTGCTCAGTGAGAGATCACTATCAGTTTGTCTTGTTACTGTGACATGTCACCTACAACACCCACAGGCAGAGTTTTTGGAAATGCTTCTATGTGATCCTTAAGATCCAGGAATGAGCACGGGAATTTAGGATGTTACCACTTCCTCTCAGAAACCACCGAGGAAGGGAAATAATCAAGTATCCCAGCTAATTTGGCAAATTAGTTCCATTAAATCAGTTTTGCTTTTTAGGAAATACTCCTCTTACCGTCCAGGGCCTTATGTGCAGTATATACTCAACTGTTTTCAGTGGGCTTTTTTCTGTATGTCATATGTATTTTTTTTTGTAATAACATTTGAGGATTAAATAATCACTGAAATAACTCAATATGAGTACTTTGGACTTACTGTCTCTGACGCCATGCAGAATTAACTTTGCCAAAATCCACTGAAGAAATGGATACTTTGTAGTATTTCTTGGTTCTAGTATTAAAGTCCATTATGTGTGTTAGATGAGAGATGTGATCTTTTCATTCTCTCTGGGAAGGTGGACTTGAAGTATGAGGTAATGTTCAAGTTCAGATCTGATTTCTGGTAGTGGAACTTTATGTGGCTCTTGAAAAGTTTTGTTGTATCAGTGGAACAATATTCCCACATTGGCTTGTTATGCCAGTGGGTCAAGGGAAATTCTGGTACAAAACTGCTGGGTAACAGCAACAAGGCAACAGAATTTTTTTAGACTGACAGTTCTGGCCAGTCCTATTGCAGCTTTTGGCCAGGAGAAGGTATTTTGAGCATCTCTTATTCTAATAGCTGCGATCCATGGTTTCAGATTAAGAATCTTGGTTTTAAATGAAGCAAAGCAAAACACACAGGAGGTGTTTATCCAGCAGTTTTGTAGTGAACTGAATAGAAAACCACGTAACTGCATGAGATCCATTGGCAAACACATTTCAATCAGTTTAATTCCTTGTATGGCTTACTGGTATCCCAGTATAGCTCTGATTTTTAACACCTATTCAATCTTTGTGCTTTTTTTCCAGGAAGCGCATATCAAACGAGTTTGCAGCCAGGTATTTCACAGTTTTCCAGATTTTGTTCAGTTAAGCAAAGATGCAGCCTTTGAAACAATTTCAGATCCAAAATACAGTGGAAAAATGAAGGTAAACCCATTCCTTAGAAGGAAAATAAATATTAGTAATAATAGTAGATCTGTTGTTACAGTATACAGGTATAAGAAAATGCACCCCTAATACTTGTGGGGTTTTCAATTATTCTGTTTATGGTTGATTATATCACAGCAGGTATCTCCTGTCATGAATCAGGATACATCTGGGCATAGACTGGATAAGAGTGATCTATGATGCTGAGATACTGTGAGGTGTTAGCTTCATGTTTACTGGTGGACACTGAAATGACCTTTACAGTCAGCAGAATTTTGTTTCATGAAACCATGGACTCTAGTCGCAGTTGGAAATATTTGGAAAAGAAAAGAGAGCAAAACAAAATCATTATGGTCTTAAGGATTTGTGCACACCTTCCATATTGTGTGTACTTCCAGTCCTTCTCAAAAATCATATGTTAGACCTTGAAAAGGTTTAGCGGAAGGTTCAGAGAAGGGCCACAGAGATGATTAGTAAGTGTGGGTCAGAAGCAGCCAAGTAGGCTGAGACTCTGCATCCTTGAAAGAATGTCTTAGGATGAATGTGAGAAGGACCTACAAAATCATAAGCAGCATTGAGCTGGCGAATGTGTCCTGACTTTTCAAACCCTTTGGACATTAAATGAAGGTAATAGAAGACATGCTGAAGATGAGGAAAATAAATGTGTTAAGTGTGAATCTGTAAAACTCCTTACCTTGAAAACTGTCTTTGATTTCAGAGTGGAACAAAAGATATTTAATGATATCTAATGCAGCTGAAAAAGTAGTCTAAGGTAGCTAATGAAAAAGGAAAACATCTGAGTTTTAGGAGTGTTCCTGAGCTGGAAGTAACTGGAGAGATAGAAGCAATGCAGGATTTTTGCTTTCTGTAAGTGTAGATATTCACAGGTTCTGGCTGGGACTGAAGGCAATGGGAGGACCACATTGTTGTGCCAGTAATGGCTATTACCATTTCATTGATTTGGTATTATGCAAGCAACATCTTTCTTTACTGTTATTATGTGTGTGTGTGATATCTGCCTAATAACTTTGTTGTATACACTTCATAATAACATGAAAGGGAACTTAATTGTTAAAGTAACTACCAGCAAATATGTAATACATAGCTCTAAAAAGTCCATGATCCTAAGCAGTGCCTATGAAGCAATTCTGTTACTGGTTATTTTCCCATGGTATATTCATGTTATTATTTTATATTTTTATTATTATTATCCTATGGCTTTGGCCTGGAAAAGTTGGCAGCCCATGGCTTGGATGGCTGCACTGTTGGCTGGGTCAAAAACTGACTGGATGGCTGGGCCCAGAGAGTGGTGGTGAATGGAGCTACATACAGTTAATGTCTAGTCACTAGTGGTGTTCCCCAGGGGTCAGTGTTGCGCCCAGTTGTGTTTAATGTCTTTAATGATGATCTGGATGAGGGAATTGAGTGCACCCTCAGGAAGTTTTAAGACTTTAGTTGGCAGGAAATGTTGATGTGCAGGAGAGGCACTTGGACAGACTGGATCTATGGGTCTAGACCAATGATACAAGGTTCAACAAGACCAACTGCTGGGTTCTACACTTTGGCCACAAGAGCCTCATGCAGCACTACAGGCCTGGGGAAGAGAGTCTGGAAGGGTGCCTGTCAGAAAAGGACCTGGGTGTGCTGGTCAAAAGCGGCTGAACATGAGCCAGCAGTGTGCCCAGGTAACAAAGAAGGCCAGTGACATCCTTGCTTGTATCAGAACTAGTGTGCCCAGCAGGACCAGGAAAGTGATTCTTTTCCTGTTCATGGTGCTGCTGAGACCACACCTTGAATTCTGTGCTCAGTTCTGGGCCCATCATGATAAGAAAGACACTGAGGTGCTGGAGTGTGTCCAGAGGGACCTGGACAAGCTTGAGAAGTGGGCCAGATGAAATCTCATGAGGTCTAACAAGGCCAAGCACAAGGTGCTGCACCTGGGTCAGCACAACCCCTGGTACCAACACAGGCTGGGGGATGAACAGATCAAGAGCACCCCTGCTGAGAAGGACTTGGGGCTGTTGGTGATTTAGAGGCTGGACATGAACCAGCAATGTGCAGTTGCAGCAACGCGGAAAGACAAACATGGCTGCATCAAAGGAGGTGTGGCCAGCAGGTCAGGGTAGGTGATTCTCTCCTACTCCACTCTTGTGGTCTACTGCATTCCACTTCACATCATGAAAAGTACATGGACCTGTTGGAGTCAATCCGGAGGAGGGCCATGAAGATACCTAGGGGAATGGAACAGCTGTCCAGTGAGGAAAGGCTGAATGAGTTGAGGGTGCTCAATAGGAAGAAGCTAAGGCTCTGAGGCGACCTTATTGCTGCCTTTCTGTACCTGAAGGTAACAAAGATAGCTAGAGGGAGACTTCCTACAGTGACAGGGAAAGGGATAATGGCTTTGAACTGGAAGAAAGTAGATTTAGATTAGATAATAGAAAGAAATTCTATATTCCAAGAGTAGTGTAGCACTGTGACGGGTTTCCCAGAAAGGTTGTGGATACTCCATCCCTGGAAGTATTCAAGGCCAGGTTGGATGGGACCCTGAGTCTGGTAGGTGGCATCCCTGCCCATAGTTGTGGGGTTTGAAACTAGATGATCTTTAAGATCCCTTCCAACCCAAACTATTCTATGATCCTATGATCTCTGTTCCTAGAAGGAGGAGTTTTAAGTAGTGGGCTGTATAGCCATCGTTGAAAAGTGAACTGGGTTTTAGTCTATTAATTTTGAATTCAAAATAATTATGATGCCAAAAACTGTTCAGACATGTCTGGTGTGGTGACTTGCTTTTTTGTTTTCTAAATTTTAGAGTGAAAGCTGTTTGTGATTTTTTTGGGTTTTATGCTGTGAAAGCAGAGTCATTCAGGAAGTATTTAATGTCCTCTTGCCATAAGAAGGTAATCACAGAAGAGTGAACAGGCACTAGAGCTTAAAAACTACTTTTTCAATTTTTAACGTGTTTATTTGGAAATAACTGAAACAGACAATAATAAAATGTTTTTAAATAACCTTGTCACACTGTAGTACTTCACATTTTCTGTTTCATAAATGAATTCTAGCAACTAATTGAAATTGCCCTTTAACTTCCATCTGATAACATAGACTGAATAGGTATTACTTAGTCTTTAAAATTTAGTAAAGACTACACAGAAATTTTAATACATGTGATTACTCTTTCGTAAATAAGCATAATTGCAAAGGTAAAGTTTTTGACATTTTTTGAAGATTTATTCAAGGAAAGTTTGGGATTTTTTAATGAAGTTTACTAGTTAAGCTGCTGTAACTGTTTTGCAGAGTTGAAAAGGTTAATCTGGCTGCTTAAAGTACCTGTTATTCTCCAACTAAGCAGAGAGATAGCACATAGGGAAACAGATTTTTCTTTTATGGGATATGAATTATTTCCACCAGTAAAACTAGAATGGCAAGGGTGGAAGAGTGGCCCGTGTGTGGTGTTTGTGTCCTACCTTGTGCTGTGGCTGCAGTCATCTTTTGTGTTCTGCAAGCTGTAGCATTTATAACACGCCCCCAGGTTTTCTGTTCTGAATTGATGATTATAACAAGAGCCTGGAAAAAAACAGTCCCTACAATCCAAATGTATAATGTGTATAAACATTGATGGTATACCCAAAATGGTAAAATGAGGATTCTAGTATGTCCTCGGTATGGTGGGAGGTGGGTAATACACAGTGACCTATCTGAAAGAGCTTCAGCTTTTGGGGGGAAATTTTCAGTCAGTATATAAAGTTTTCAGACTTCACTTGCACTTTGTATTTCAAGGTAAATTTCATGCTTAGATTTTTAAATAGAAATAGTTTAATATCTGAGAATAGAATGAAAGGAGTGTCCTGCTTTGTTTGGAAACCACAGTTTTTCTATTGTGATATAAGACAGTGGGGACCTGAAAACCGTACAATTGAAACACAACAATCAAACTTCTATAACATCAGTTCTAAAGTCCTTTAAAGCTTCAGGCATCTCCATTTCATCACCATTCTCATAGATCCATTTCTTATGATATGTCTTCCACTCTATACATTAGGTGCTCTCCAACACTTAAGTGTAAAGGGCTATTAAATGTCTGGGCATTTGAAATAATGTTTTTTTTTTAAATTAAACTGAACATGTAATATTTCCACAGACATCATTTATGGAGTTTTGGACTACTATTCTTAATTAATACGAATCTCTTAGGACTAACTGTTTAGTTAATTATTTTAGCTTGACATATTATTATTCACTCAGTAAGAAAATGAAAGTCTATTGGAACACTTTGCAAATAATGATAACTTCCTCTATTAAATGTAAGCCTCACCCAGGCAGGCATGGCTTTGAAGGCTTAAAAATACTGTAGGCTAACTTGAACATCTGTATACAAAAAAGATATTCTTAAAAGCAAGAGGTAAAATGTCATCACATAAAGACGACTCACAATGTGTAGCAATCCATGTGAACTCTTAGAAAAACCTCTTACTTTTGCTTGAGTATGACCAAGTATTTCTGGTTTAGACTTGTAAAATGCAGGATAATACTCTGGTGTGCAAGTGTAGAAATTATTTTTTTTTTGGTGCAAAAGCATTCATTACTTTTCCCTGTTAGAGCTGTTCTTTACTCCAGAATACCTAAATACCCAACGGGGATGAAATTTATCCATTTTATTTAAACAGAACTATGTAGATTTGTTTGTATGTTCTCATAGAGGAAATTCATTGTTTGACCTGTACTTGAATAATAACAAGAATAACATACTAGCCAATTCCTTCTACTTTAAAAGAATGTCACTGATTTTGTTCTGTGTTCTTTTCTTAATGTGGCTAAATAAAATGCAAATCTAAGTAGTATAGCTCTTGTTAAATTGCCCGTTGTGGATTTTTTTTCTCAAGTAAACCTAAGTCCTAGTTTATATGTTCATGTACAATGAAACCAAGCAAAAAACTTCTCGTTTGTACCTTGTTTTCGCTTGTAACAGGTTGACTAACATACTAAGTGATGTGCAATTATTGTTTTTTGTTCTAGGTATTATCCAGAATTGTAAAGTTAATATAAACATTCATCATTTGGTTGTCAAAGATTTGTTAGGCTTTTAGTGAAGTCAGTGTTGATTCTGTGAAAAATACAATTTTTAAAATACTTATTGCCCACTGGGAGAAAGCTACAGTCATGTTACAGAAAATTCCTCTTTTCCCCATTGTGTATGGCTTCTGCGCTGTACTCTGGAGCTGCCATTGCCAGATGTGGATATGGTTCTTTTGAAAATAACAATATCACTATTATATACAAGGCTCTGGATTATTTGCTTCCCCACCAGAAGAACATTGTGTGTGGGCGGATTATTGGCATTTCAAGGTCTGTGCAGAGTCTGGGAAGCTGAATCCTACTGTAAACAGAGCAGCAGATGAGAGTGGGAGTGGGGAGGGGCATACATCTCACTGATTATTTTAAGAAGACAAGTTCCAAGAAGTTCTGAACTCAGATCTAGGACAGAAAATTTAAACAGACCTTTTAGTTTTCAGGGTAAACGTGTATGTTTTTTAAATACGGAACCTCACAGCCTGAGCTAGTGTGTGGCATGAGTAACTTTGTTGCAGTCTGTGCACTGATGCAAATACCTTCTGAATGTATCTCTTAGTGGTCTCATGAACTTTTCACAGCAGGATTTCTATGTAGATCACTGAAAAATGGGAAGGTCCAGCATCTCCATTGCCTTTGGCAAGTTTATTATGTTAGTAATGATTCTTGTTATGCCTACTTGGCTTTGCAAATAATTTACTGCAGTGTAGCCTTTTTAGAGGTTGAAAACACGAGTAAGTGTACGTGACATGACCTGTAGATAAAAATCTCTTCATTTGTGTGCTATGTGTTATTTACAGGTCCTTCAACAGCTTTTAAATCACTTCCAAAAAAATAAGGATAAAGTTCTTCTATTCTCCTTTTCCACGAAGGTGAGCTCCATGAGATTTTTATGAATTAACTGCAACAGTAATTTAGAAGCATGAAGCACTGCACTGACCTCATTTCCTTACTGCCTATGTTGTGGGAAGCAGTTATGAGGACAGTGTTCTGTACTCCAGAAGCATATTGAAACCTTAAGTTATCTCATGAAAACAGTGGTGATGGCAAAACAAATATAACACCCTTCTGTCTTCCTCAAAGCTTTTGAAAATTGCTTTCTTACTTTAGGTGTAGAAAACTGAGTGCAGCTCATGTGCCTTGAGTTAAGAGCAGTGTTATAGCAGAGTATGACTGAAGTGTCATAAAACCTTTGTATTAGCACTGAAAGTTATTAAACTTCCTCTATTCTGCTGGCTTTTGACCACCAGCATCAAGGAAACTTCAATCCTGGGACTTGATTTGAACTTAAAACTATGTTTAATTGGAGCAAGAAGTATATGTACATTTCAGTTTTAAGGGACTTGCTCCTTGATTTTCTTTGTTAGAGAGTAATGTGTTTCCTGAAATGGTGCACTCTATAGTATAATGTTCTTTATTTAGATATTTGTAATTATGTACTAAAAAGTATTTTAAAAAATAGTAGTTTGAATAATAGTTCTTAAATATTTTTTTTTGCATTGTGAAAGAATGCAAGTTTCATGTTTAGATGCAGTAGTAAGGTACTCGTGTGTCTTAGGCTGTGCTTTATTGTATTGTGTACCAGACTGAATCCTGGTTACTGCAGTTTATTTCACTCCATGCCCCTGAACGCTCACTGTGTACTCTGTGCTGGCGCCAGTGCTCATTTACTGTGTTTCAAGTAATTGCAACTTGCTGAGATGGGAGGAAACTGTTTGTTGCCTGCCTGCTTATTGGGTTGAATTAACTGAGTGACAGAGGTGAAACAGGCAACCAGGGCTGGAGGATGGAGTGAGATCACAGCAGACCAATATTAATCACCTTGACTGCTATAGAGTCATGTCTGAAGAGAGTCATGAATGCTGATATCAAAATTGTGAAGATTTTGTCTCATTTGCGATGCTTGGTCTGTTGAAAATATATTTGATAAACGTGACCTCTGCGATCATCATGTTTCATTAAAAATATAGTATTAAGTATTTCATTTCCTCCCCTCTGCCCCTTCATTTTTCCACCCAGTTGCTAGATGTGCTGGAACAGTACTGCATGGCATCTGGACTAGATTACCGAAGACTTGATGGAAATACGAAATCAGAAGATAGGATCAGAATTGTGAGAGAATTCAACAGCGTTCAAGAATTTAACATATGTCTTGTATCTACAATGTAAGAAAATTTAACTTGTAGTTTGTTTTAATCTTTCTAGTGTTTAATAAATGGTTACTCTGCATTTTTCTTGAAGACATTGTGAGAGATTACTTTTTGAGCAAGTGAATTGTTCTCTTGTGTTTTAGTGAGAATAGACTTACTGCTGTGGTCTAAAGCTTCTTAAAATACGTGGAGACTTGTTTCTTCCCTCTCTTCTCTGCTTTGTGTGGATTGCTAAAATCTGAAAGAAATGTGTCTTCTGAATCCTAATTTTAAATTTCTAGTTGCTGTAGGATCCAGGAACCAGTTTTAAACACTTCTATTGCATTATTATTATGTCATTATCCATGAAAGATTTTCTGTTTTATTGTATTATAGTGGTAGAACTAGCAACTCAGTATGAAATGCTACATTGAACTGAAGAATTATCTCTTGCTCTTGATTTATTAACCACACTAATTAGCATGTCTTTTGAAAATACTTCAGCAAATCCTTGATTGTCTTTTAATAATGTATTTACCTGTCAGGTTTGCTTGTCAGTTTATGATGGATGGTGAATTCTTTTGAAACATTAATATGTTCAACTGAAATTCTTGTTATGACAATGGCTATTTGTTTTATTCTGGTTTCTTCTATGCTTTATCTTGGTTTAAGTTTTTTACTGGGCAAGGACAGAAAGGAAACAAGAAAGGCTTTTATTGTCCTGCCCAAAGATGAAAGCGTAGTGAACTTGATGGGACATTCTTGACTATACAGTCACTTCAGTTCTTCTTTACTGAAAGTGTGCATGTTGGATTTAGATAGAAGTATCCACATCCCTCTGTTTAATTGGAAGTTGGGCATAATTTTAAAAACTCTTGCAAGGGCATGTCGGAGCAGTCTGCATATGCTCTGATGCATCTGCATAGGGTTGTGTAGAGATTTGTAGTGTTGGCTATACTCATTGATTTCTCATCTGTCCAACTGTGGAATCTGGCTGTCAGCTTCTCATAAGACCTTCATGAGTCCCTGCTCCTTGTCTCTGAAGAGCAAAGGGAATTACTGTATCTGTAGCATCAGGAAAGACTAATTTTTGCTTCTATCAGTCTTAGTTCTATAATCATACCTTTTCAGTTCTCTTCAATTAATTTACAGAGAAATAAAAAGGCAAATTAAATAGAGGGACTTTCTCCTCTCTGTTAGGAGAGGAGAGCTTGTGAGTATGGAGACTTCTGAGCCTTCGCAGCCTGCTGATGGTGCTGGAGGCAAGAGTCTTGGTTCCATTGGTCTTGGTGTTACACATCTTAAGAAGCAAGTGAAAGGAGGAAACCTGTGAAAGAATTGCAGTTAATGTAACCAGCATGTACTAAGCAAAACAGGAGGTGCAATTCTTTGTCTAGTTTACCACAGCTAACAGGAAGTGATCCTTTTGCTTGTTTGATACACAATAATGGAAGCAGCTTTATATTTGTAATTCTTTGGAAGTTGGAAAGTGGTTTTTCTATTTCTACTCTATAAGAGATTAATTTTTTGTCTTACTCAGGTTTCAGGTGCATATGCAATAATAATATACTTTACAGTATATTCTGTATCTTTCCATATGTCATATGTTGACAGAATTGAGTCATACTCTTCTGTCTATACTCTCCTGCAAAGTTTTTCCTGAACTGTTCTGTTCAGTCAACATGGTGTTTTCTGAAAGTCCCATTGCTCAGAGAGCCAAGTGCTGATTTTCATTGAAAATACTTGCACAGTTTTGGGTGTAGAAGTGAGTTTTACAAAGGATGAATTCCCTGCACAGTAATTTTGAGTTTGCCATTATGTTCACTGGCACAATAAACATGCAACTTTTAAAACAGAAAGCACCAGTCTGTAAATCAGCTTGACCTCAAGTCTTGCAGTTAATACAGGTACCAAGCATAGTCATATGGCTACTCCTAATACTTTCATTGATAGCTATGACTAATATAGCTCTATGAATAAATATATTTTATAGGTGTTGTGAGAATATATAATTGATTTCTTCAGAGCTCATAAATTCCATCAAACCATTAGATATACATCATGAATTTCAGACAAGCACTGGAGAAAAATACATATACATCTGTTGGAACTTCTAAGTCTCATGAAGTGGTATCTGTGAATACTTCAGTCCTTTCCTGGCATTGCTGGGGGAAATGTGTATTTACTTGGAAGAAGAAAAGGGGATTTTCGGGCATGCTTAAAAACATTAAAATAGTTGCTGGAGTTACTGTAACTTGATAGGAAAGTGTCAGAGCTTGCCACTCCAATTATGCTGCTTAGCCTGGGGAAGGGGAACTCTGTGTGTACGATACCACAGTCAACACTGTTGTGTTCCATGTTTCTGGAAGAAATAAGAGCAGCAAGTATTCCTGCCTTTAAATCACTGTCTCTGGATTTTCTGTGCCAGTGTTTTGCTAGATTAATTCCTTCAGAATAATTGTTAATGAAAATTATTTCTGCTGCTCGGTTATCTTTGTTATGTAAAGAGAAAAGCTTAGAGAAATCTCTAGGTAGTTTTTATCATGAAAGGTTACATATGCACTTCCCTTCTACCTGCAGCAACATTCTCTGTTACTCTCCATTACTAGACTGCTGATCATTACTTTTTACTTTTACAGGGCTTCATTTAACTTGCATTCTTCATGCCTATGTTGCAAATAACTTTTAATGCACATATGATAACAGTCAGAGAACTTTGAACCACAAGATCTCACTGAAAAAGAGAACATAGAAACTATGAAAAACTTCCTTAGGTAAACAGAATTACATAGTCAAAGCTTTCATAGAAACTTTCCTAATGAAGTGTTGTTCTGTAACTTCTGAGCATTGAGGTATTAAGTTGTGCATTTTTAAATAAGATGATAGATATTTTGAAAGCTGTTCTTTGTAACAAAGCTCTTTATTTGAGCCATATTATAGTAGTTTGCATGGACCAAATTGCAGGAGTGACTAACAGCTGGTTAAAATGATAGTTAAAATGGAAGATATGCTTTGCAGTGCCCAAACTACTGTATGCATTCTGTCCATCAAGGATATAGGTGCCATTTTTTTTCTACTTTGGAGTACCTGAATTTTTATTTCATGCCCAAAAATACTGAGAGGTAAAAGTATTATAAAGCTAAGTATCCTGTTTAATTTTTATGGACTGTTTTACATGTTGACTTATGTTTCAGTCCAGCTGCAGGGTTGGTTTGGGAAGACAAGAGGCTAAATTCTGTTTTCACTAAAAAGAAAGACACTAAATTTTCAAAATACCACAATGTGTGCTGAAAAAAATACAAGGATTTTTATTCAGCATGTCAAACTTTGTGAGCATGCATCTTTCAGAAACATCTGTTAATATTGGCAGGTTCCCATATCCTCTCCCTTTCCAGATTTAACTAGCCCAGCACCACATCACACCTGGAAGGATAAGGCCACAATTGTGTTTACATTGACATGGATTCCAGTTTTTGGTTTCTATCTCATTCAGTCTTATACCTGGAAACTTTACCTTTTCTGTCTCGATTAAACAAGCAGAATCTAAAGTAATCCATTAAACTAGTTGCTTGGTCAATTAAATGGGGGTGACTTTTTGCAATTTCACAGTACCTCCTTTGGGAAAATAACACACTTGAAATTAGTGATGGCTACATCAATGTGAATAATTGTTTTAATATTTTAATTAATAGTAGTATTTAGCCTGTGCTTGTATAGGAACTTGTCTCTTTTGTGCTTTGCTTGGTTGAGCCAGTTAAAAAGAATATTCAGTATTTTCTTGCTTTGCAGCTGCATGACCAGTGGTATTTTCCTCCCTTTTTTTTCCTATCAAATCATTCAGCTATGCACATGCCAAAGTCTAAAAACTGAGGAGTTTTGTAGGATGCAGTAGTTAGCTGCCTCTCATTCGACACATGCTCAAATTCTTTGGTGGCTTCCAGGTTTTACCTGAGAGCACACTCCAGCTGTTGAGTGTTTTAGTATGTAACTGTTACACCTGGGACTCCTAACCCCCAGAGCAGACAATTTTCTGACAGGGACTTTTTCCCTTATAATGACTGGTATGAATATTGCTCATATGCAGCTGTGTGGACAACTGTGCTTTTAATAGCTGAGACTTACTGTACAAATACACTTGTGACAGTTGTTAATTTTTACAGGTATAACTTAACCTAGATTGTGACCATTTTAGTGGAAGCTGTTTAGCGTTATTGTTGAAACTATGTACTGGGATTAGAGGAAGTAAAATTTCACTTCTAATTTTCCTGTTTCTATAAAATTAACTGGCATAAAAATGATTATGAATTTCAATATATTCATTGGGGGACCTGGTCTGTGCAGGACTTAATGGGAACGAAGTAGCAACCAGGACTTTGACTAAGTAAGTTGATAGCAGTTGGTTATGACTCAGCTTGTAACAATCATGATATTTAGGTGAGAAGACTGCATTTTGTAGAAGTGGTTATTTGAGTACTCGGTGGTTGTTAATAAGATAGTAAGACAAAGTTATTGTTTTCAGTATCTTTATTGTGTTCTTTTTGTATGTCGTGGAAGGGTATGCCAACATGGATCTAATACAGAAAATTTTTTTCAGTGTTTTTTTTGTTGTAATGTAGTTCTTTTTTTTTTTTCCTTTGTTTTTAGGGCTGGTGGGCTGGGTCTTAATTTTGTTGGTGCCAATGTTGTTATACTGTTTGATCCTACATGGAATCCAGCAAATGATCTTCAAGCAATTGACAGGTACACTCTCAAAATACAGAACCTGATCCATGTTGGGCTCTTCTTTTGCCTTCATTCCACAGTCTGATTGCCTAACTGAGACTTTCCTTAAGGAAGAGATTTTTAGTATAACTTCGTGTGATCTTCACAGAGTGTCTATGTGTAGCTGACATTTTTCTTGTTTTTCATGACAAATTGCATTGTAGTTGTCCCTGGTTCAAGTGAATGTTTTGAATTCCAGAATCGCTAAAGACAACCTTTATGTTCTTTTCTGCTTTACCTATGTGGATATTACTGTCTTTTCAGCTCTCAGTTCTAGCTCTGATATTAGCTGCTGAAGTGTTTCAGTAATACAGATTTTTCTTTCAAGGCTTTTTGACTGTGGGATATTTCCCTAGGAATTCAGGACAGACCTTTGGCTGTCCAAAGTACAGAATATTGAAAGCTTTAAAGAATCAGTAGATTTATATATTTTTAGGAATTATGGAATTCCATTTTAAGGGTCTTTTTGATTTCTAATATGTGCACCTGTTCTAGAGAAATATGTGTGTCAGAAACATGTACTGGGGTCTATCTTTAAAGAATCTTTGTAAGATCATGTTTTTATGAATTGGTTCAGCCTCTCATGAGTTTTGTGGAATATAGTCTATTACACTTTTCAGAATTTGCCATTTGGATAGAACACTGCTGGTTTATTAGCTGTTTTTAAGATGTTGTAACTTGTAAAGTGCTTTAGAAAGTTAAGGAAGAACAGACTGTTCCAAGTAATCCATGAGCTAATTTCTATATGTAATTTAAATAGAATACCTTGAACAAGACCAGATGGAGACAGGGAGGAGAGAAAAAGAAACCAAAACAAACCTGAAATAAACAGAGTGAAAGATGTGTTTTCAGGAGAGATGGGAGACTATTCTTGTGATACAAAATGAGGAAAAAACTTCTTAAACTGGATAGGCCTGAGGAGAAACATGGAATACTAAAGGTAAAGGAAAAGGAAATTAATTACTGAGGAAAACTGGGAAAACTAGGAAAAAAGTAGTCCTGTTTTATTAGAATTCTTTTATTTATCTATGTTTTTTTAATTTATTTATTACCCCTAAGAGTTCTCTTATCTCTTAAAATGTTTTTTGATGTACCACTGTCCTTGCAGAGCTTACAGAATTGGCCAGCACCGAGCTGTTAAAGTGTTTAGATTGGTATCCTTGGGAACTGTGGAAGAGATGATGTACTTGCGACAGGTTTATAAACAGGTATAGTTCACAAACTGTTTAAATTAGGAGCTCTTTTAAGCAGTTTTGGTCACTGAAAGCTAATCTAGCCTGTAGCAAAATTGTAGTTTGAGTCGGGTTTATGATATGCGCTATTAACTTAACTTACAAAACAAAGATGCATTGTTTAGCAATTGTCAGAAGAATGGAACAGAATTTTTTTTGTATTCCAGTTTTTCTGTAACTACTGACAGTTTAATTATGCAATATACATTTTTCAGCTTATACAGAGAACTGATTTTTATTTGAAGACTTGTAAAATACATCAGTGATAGTTGTAGTTAGTGTCTGCAGTGGTCTGATCAGGCAGCTTTTTCTTACAAAAGTCTGGAGAAAGTAAAGCAAAAATCTGTCTGGTGCTACAGAATAAAAATAAGAGGTATCACAATTTTCGTGACTCTGAAAACTTGCTTGTAAAAGAGGATGGAAATGGCTTATAGTTGCTGCTGTTACAAAGATAAGAATTCATACTGCGTGGCAGAATATTCAACCTGCATCACTTAACTCTCTAAATTTTTTGAGTTGCATTGATAGGCTTTGTCCTGGTTCTGGCCAGGACAGGGTTAATTTTCGCAGTGGCCTAGAGGCAGCATGGCCAGGACCTGGAGGTTATTCCATGACACCTCACATCATTTTCTGAGCTCAGGGGAAGATCCCCTCTAGGTCACTTAGCATGGTGCAGGGAGTGGTTGGGTATTGTTGGGGGTTTCCGTGTGGTGAATCACCACATGTGAATTGTTCACCTCTTTCTTGTACACTTCAACCTGCCACAGGGGGAGGAGAAGGGGAAAGGGCGATTGAACAAGCAGCATGTGATTTGTACTGTTTCAGTGGGAGCACTAAACTGGGGAATACCATTCTTAAACCACGATGAACACCTAAGATTCAGAAAAGTGCATGGTCTGGGGGACACGTAACCTAGCAACTGTTTCCTGATGAGAGCAGAATTAAAAGGAAAAATAAGCAAACTGAAACATGATCAGCAAAGAGCAGGATTTAGAATGATAAGAAACTAGAAGACATAGGAACATGTTTTTCTCAAGAAAAGTTGCAAGTTAAGAATAAGATGATTGACTTTAAAGTTCTGACATTATAGGCACATAAACTGGGAGAAAGCTAGAAAACAGCGGGATACAGTTGTTCTGAAGAATGTATTGCATAGAAAACAAAACTAGGTCACCTCAGTGTGAGAGTCATGCTATGTATTGAAGAAAACTTCATTAGATTTAAGGAATTAACCTAATAATTTTAATTTTTTGCCTTAAATAATAGAAAGGTGATAAGGAGGCTTCATTTGCAAGCACTTGTAGCTAGATTATTTACAAGAAGTAAGTTAGAGGCTGAAGAGTGGAAAATAAAGTAGTAAACAGATAGTTGTTACTCTCCTTGGATTTAAGTAAGTGACAGATAAGAATTCTGAAATCATCTGATTTTTACGGAACAGATAGAAAACCCACAGGGGGAAAAGCCAATCTTGAACTGCTCCCAGTAATGTGTATAGCTTGCTTTAAAAATGCAACTTTCAAAAGTGTAACGATGACTTTTATCTCGCTTTATCTCACTTAAATTCAGTGTTTTGAAGAAGCCAAAAAAGTGGTTATAGTTCTGCTTAATTTTGACAAAAAGATGTAAATAAAAAAGAGGAAACTTGTTAAGGAGAAGTCAAAAGAAGTAGATGATGGGCTAAAGTGCTAACAGGTAATTGCACAAGTATCAGAAGCTCAGAATTAAGAAGATGTATTACTACTTGAAATCATATACTAGTAAGGCAAGTTAAATATAATGCATGGCAAGTCCAGAAACTATTTTTGAGGGATTATGGTCTCAAAACATAAAAGCTAATAATTTAGGTTTTTAACATATCAGGAGTATGAATTGTACTGCTCTGTGGCCATTACTTTAGCAAGATTTAAAAGAGTGTTCATTGCAAAAAAGAAGAACTTACTTGATTTATTCTTTACATCCCCATTCATGGGAAAGCTTAGAGAGGACCCTGTTCCAAAGTTTCTCATGTGCAAAGTACTTTTGAGGATTCATTTCAAAACAAGTATCAGTAGGAGAAGTCTCAGAAAGGTTGACAAAAATAGCAACAGCAGATCACAACCAACTCTATTCACGAAAATCCTAAAGGAGTGGCAGCCAAGCTTCACAGAGGCCTTGGGAGTTGGTGATCTTGTAGGAAAAGGAGACCTGGATATTGTCTGTTTGGATTTCCAAAAAGCATGTATAAAACTTCTTGAAAGGCTCTTGTACTTTTTGGTTTGGTTTGGTTTGGTTTTTTTTTCCCAAGTTGACTTGTATTTTCCAAGTTGAATAAGCAGCAATGAACAGAGGAATTACAAATCTGAGAGTTGGGGTGGGGGGTGTTTGGCTACACTTGCATTGCATTCCCTTACCAAGTAAGCATACAGTGCAAAAGGACTGTAAAAAAATTAATAATAATTTAGTATTGAGGAAAGTTGAGCAGTCAAGCTATGAAGGACTGCCACTAGTGTGGATAGTAGGTGTCTGATATTAGGCAACAATGCAGTAAAAGAATTTAAATACTTAATTTTTTAAAAATTAAGTAAAACCAAGCAGGTGCATATTATATCACAATCTATTATACCAGCATCTGCCAAGGAAATTGAAACAAAATATCCACTCTTAGGAATTTCACCCTGCTCCAGCTAAAGCTGTGTATATAATGTGGATGCCAGGAAATTCTGACGGGTTGTTGAAACAAACACTTCTGAAATCTCTTGTGTTGTTCTGTTTTAGCAACTTCACTGTGCAGTGGTTGGAAGTGAAAATGCCAAGCGGTATTTCGAGGCAGTGCAAGGATCAAAGGAACATCAGGGAGAGCTTTTTGGAATTCGTAACCTTTTCAAACTTCGGATTCATGGGTCCTGTCTTACCAAAGAAATCCTGGAGGTGTGAAGTGCTATTTTTTTAATTTTGGATCTTAGTTGTATATTTTTCCTTTCTTTATGAGATGTTTTGGTTATTGTTTTGAATGCAAACACTGTAAAACAGAATAGTGAAATGGTACTTGTCTATCCAGTGACTTAATTGAAATAGGCATGCAAAATTCTCGCTTTGATGTAGACCAGATAAATTTTTTTTAATCAAAGAACAGAAATTTTTTTATTATAATTTTCATAAATTTGTTGATAAATTTCTTAATAAAAATTACTTATGTTATGATACTTTCACATATTGTCAGCTTCATGCATAGATACCTTTGATTCATCAGTAGCTCAGGCTGACCTTTTAAGCCAGGATTCTGATCATTAAAACAATTTTTATGATCATAGTAACTTTTTATAGTACATTTTGTGATGCCAAAAACTGCTTAATAGAATGTATTTTATAATGCTGTATTTTAAAATGTTATAGGGTGGAAGTAAATAACTGAGACTTCATATTTTAAAATTAATTTTTTAGTTACTCTGAAAATACTTGGCCCGATTTCATAGTGTAAACGGATTTTAAGTATGTGCAGAATTGCACCTTCTGTATCCAGCATGTTTGCTGCAGCTAGCTTGCATCTTGAAACTTACTGTAGCTTTATTCCAGGTTTCTTTCTATCCTTCCCTCAATTTTATTATTTTGCCTGTGCTAGGAATTTAGTCTTGACTTTGCTGATTGTACTTACAACTCTGTAGAAAGAAAAAAAACCCTAACCCCCTTTTTTGTATTCCTGGGCTTGTCTTTTATATGTATTAAAAACTGTATCTGTTTATGTTAACATATTTGATGGTTTTAGAGGGAAGGGAAGGTAGAAGCAGGAGTCATGACAGCAACTACATGGCTAAAGGAAGAGAATGCTTCATGCAGCTCAGAAGAGGTAAGATGAGTTTGTGGACTATGGACCAGAGCATGACAGTCCCTTTAGTTCCTGATACTGCAGTGGGAAATGGGAGCAATGTGTTGTTAGGCTGATAATACTTTTACCCTGTTGTTTAGAAGATTTCATTTAGGGAATTGTGGAAAGGAGTGCAGTTGGTTTAGACTATTGAAAGTTTCAGTTTCTGTGGAACTCTGGCAGACCTGGCTATTTACTTGTTGTAGTCAGACAATCAATTATTCCCACCAAATCATTGGTCTGTTCAATACTGTCTTCTTTTTAAATGTATTTAATTGTGTAATGGTTTCCCTCTGGAACTAGATTTTTTTTTTTTTCCTGAAAAAGTTGGTTTTAATAGGAGTACTGCATTTATAGGAATGTTTATGACTGAACACTGTGTTCAGGTACTTAGGGAAGCAAGCAGTTAGGTCTATAATATGGCCTGGAAGAGTAAAGATATCATTAAATCACACTGAATGATGTTAAAAATTAGCTGCTATCTCTTACATCTCTTGGACATTTCTGTCAGTATTAATTTAACATGTGCCCACACATTGGTCATAACTCAAACATCGTTATATGATCATGATCTCACATTGGACTTGGTCATAAACAGTAACTTTTTGAGTTTAGGTTAAATACTTTTGATGAGCAGGATGATATCAGGATTAATATATTAATTGTAAAACATCTCTTCATGTGTAAAATTTCAGTAATTACCCTTCTGACTTTGCATTTATGTGTTGTCATAATCCTTGTCTCAGTAGTACGCAGTTTTGTGGCTGTGTTGTGGACTTTCTTATCTTCAAAATGTTTTAAGGTTGGCTAGGTATAATTTTGTTTGATTATCTTAGGCCTCAACTAACTTTAGGGTCGACTGTTAGGTGCTCATGACTCTTCTAATGTTAGCCCTTGTATACAAGGAGGCTACACCATCTGCAGTGAATTCTGGTGGGTTTTTTCATGAATGTCATTACTCGTTATGAAGGTTTGAATCATGAAGTCACCTTTCGAACTACCATTGAAAGAGGAAAAGTAGCAATGAGATTAGTATAAACTTGAAAACTGGGTGTAGATTGTGAAGACATTGGTTGTTTTAGCAGTGTGCAACATATATTGTCTCAAATAGATAATGTTTGTTGGTTATTTTCATTGCTGTTCTGCTAAATATTTTTGCTGCCAGAGACTTTAATAATTTCTCATTATGATTTGTTTTGTATTTGCTTTCTATTTGCATTTTGTAGTACTATTTTGTATATTTTTTGCTGGAGTATCATAGTGAAAATCCACTTTGTTTACACTGCTTTGAATTAAGTGTGTGACATATACCATTAATATTAAATACCTTTGCTGTAATATTTTTTTTTTAGTATGAACAACTAGACTGTAAAGAAGATGGAGATCCCCCAACCTCTCAGGCACAATTACACAGAGAAGAAACTGATTTTTGGGATGACTTCAGTGATGATGATATTCTGGAAACTTCTGTGAAAAAATGTGACATAAGGAAGCGTTGCAATGCAAATAATTTCATGGTAACAAAGGGACAGCTTTCTTTAATGCAGTGTGGATTCTCTAAGTTGTTGCAGAGAAAAATTGAAACTACCAAAGAAGGTGGTGATATTTGTAACTCACATAAATTGCATTCTGATGATCAGGCTAAAAGAAAAAGCATAAATAGCAAGCACAGTGATTTTCAGAAATGTCGAAGCAGTGTGCCACTTTTGGAGCATGGGAAAACTGTTCTGTCACGAGATGGAACTGATAAACAAGATACGTGTAGTACAGATTGGCTTTGTTTACCGAGTTCTGAGGAGGAAGGGGACAGAGAAGATGAGGATCAAGGCATTTCAAAGCAATGTGATACAGTCATGGACACAGAAAGTAGTTCTGAAGAGGGTGACAATGTTGTCTTTCCTACCCAAGTTCAAACATGCCAGCAACCAGTGCTTACTAAAAAAGTTGAAATACGCGGGTCAACATTTGAAAATTGTCAAGAGTTAGCAAAAGAAAAAGATGGGCTTGTATTTAAGGGAGACAGTAGGCAATTTGGATTCCGTGGTAGTGATTCAAATTTCAACAAAGTCATGTCTCTCGAAGACATCAAGGATGACACAGATTTGAAAGAAGCAAGTGACGTAAGTGATGAGTCTGATGATATTGAACTTCCCCATAACTCTAAATCAAGAAAGCTAGGGTCTTTCAGCATTCCAAAATGGAAGGAAAAATATGCCTTGAACAATGAACTAGGTAATGTTTCCAGATCTCTGCTACAAGCAAAAAAGCCCAATAGAAAAAAAAAGGAAAGTGATTCCCAGAATATAGATGAATTTTCATCCTCTGAAGATAACAGTCCAGTTGAGAAAACTCCGGCCCAAAAGCAAAGCTATAAGTGTAAAAGACAAAGAGGCAGAGTTCAATTTGGGTCTAAAATGCTGCGTCCTATTCAAGATACCTCTGTTGCACAAATGAAGTCTAGCAATTATGCTGTGCTTGGAACATCTGCAAATAAGACTGAATTTGAACATCAAGAGAGACAAACGGAATCATTGGACAGATATTTAGGTAACTAGTAATTTAATTTATTTGATTTTATTTCATCTGTAGTAATTACATACATTTGATTGACCCTTGTCAGCAGGTTCTAAGTTCTTGCTATACATGTTTCTTGTTACAGGATACTAGTAAATGCTTTGCTAAATGAGTAATATCTTCTTGTACCTTTCTTTTTACTTTCCCATCTTCTGGGGTGACAGACTGCTTTGTAGTATTATGTTAAACAGTGACCAGCTTTTGAAAGATGCTAAGATTGAAGATGTATTAGGAATTCACGAACTAAATATTTGAACTGTGAAACCTTGAAAGTCTTTCCAGGGCTGTTAAATAAAAACTTATGTATATGAAAAAAAAATGTGATGTGGGAGGTTGAAATAGCATGTAGAAGACTTCGTTTTGTAAGACTTAATTTTAAACATTAGTATTGCAGCATTTGAACCATAGATGCTTTGAAACTTTTGTCCATCTGAAAAAAGGCCGCACTGAAATTTTAGTATTAAACTGTCTAGATAAATCCAAGTAAGTCTAATGATGGTTGTTCATTTCATAGAGCTGAGAAACGTGGTGCTGAATAAAATCATAACAAATTTGACAACTGTCATGTAAATTTTAATTTTTTTTAAATTACAATATCCTTCAGTGCAACTGTGTACCATCAGAGTTTTGGAATAACCAGCCTTTTTTATTGTATCTTTCTCCTAATATATCAGATGGTGTTCAAGAAGTGGCATATATTCATTCAAATCAGAATGTGGTTGGATCCAGCAAGGCTGAAAATCACTTAAGTCGGTGGGCAGTGCGAGACGTATTTGAGTTGAAGCAGTTTTCCCAGCTTCCTGCTAATGTAGCTGTCTGTAGTGCCAAGGTAAAAAGAAATCTTTTAAAATGTTGTTTTAACTGTTTTTTTTTTAATCCTCATTTTTCATCTTAAAAGCTGTAAAAAACTTGTTTTTCTGTTAATGGCCACCATGAATGATCAAAGCCACTGAGAATGAGAGGAGGAGAGGGCTCAATTGGAAGTCTGATGAATTACTCCTGAGGTTTGGGGTGGCGGTCAGCTTTGAAAGAGTTGGAAATTAAGCAGCACAGCACCCTCTGGGATGTTTCTGTGAGAGAAATGGTAAAATTAAAGACTGCGTGTTCAAAATCCAATTCTGTTCCATGTTTTTCTGATTCGAGCCTTGAAAAATCTTCAGTTTGTCCTGGGTCCTGTTAACAAAAATTCAGTTCTGCAGTACATTTTATAAACTCAGTAGCATAGAAAGTCAGGACTCTTCTGGGGAGGTGAACATACGCAGTTGCTGTAATGAATCAAATTTTCTATTTTTAATGTCTGAAACATACAACTAGAGTTTACTGGGGGTGCTTTTTTGCAGCAACATATGTTTTATGCTTTTTGTTGGTTATGCATCTTATTTAATTGCATTGGAATACATACAAATCTGGAATAATTTCAGGTACAGCTTCCAGATTTTTGTTCTCATTACACAGTTTTAATCTACTCAGATTATCTGGATACATTAATGGTTGTTTTTGTAATAAGCATTTGCAGTTTTCTAGACTGATTCTTAAGATAAACCACAAGCATAGAGTAAGTAATTGGTGAATGTGCAGTTTGGTCTTTACAGACATGTTAGCAATCATTACAGAAACTGTAGACATACAACTATGTTGTTTTGGGGTATTGAACATCCACAGTGGCTGGACGAGTTTCTTCAAGTGTTGTTGTACTGTATTTAATTAAGCGACTAGCACAGTTGCCAAAGAATTTTTATATTGGGAAGATCAAACCAGCCAAACCAGTAGAAGTGATGCCTTTTTAATTCTAACACATTTGCATTAGAATGTCGCACATGAAAAGTTGGTCAAAAATACTCAGGAGTACTGTAGAAAGGTACTTACTAATTGTCACTGATTAACAACATTATTAAA
>JAWWEV010000095.1:33458239-33491373 GCA_035583235.1 Hafferia zeledoni | reverse complement strand
TCACTGATTAACACCATTATTAAACCCAAATACAAATGAAACAAAACTTTGAAGTGAGTACCTTGACTAAATGTCTATTGATCCACCACTGTTCAAGAGTAGTTTGTGTTGTTCCTGTAACTTAGAGCTTATATTGTGGTTGTGTGACTTCAAGTATTACAAATGAACTTCTCTTGATTAACTTGCGAACTTTTGTAAGGTAAGCATTTTTCACTCAGAAGATATATTAGTATCACTTCTCTTGGAGATTTATGTAGGAAGAAAACCTTCAAAAATTATGGAGAAGTTAGCCTCTTCTTTCACTGCCTGTTACTTCTTTTACTCTAGAGGCACAAATCCAGAAATAATCCCTAGGTGACGGTGTATTCTTAAATGTGGCACTCTGAATATTTCTGCTCTGCTTAAGAACAGAGCTGCTAGAACTTCACAGACAACTTTAAAAGATTCTTCAGTACTTTGTTTTACTTCAGAAGGGCTTTTGTGAAAAACGTCGTTACTGTGATTCTGGCCACCAGTCTTTGCTGGTCATTTTTCACTTATTTGCCATGAATTTAAGTGTACTTTCAGAACAGCTACTTGTGTTATCATAAAAAGAATGCTGCTTTTATATAAAATTCAAATAAAAAGCTTTTTCAACAGATTAAGGTAACATCATATGTAATATTAAAAATACAGCTTAATCATTTAAATTTTCATCATTCTTTTAAGTAAAATTACAGTTTTGAATGCTGGAACGTTAATTGGAAAATGATAGTTATTTAAAGAGAAGCAAACTTTTATCAGCTGAAATTTCCCACTTACATAGTTTTCTGGCATCATTGGTCAAAGGGTTTCTCAGAACCTGTAGGGTAACTGTTATCAGTGATCATATCCTTAACTAGAAGCTTTTTTACAGTGTATTTATTTTGAAGCTTTATTAGATACCATCATGAAGGCTCCTGAATAATATTTATTCCCTGATAATATGTATGTCCCTTCTTAAACACACTTGATCAAACTGACTTACTTCTGAGTAGAAGTGATCAAGAAAGGTTATTTCATAGATAGGTCTGCTTGGGACCAACAAGTAAAATGTCCTTTGTGATGTTCATTTTAGCTATGCTAACTTGGTCTTCCTGCTTTACAACTTCACTCAGCAAGTTGCCTGTAGTAATGCATTTCTGGTTTAATAAATTTTAAATACATTTTTTAACTAATCACTAATATCTCTGTGAAAAGGGCTCAAGAATTCTTAAAAACTAGAAGTACTCTATTGAAGTGGATGAGGTGTAAGTTGAGATATACAAATTCTGACAAATCTCTGTTGAAGACTGAGCGAAACATTTTTTTGTGTCATGCTTACATGTGAATCGGTTTGGCATGAAAATAAATAATGTTATAATAAGCAAAAATAATCAATAAAGAGAAACCCTTGTAAGAACATTGACATGCTGATTTTTTGCTATTGGTGAGTCATTAATTACATTTTTGATTCTCTAAATTCACATGACCTTTTCTATCCTAGGTTAAGTTCTATAGTTTCAGTGGCTAATTTATGGAAATCAGGTGAGTGGGTGAGGAAAAATTAAGTTGCTGGAAAGCCATAGAAAACAATGTATTCTTCCAGGTTTTCTACCGTAGTAGCTAAAAGAAGTTTCAGTTAGGTTTATTAGTGCTTTATTTATTGCTGAAGCATGAGAGCCCGCTCAAACTTAGCATCTGTGAAAGGTGAGATAAAATCCAAAAATAGTAAATGGAACAATATAAAGTTTGCATTAATTTTGCAAGCAGGAGAATAAACCACATTTTGATGGCATATCATTAGTTGAAATAAATCCTGTCTAGCATGTGAATTAAAGAAAGATAACTGAAGATAGTTTGTATATGACAATAGTAGAAGGAAACAAATTTGAAAAGGTTTTTTTATCACCTGATACCTAGGAAAGGAAAATAAATTATGGACTATGTTCCTTTTATCACTGAAGTCCATGGGATTGCATAAAAGTAGGTGATTATGCTCTGGCTATAGTTGAGTTCGAGTAGCATTCTCCGTGAAGAAAAACATTGTTATCTTGTTATAGAACAGGCTACTTGTGTAAAAAGTCATCTACTGTAGTGGAGATTTGCTTATTGTTTATTTTGCAAGTATGATCAGGGAGGTACTTAAAAATACTAAGATTTCCTGGGATTTTTTTGACAGACTGGCATAATATTGCTTAAACATAGAAAGCCGACAATTATAGTAAAAATACTGTAATACCTACTGTTCCTGAATTGTACATGTTATCCTTTGTCTGAAGATTGTCTGTATTCTGACAATTGCCCTCAACTGTCAGTGTTGGATTGCTGTAGATTTTGAGAAGAAAATATATAAGAACTACAGAAGAATATGACCCTTAAAGGTCATCTATTCCAAACTCCCTGCAATGATTAGAAACATCTTCAACTAGATCAGGTTGCTTAGACCCCTGCCCAACCTGACCTTGAATGTTTTCAGGGATCGGGCATCCACCACTAATCTGGGCAACCTGCCTCCAGTGTTTTACCACCCTCATTGTAAAAAACCCTTCTTCCTTATGTCTAAATCAACAACAGGCCCTGATAAAAAGTGTGGCCCTATCTTTGTTATAGATGCCCTTTAAATATTGAAAGATCACAGTAAGATGTCCCCGAAGTCTTCTCTTCTCTAAGCTAAATAACCCCATTTCGCTCAGCATTTCCTGATAGGAGAGGTGTTCCATCCCTCCAGTCACTTTGTGGTCTTCGTCTGGACCAAGAGCAGAGTAGAGGGGCAGAATCACCTGCCTTGACCTATGTCCACACTTCTTTTGATGCAGCCCAGAACGGTATGATAATCTTCCATCAAAGAGTTGGTATTTCTCATAGTGCTGCTTATGTGGAAGGCACTGATGTGTTAATAATTGGAGGTGTTTAGAGCCTCAGTAATCAAATCAAGGCCCCCTGGTTTTTTGTTCCATGCAGAAGTGTGGCAGACAGCTGTTTCTGAAGAAATTTCGGAGATGCAGATTACTCAATAATAAGTACTCTTAATAAGTTAAGAGTACATCTCATCGTCCTTTATAATTTAAAAAATTCATTGCACATCCCAGAACCTGAAAGTCTCAGGAATTAGTCAGGTGTGTCTGTGCAATCCAAGATCTTGTACTACTTGTAATCTTTCGTAAGAAACCTTAGGTGTTAAAGCATGAATTACAGTTGGATTAGTGATGCCATGTTTCAGGGAGAATGATGCCAGGCTTCAGTATTGGAAACACCTTGAGGGTAGAAAATGCACATCATTTAGTGTGGCAGATAGCCACTCCAGTAAAAACTGAGAGCTGTTCCTCTTTGCTTCCTTACGCATATGACAACAAAATCCACTTGATGTGCTGTTTCTGAAAACAGTATTCATAAGAGGGGTCTATTTTTTGGTCTGTTATGTAGAAGTGTGAAGGAAGAAGGTTGTATTGAAAGTTAATCTACTGGAATAAATAACTTTTTTTTCCCTGCATTATTTTGTTGAGCTTAGCCTGATATTATGACATTGAGAAATCTGTGTTCTGCATTTGAGTTTAAATTCAAATCTTGTACAAATAAACTTTGTTAAATTAATTGCATTTTCTTTTAAAAAATTAAATATTTCTGTCTCTATTACCACATCATCATCTGTTAAGAACATAGCTGAAAACAAAAAAGATCTTGTGTAACCACAGAAAGAGGCATATGGAAAACAAAAGCTTCTAAAAGTAAATATGTGAAATGAACCTGTAGACTGGACATGATAGACTTTAAAAGTTTTCAGAGCAGACCTGCAGTTCTTTCAGACTTTCAGAGAAAAAGAAATGTCTTCAGTAATTCATATGTTTTGCTCAAAATTATTCTGACAATGAATTTGAGGGGAAAAAAAATTATTGTTCACAATGTCTCTTAGTCATCTATTGAGGTTTTTTTTAAGTTTTGATTTGTTTTATCTTTTTTTTGTGGTGAGCTCCAGGTTCCAAAGCCACCTGGCTGATTTTCATCACAGAAGTTTTTTACTTACTAAAGTTTTTTGATAACTTGCACTGTTATTTGTGCAACTTCTTCGTAGCTACCATAAGAAAGAGAAACCTCTTAGAATCTTCTCCTAATGTTTCTAGTCTATTCTGAATTAAATTACTGCATTCCATAATGAATTTCCTAATTAATTTCTGTGTTAACTGCTAATAAAACAGCCTACAGGAAATGTTTGACACTAGTACAGAAGTCTGGGGTAGGCTTTCTCTAGTTTGTATAAAGGCAAAATTATATGGTATTTCTTCAGTAGAAATCCAGGGCAATGGGAGTGTTGTGTGAGCATGGGGGATTATTTGGAGAAGTCTTGGAGGTTTCACAAAAAAGACAGAAAATGGGAACAGGACACAGTAATTTGAAAAACTGATGATGTCGCACATTAGGGCTGATTTTCACTTTTTAATGTATGGAGAAGTATTCATCACAAGAACTTGTGCTGTACCTGTTGAATATGTGGAGTCTGTTTTTCAGTCAACTGCATGTTTTCAACTTAAGTTTACTTAAAGTTTTACTGAAAAGAAATGTACAAAGGCAGCCATTCAATTGAGGATTAATCACTGTGGCAACAGAAATGTGGTGACTGAAAAGGGAGAGGATATATTCTTCCCTTAGCTTCCTGCCAGCTGTCATATTCAACCTTTGCGGCATGAATTTAGGCCAAAGTATAGACTGTGACCAGCTCTAAGAAACTTTATCTGTATTTTTATAAATTCATACAAGAATTGAAGTATAAAGGAAGACTTAATCCTCTAAATTGGATGACAGACATTTGGCACTATTGCCAGTGTTTGACAGAGAAATAACGAGATGCTTTGTAGTAAAACCTGGATTAATAGTAAACCCCTCTTTATGTTATTGCAATGTGGTATAAATGAAAAAACTAAGCATGCTGTCAGCCTAGGGAAAAAATGTGTCCTTTGTATCTCTAGTGCAGATGTAAGTACTGTTGAGAATACTGTGAATACAAAAGTTGTGTCATTAAGAACTCCTCTTTATCTTATTTGTATTACATTGACATTTTGTAGATTGTTTAAACAAAGACTTTCTATCAGTTTTAGGAACTCTGCAGTGAGTTTGCACAGCTTTCAGATTCAACAAGTTTAGGTAGTTGTTTACAATGAGTAAGCTTTTGGGAGATAACATGCCTTTATCCTTGCTCTTCTAGGATGACCAACTATTCAGCTTTAAAAGAATTGTTCCACATGTTTGGCCTGCAGTTCTGCTTTATTATGTTAACTTTTTCAGTTTGTAATGAAATTAACGATTCCAGAATGGCTTTTGGTTTATTTTTTAAATGTAGTCAATTCATAAGTGGCATTCTGTGAAGCATGTAGTTGCATCTTCATTATGGTGTACATGTATGGCCTTTGGTGTTTCAACTGTTTAATGGAAGGATGAGAAGGTGAAAGAAGATAGGTGTAAGTCCACGGACTTCTGCTGGAATAAGCAATTTTTGAATTCTGAGATGGGCTATCTCCTCTCTTTCTCAACAATAGTTATAACTATGGCTACGTATTACTTGAAAATTTCTTAATTTTACTAATCTCTTGGTGTTGGCAAAATACTTTGGAGGAGTAATTTAGAACCATAAGTATTATAGATCATCTTCCTTGCCATGCAGAATAATTTAGGAAGGAATTCTTGTGTGACATGTACATGTACTGGATGACCTTTAAAGTGTCTTTCTCAATTCAAGCTGCTCTATGATCCTGTGTAGAAGAGATAGGGGAAAAAGATCAAGAAGGGAACAGCCAGATATCAAAACATTTCGTGGTACTTTATGTATGTCTTAACAAGCAGAGAAAACATAGGTAAAACAAAAATAATATCTAGGAATAGCATATGTTCAAGAAAAGCATATAGAAATATAATAATTCGCACATATTATCAGAAAAACTCCTAGGAAAAAACAAAAAACCCAAAAAAGATTAGCTGAAGTAATTTAGAATTGTTGTTTGGGTAGATAAAGAGACTGGTATGCAGTATCAAATGATCAAATTAACATCCATTAAGCATCCAAAACCAAGTGCAACTCATGAATATATCTGTAAAGTCATGGGAGTTTTTGGGGGGTTGAGGAGAGTAGGAAAATAGGAAGTATGATGTGACCTAAGAATTTGTTACTTGCTTGTAAGATGTGTTTTAAGAGGTCAGTCATACTGAATTCACTGGTTTCCATGCTTTTGTATTATTTTGGGCACGGCAACTAGACATTTGAGGAGGCTATTGTTGTTTGGTTTAGAAATTAAAACAAACAATGAAACTGCAATTTATGAGTATCCTGGGTATCTGACAGCAGTGGTCTCATGCATACTTAAAGAGAAGAGCCTCATAACACTGTTTCAGCTCTGAGTCAGAAGTCAGGGGATTATTGCTGACTGGCAGCGAGTCTCTGGCAAGGTACTTACTGTAGGGATTCTTCATGTAGTTAGGCAGCAAAAGAGATGAAGATGCTCAGACATGGTGCAGCTATGGCTGAAGAATAATTATACAAACCAGTTTTCAACGTCAGATTGAGGCTGTTGGATGTTCATTATCCTCCAAGTCTGGTGACTGATGAATTGCCATAGATACGAGAGAGCTTGAAAAACAAGTATCCTTGAGTCTCTGTTTCTCTTTTTTCTCTACTCATCTTACTCCCAGCCTCTGCTCACATACTCTCCCATACCTTTTCATCTTACTGTATTTAGAAAGGTGAAGCATTGTCTTTTGCTGTGCTAGAAGGAAGTGAAGAAAGGGAGGGAAGTCACTGGCTTAAGGTAGCCAGTAGTTTTAGTCATGTCTTAGGGTGTTTATATATGGCTTTTGTTGCTCCAGAATATAGACCTGCTTCTTTATGCCTATTATAGGAAGAGCAGACACTAAAGTTTTGTACTGTCAAAGATAGACAAAAATTGGTTTTGGTAGGTGCATATTATTTTTAAAACTTCTGTAAGTAGGTGTCCAAAGACAGATTGTCACATGGAGCAAACAGATCCAAGATTTATAGATTCGAGATAGAACCTTGAAGAAGAAGTTACTGCTGCACCTAAATTTTTGCTTGATGCATATCTTCTTTTTCTTGCAAAGTGTTACTCTGTGCTGGTTTGGAGGTAAACCGGCAGGAGAAACGAACCCGACACAAAAGAGATTATAAGTCAGAGTTACAATTTAATAAAAATATTACAATAAATGCAATAAACCCCAGAAGTATAACCCAGCACCCTGGAACACAAATGCAGTGATGTTTTTTGGCCCCTGTGCTGAGACCCACAAGGTTCCCCTGAGTCCAAAGTAAAAGGAAGGGAAAGAAAAACCTGTTGGTGTGGATGACAGTCGCAGTCTGGTCAAGAGTTGTGGTCACAGTCCTGTCGAGGTTCTGGCCCTCCTCTGGATCTGATGAATTGTCCCAGAAGTCCCCAAACCCTAAGATTATATACCCTCAGGTGCAGGTGGGAATGCCCAGTACCTCTCCCAGGGCAGGGATTTCCACAATGGGTGATTTAACTCTGTGAGTCATGGGGTATTTTTGGAATCGTTGATGGTCCATCAGCAGACATGTCCCCTCAGGCTGGGTGTGGAGGTGCTAACGACTTCCCAGAAGGGAATTATCACAGCTCCTATCTCACAGGCTTCTTTAATAGCCAGCTTTCAGCCTGAGGGGTCAGGTGTTCCCTGGGCAGCTGCTGCAAATGGTCCATTGTTAACAGTTCATGAGAAATTCCATAGAGGGTTTAGAATACACATTTTTGGTCACATCCACGCAGTGATAAACTGGTTCCAGCTGCTGAACTGGGACATAGCCTTACATGTGAATTGGTGTGGGACCCTAGATGTGTGGATACTACCATTTTTGCTGGACTCTTGATTGCTGCATCTTGTACGTAATATGTAACTCAAAGAAATCGAAACTTATTATTGATATCCAAAACTCAGTATATGCTTATAAGACACATACATAGCAAAAGAAGAAGGAATTGAAAACATCATAGACTAAATGGAACATAAAGGTGTAAGTACATGTTGTTTTTGAGGTGTAGCAAGAATCCTTGGGTTTTCTGAGTACTTTAGAAGCCATTTTCTTCATAATTGGATAATAATCCCTCTTCTTTCCCATTGCCATATATAAGAAGTCTCTTAAGAGTAAGTGGAATAGATGGAGGGGGAGGATAGGAGAAGGAAAAAAGACAGGATGTACTGACTGCAGTTCTACATGTTTTATTCTCTAGTTCACAATAGAACTTCAGAATTTCCTTCTACTAGACTTCGATTAACTTTGTGTCTTTGCATTTACTGGGATGTTTTCTGGAGTGTAACTTTTTGTAATGCAATTTCTTCAATTAAGATTACATTGCCTTCCACTAAACAACTTGCATTGTAAATGTTTATTTTTTTTGAATATGGTGTGAAGATTTTTGTGACAAAATGAAAGTGCATTAAGTTGAATAAAGTAGTAAAAATCACTTGTTCATTAATTCAATCAAAATGTATCTTTGACATCAATATTTTTCTGCACCTTTTCCACTGCCCCCAAAGTTTTTTGCTGAAAGGCAACAATGTGGATACAAAAATATTTAATGGTTTTACAGATATTTCAGTATAGGCACACTTGCCAATAAAATGTGGTCAAGTTAAAATGAAACTTTTCCACTTTGAACAGCTGAAATTTCTTTACATGCACTGCAAAGGCTTATGGGCTTTAATGTATTTAAATATTTAGTAAAGACAACTGCTTTCATGATGACTGTCATTCTTGCTGTCAAAATTCTTTTAAAATACATGTAGCAGACACAGTATGCTGTAGCATACAGCAGAGGATTTAATTTCCTTTATTACTCCATTCTTTTGGTCATAGCATTTGCTGATTCATAAAGGAGATCACATGCAATAATATAAGTAGATTAAATGTATTAGTATCAGCAGTGTTAGAACAAGAGTCAGAGGTTCCTAGCTGACTGAAATTGTCTTATTGCTTGTGATACACCTGGTAATTCAGGTGAGCCTTACCAGTGCTGTACAGTCAACATGCGACTTCATGTAGAAGTGAATAATGGGGACACAGTAGCTTGTTAGAGGAAGTACTTGAGGAGAGAAAATATAGAAAGCTGTTAAAAGAAAGTTTTCATCATGCAATCAGTATTTAGAGGGCAAACATGGAAAGATAACTGGAGAGAGAGCAGACATGAGGGCAGTGAATTAAGGAGAGTAATGCATGACATCAAATTCAAAAGAAAGCAAAAGAGTGGAATGTTCACAATGGTGGAACACTGACTGAAGTTTTCACTTTTTTAATGGTAACACTAACAGAAGGGTAGAGGGAATATTTTCATCTCAGTGTGCAAAGCTTACCTTTACCTAGAACCTGTTATCCATATGTCTGTTCTCCAGAGTAACAAACTTCAGACTCAAACTTTAGCAAACATGAAGACATCTTATGAAAAACTGAAACAAGTGATTTAGGTTTACTAAAGAAGTGTTTATTGTTTTTTAAAAGAAATTACTGGATGTGGGAGTTGAGTTGGGCTTTCACCAGTTCAGCTGAGCCAATTCGTGTGTTTAGCCTAACTGGGTACCATTTAGCCAATTGCCTTTGCTCAAGAATGAGATAAGCTTCTCAGGAGCAACTGGCTGCACGCTTCCACAGGCATTAGCTCCTTCACCTCTTGTGGTTACATTTCTGTAGTGACTTTTCCTACCTTAAGGAAAAAAAAAACTTTGAGCACCTTATTTAGGTAGAAGAGGAGCTCTTTGTGTTTACATGGTCCTTCTTTGATGTTCTTTCGGATGTGGCACTGTGGGTCACTGTACTTAAAATTTTGTGCCTCTTGAACTAAATATGCCTTTTGTGCATTTATTTACAATTAGCAATAGTTCTGACATTAATTCTAGTTCTCTGCAAAGACAAGCAATTTTACGACTTTCAGTGTTTACAACATTGGCTTTTTTCCCAAAGATGTTAAAAAATCTTCTGTGTTTGTACAGATGTGTAAACCAAAGTATTACTGCCTCATATACTTTAGTCTTGTTTAAAGAGGTAGATGGATACACATTTATGGGGATTTAAAATACCTTTAAGACAGGTATTGACATGATTAGTCTTGTATTCTATGTGAGTTATACTTTCTTGAATTATACAGCACTGATTTCCTGACAGAGTGAAAAATATGCTAAGTCTTATCATAGTGAGATCTGAATACAATGAATATTTCTCGTGCAAAATTTTCATCAAAATAGCTATATTTTAAAACCATAATTTCTTTTCTCTTTTAAAATACACTTTTCAAGTAAAGTTCTGTATTATCCATGCATACATTAAAAAAAATTTACAATTGTTAACAACTGTGTACAAAACCAGGAAGGGACTTGTAGAATATTTATGCTCTAGGTAATGTTTACATCTAACATTATACTCTTATTGGAAGAATAGGAGTTTTGTCTTAGGGCTTGCTTTCAGTTTTGTATAGTGTAACTTACAACAGCGCAGTAAAATTTTTAGCTTTGTGGTTGTGCTTGTGTCTTAAAGGGAAAACTTATGCCTATAGGTTCCATAATAATAACATCTCTCTCTGTATGCTGGTTCGAGGTTACTTACCAAAGTAAAGTTGAGAATAAATGTGAGATCCTAAAGCTCAAAACATTGTCAAAGCCCATGGAAATACATGAAATGGGTATGGATCAAATAGAAACACATTGTGAAGAATCACTGTAAATCTGAAACCAAATTTTGAGCTGCAGATGACAAGGTGTGAACACAGTTTGTGTTTTCATCTTTAAAGTAATGTTAGTAGGGAGACTGAGCACATCACTAAGCTGCTATTCTTTCCCATGATCTCATGTGAAAAAGAAGAAATAAAAAGGTACTGTTGCTTTTTTCTTTCGTTTTTCTATACTTCTCAAACACATTATTGAATTTTATTATTTCCTTTGGCTTACCTTTTGACAAAGGAGAAATTTTTATGACAATGTGTAAGAATTTATGAAAAATAACTTGAGTGTAAATAGGATCATGTTTTTGTATAAGATATCAGAGAACCAAGACTTTCCTTCAGTGTCCTGGAAGTTTGCGATAGAGTAGGGAATCTACATTGCAACTGTGAATTCCAGTCTTAGCATTCAGTCCACTCAGTGCTACCTAGGAGTGCCAGAATTAGGTGCAGGAGAAACTCTTCATTATGCAGAGACACAGATGTCTTAACGATTTCAATGTTTCATTTTACTAGAAAAATGGTGAAAACGTACAACACAACACTGCAGAGAAGAGCGTTGTTAAGGGAAGGCAAGAAATGGTGATGAAGAGTAAGCAACATCATCTATATGTTACGCATCCTGTGACCCAGAGAAATAAAAAAATATGCAAAGTAGGTTCAACCACTTTCTTGATTGGAAAAACACCCAAAGAAATATGCAGGTGAGACTGTTTGGTGAGTTGGAAGTAAAATTCTTAAAATTGAAACAAACTTCCCTCTGGGTAGTTGCTTTTGTATTTATTTCAGCCCTACTCAGGGAATACTTATTGTTTTCTCTGGCAAGAGTGAAACTAGTGTGAAACTCCTACTCACACTACACTAAGAGTACTGCAATTGATTAATAAAATTCATTGAACAGACAAATTACTTGAACCTGTTGATTCAGTAGTCATGTAATACATGACTGTGCAGATGTCATCACCATGAAGCAACTGTTTCCTCCCCATTCCTTCCCTCCCTGAAACAAACCCAAAAAACTGCCCCAAAAACATTCCACTATCTGTCCACCCTTTTTGGTACTAAGTACCTTCTGAAATCTGGCCCTTTGATGTGGTATCTTACCTATACTGACTGACAGTAGGTCTTTGAATTGTAAGCTGAGGAAATCACAATGTAGTTTGGGTTTCAGAAGTAATTTCAGTTTTTCTAAAGTCATTATTCTTTCTTCTCTTTGCTAATAAAAACAAGCAATCCTTCGAATAAGGAAATTACTTTTCATGATCATTTTCTGGATTATGTGAAGTGAACTAAAGTAATTGCTTGAAAGCTGCCTTGGTTTCTAGTTAATGATGTCAGAAATAACACATTTTTCTTTCTTGATAATTACAGAAGACAATTTGAGGAAATGGTGTCCCACTTTAATATGGGATCAGTGAAACACCTTGCAGAACATATTGCAAAAGCTACATCAGAAACACGACAGAAAATGTTGAAGGAATTCCATGTTTCCAAGCATCCAGAGATGGAGTCTTTCTTCTCAGTTGAAATACCAACACAATCTTCATGTGACTGTGATGAAAGAGAACTGGGTACAACATGCTCTAGAAAAAGGAAATCCGTTGTTAATTTTGGAAGATCCAAGTGTAGACCTTCATCAGCTAAAGGACAACTTCTGAGTGGAACTGCAGTAACACAGGCCCAGCAGAACAGTAAAGGAAAAGCAGAGAGGTTTCACAATGCCTCCTACTTGCAAGATGTGTCTGATGCAGTTGCTACTCAGCATACTGAAAGGAGAAACAGACAGGCATTTGAGGATTTTATGGCATCTGGCTCATTAAACAGTAAATCAGAGGTGCTACCTCTAAAAGGTTGTGAAGGACAGCATGACTCAGAAGTAACACAGCTGCCAAAAAAAAGATCCTTGTCTCAGCCAGAAAAAGGAGAGAGGAAAGCTGAGATTTACAACAAAAATACTTTTGTGGACTTACTTGGAGATACCTCTATTCTCAATGACCTCTTCAGAAATGATGCAAATGGACCTACAGGATCACCAAAGAGGTTCTTTTCAGGGCAAGTAGAAAAATCAAAGGGGAGACCAAAAGATTTTTGGGATTTACTGAATGAGCAGGATGAGGAGAGCCTCAGAAAGCTCACAGACATAGCAGTCACAGAGAAACTGTGTGAAAGAGTGCCTCATTCCACAGTGACAGAAGAGGGAGAAGTGTGTGAAGGTTCTCTTTGGAAAACAAATGAAAATTTTCTGTGGAAAAAATACAGTGCAGGTGATTCAGATGAACCATCCACTGCTAAATCTTGTAACACAGTAAAATGAGAGTTTTCTATGTGAGCTGCACTTTCGAACATCAAAGAACTTAAGCAGGATGCAATGAAATATTTTAACTCCATGAAATGAAAGGCAAAATGATAAATTCATATTTATAGTGATAGAGAATTACATTTTACAGATGTGAATATGTATGTAATTACATATGCAATTTATAGTGTATATGTACCTAGTAATGCATATAGACTATGTATTGTAAGCTATGATATATTAATTTTAAATTAAACTTTTACAATTTTCTAAGTTTTTTGCTTTATTTTTGCTTTCTTTAATTCTGGTTATATTCCTAGGCTCCATAGCCATACTTAGTAATTTTTTTCTCTTTACTTATATTTAGACACCCTCAGTCATCTCAACACAATCTCACAATAACAGGATTTGACAATGATATTCTACATATTTGCTGAGGTACTAGAGACTGGGGGACTTCCTGAGACAGGGGTGTCTTTGTGTACAATAGCTTTTGGTGGGTTCCCACCCTCCATGATTTTGTTCCATCTCTGAAGCTGTGGAACTTCTAGATCTCCAGTATCCTATGACAGTTTGTTTCTCAGCTTGTTTGATGTGAAGAACTGCCAGTTTTTGTTTGTTTGGTCTTTTTTGTTAAATGCTGCCAGATGTTGAACTTCATCAGTCATTATACTTTCATTTCCCTTTTTATTTTTACAGACTTATGTCTTTGTCAGTTGGGAATATGCAGTACAGTATATATGGAGTAAGGTTATTATCTTACTTCTGGGATGCTGGAGGTAATAAAGATTCCAAATAAAAACTGTTCTTCACAGATTGGAGGAGTGATTATAGAGTACACAGTGTTGTATGTCATTTGCCAAATAGTCTATCACATTTTTTTAATACTTACGGGTTCATGTGAAGAGTACCTTGCAACACATAGCCAGAAGAGACCAGGGCTTCATGTTGCTCTGCTGATCTTGATGCTAGTCATTGATTTTTGTAAATTTCAGGTGTAATGCTATATTAGTATAGGGGTTTACATTGGGTATACTGTATAAATTGGTTTATGTGACAGTTGGGTGGTATGTAATTTTAAAACCTTGAACACTGAACCTACACAGCAGCACTCTGTAAATGGTTGTAGTTTTTGTGGTGAGGATGACTGTCCACTGGAAAATAAACTTAAGTTTGGTCTGAAGCACCTTCTGCTTTAGGTCATGGCAAGTGTTCCTGATTAGGAAATTGACTTAACTACCGGAAACAAGGTATTTATTTAGCATAAATATTAAAGTAATAAACGCCTTGGTATTTACAGGTAGCTAACGTAAGTATGATTAATGTGTTCCCTAACTTTTTCTCTCTCTGAATCTATGCTGTTACCACTTTATTGAAGATAAAACTGTAGTTTAGGATAGTCAGTTGGAGCAGCTTTTCAGAAAAGTCTGAACTGAGAAAATAAGAAGCTGTAAACTGTTAGGTGTTTGTACATTTGAATTATGTACAGCCGAAGGAAGTCAGCTTAAGTCAGGGAATATCTATACCCTTCTTGATGTTAATAAATAGAACATAAATTAAGGCCTTTTGTTGGTGGCTTGAGTATTGGTTTTCATTACAGGTTAGCATGCTTATGCTTAGAGAGGCAAGGTAAGAAAGAGATGATTTGGTGGAATGAAGAATATGGTCGTAAAATATGTTAAAAACCTACATAAAGAAAGGAATAGTCCGTTTGTGTCTATAACAAAAAAAGGAGTTAAGTGGCTTAAATGGCACCAAAGATAACTGAAGTTAGATAATAGGTGAAGAAACTCAGTAAGGGTAAATATTAGTAGGTTGTATAATGCCAGTATCGTATATTTCAAGAATAGGAAAGGAAAACACCTGTTAAAACTTGTGTAGATAAAACTGTCTTATTTTTTTAGGCCAGAAGAAGGGACTGATAAAGTCTCAATTTGAGGGCTAGAAGGGGCTGAAAAATGTTGTTGATTTCAGCTGATAGCAATGCACTTGAGAGGGTTTACCTGAGCACCGTGTTGGTCAGTCATGATCTGAATCAGTAGACACTAGGGAGGGCAAAATCTGATTGAGTTCTCTCATCTATATGGTGATGATATGCATAAATCAAAATTTCCATAGCCCAATACTGATGGTATGTTTGTGGCAATATATTTGTTATCTGCAATTGAATGGAGCTGTGGGAAGATGTCTTGAACTAAGATTTATGGCACTCCATAACTTCTGTATTTTACAAGAAAGTATCACCTAAGCTATAAATACTGCAATTTAATGCCCTAGGCATCTGTTTGCAAAATATTTTTGACATGAGGCAGATGGCTCTATTATTTAAAAAGAAGTTGAACAAATGAAGAATTTTACCTACATTTGAAGGCAGATCCTTCAAATATTAAAACTGAAGAGATCAATTCTATCTTCTTAAAAATCTGTGATTATAATTTTGTTTGGCTTTGAAAATGAAGGAGCCTTTGGGGGATGCTGTCTTTAGGATTATGGTACTGTGGAGTTTATACAGCTTCCATGTGCAGGTTCCTGCAGAGTTGCAAGGAAATGTGGGCTACAGGAAAACTCTTAGCAGCTTCCTAGCATATGGAAATAGCTTCACGGTAGTTGTCACTTGATCTTAATATAAATCATCCAGTAGGAGTCATTGCTTTCAGGTGGAAATGCCTTGTTAGGTTTTTACTGTTCCCTATTGCAGTTCCCATGTTCTTTTACACAGGGAGGGTTGTATGGGTATGACACTGGGTCTCTGACAAAGCAGGTGATACCAGTAGTTCTTGTGAAAATTTTTTGACTGGAAATAAAATCGGTTGCCAGTGAAATAGTAAGAAATCTGGCCCTGCCTATGCTAACAAATGCAGCTATCTCAGCAAAACTGTCACCAGACCTAGTTTAAAACACTGTTGTGTGTTCTGAGTGTGGTTTGCAGTGTAGTTTGAATCTTAAATGTGTTTTGCAAATGGGGGCTATGCTTAGAACTGCATTTGGGGGTAGCTGTGTGGTACACAGACTTCATATTTGATCTGGGGAAGGGAGACTGAATAATTTCAAGTTACAAATATGTTTTGAGAGAGTCAGGTTGTGCATGCAAACATTTTGTGAACATATTAAGACAGTTTGAAAGGGTGTGGTTGCTCACCTTCAGCAGGTCATGACTTCAAGCACTGTAAGGCAGACTGATATTAGTGCCCTGGCTTCAGCACAGTAGGTTAAAACAGCATTAATAGAAGGAAAGGGTAATTGGTAATAGCATGATCAAAGTATCACAGGGTGCTTTGAAGGTAATAATCATAGTTACTACATAAGAAAAAGATGGTTTAAGTTACTTCCTTAGGAATCTCAACTGCAGAAGGGGGAGAGGATTCTCTTCTTCCAAGGAAGCATTTAACTGCCTTCACTGCTACATATTTTCTGTTTGTGCTGTGCCCTTTGTATCTTATTCACTGCATACAATCCAGTTTATGCAACAAATGAGATAATGTGAAAACTCTCTCTCTGTGAACTCTTTGCATGTTCCCCAATTCAGTACATTTTGACTTGCATTCTGTAGAAAAAGAGTGATGACCACCTATGGAGATTTCATGCCAGAAACTACCTTCCTGATAAAGGCACCTGAAAAGTAGATAACTGGCTTACAATAACAAAGGAAATGCAATTTCTGCTTTTGAAAGTGGGTCACAGATGAGAGAGATGGGCAGTGATTCAGAACATTGAAGAGGTGTGCCTGTTGCCCTGTAGATCATGTGTGGATCATACTAGTATACTAAATTACTAAGTTAGTCTGTATCCTTTGTGTGATTCTGCCTGCTAGTTCTGAAAGAGGAAGAAAATACATCCAAACAAAATGACTGAAGGGCTTTAGAGTTGGTTTTGGCCTGGTTGGCATCCAAAAGGCTGAATTTCCTTTTTGAAAGACCAAGTGAAGATGGTGCTCTAAAATAAAAGACATAATTGAATGTAAGCATGATGTATATGCGTGATACTTAAGGACAGATTTCTCAGTTCTCTTGAGTTTGCTTGAGTTGAGAGGGTGGAATTGCGTGGTCAGAACCTGCCCTTGTGTGTTTGTTGACACTCAATATGACTAACTGAGACTGCACACATAACTTACACTGACTGGAGCATAAACAGGCCTGCTGTGCTAAAGCATTGTTTTCTGAAAATGCACATAGTGGTCTGATTGCCTTACAATTTGCATTGGTCTGTTGTAGTATGTTACATGGCTAAACATTGGTTGTATATTTGATGTCAACATTCTCAATCCCTGATGCTGCACCCATTAAAGACAATGGCAAAGCAGTGGGGATACCTGGGGTGCTAAATGAATCTGTACTCAACTCAAAATGAATCTGTATTTTACTTCAACAGAACTGTTTACACTAGGGGGATTTTATTCACCTTTGGCTTGCTATTGTTTCCATCAAGTGAATGCTTGTGTAAACATGATCTGCCATATCACCCTGAAAGTCATTCTATGCTAGTTATTTCCAAAAAACCCCATAAAAACCAGATGTCTATATTGTTCGAGGTAACTGGTCCCAACTCTCACCCGCACTTGCCTCTCTGTGATTCAGGCTATGATGGAAGTTCTGTCACAGTTAATGGTTGTTCTTGTTTATAATTCTATGGCAAAGAAAACAAATCCCTACTGTGGTCTCATTGGAAATGTAATTTAAGTACCCTTAAGAAATCTGTTTTCTTAAAACTTTTTTTGCTTTGGTCTCATCATCTCCAGAGTAGACTCAGAGATTAACTTGTCTTGGTCCTTCAATATGCAGATAACCTAATAATGTAGCTAGAGGAATTTGTGCTCCTCTTGCCTCTCTCTGCCACCCACTATTTTGTAGTTGTGGTTATGTAAATTGCTGTAATTAGAATAAGCTAATTCTAATTTAAGAGTCTTATACTTGGATGGAGTATCAGGGAATATCTTCTCATTGGTCAAATGTTGAGGTTCTGCTCTGATTCTGATGCATCACTCTGCAGTATTTAGGACAAACAGAATCTAAGTTTCTTGTAATGGACATTATTACTTTACATTACTGCATGCCCTGATCATTAGAGGTAGATAATATGTACATTATATATATACTTACATATATGTACAATGTTTATATACTATACATATATATGTATGCATAGATCAGAATTATAACACTAAGGGAAATTATGAGTGTATGAAATAGGTAATTTAGGCCTGTGAGAAAAAAAAATAATAGGGATTTTACCTTTTTACTTCGCATAATGTTGATTGAACCTTGGGAACATAGAATAATTTTGTTGTTTAGAATTTTGTGGTGTTACGAAGTTGTTGTATTGGGGTAATTTACCATCTCATGGGCTTTTATTTCAAACTCAGAAACCTTAGGCCCTTGAGAAACCACTAAAAAATTTTACCTTGCATCCATCTCAGTTCAGTAGCATTCATCTCTCTGATTCTTTGTAGGCTGAACAGAAGACACTATGTAGTCTCTTACTTTGTTCTTAAACTGTACAGTCTTCTGTTTAGTTTGAGAAGATACTAAATAGGAAAGTGTGCTTGAACTAAACTGTGGTATTTCTTTTGAAACATTCTGGATATGTATTAAGGGATTCTCATTGTAAATTCCACCTCACTGAAAGAAATAGAAGCAGTAGGAAGACACTCAAACGTGAAAGTTGGACTTACTGTTGCTTATGTAATGGAAAAGGTAAGAGAATAGAAATTTAATATTTAATCATTAAATATTTCTCTTTAATAATGAGAAAAACTATTTAAAATTATGTTTTAATTTACCCCTTGATTCAGGCATGCTACATACTAACACTCCTGAATGCCTGTAAAAGGAAGAGTAACCTAGCTAGTGCCTGAAAAAATCAAAGATGTGGAACCTGTTTACACCTGGAGACTCTGGTGTCCAGAATCTCAAGCTGTTCTGCCACCCTTACCCCAAGAAAGATAATGGTTTAGGCCTTTTTGCAAAGCTGCAGTGTTTACTCTGCATGGTTAGGTCTTTAGGCTGCAGTGGTAAGTACAGTGTGGTTATAATTTTTCATCTCATACATGAAGTCTTATCTTCTACCATGAGAAGAAACAGCTGTTTCCTGGTAGTCTTGAGGATGATGTGTCTCAAAATAAAAAATCGTGGTAAGAAAATAATTACAGACATTTTAAAGGTGTTTAAAAAATATAACAAGACACTTTTATTTTACTTTCCTCACCATGGAAATCCCAAGGGTCATCTTAGAAGACTTTGGGTTTAAGACTTAGAGTGACCAATAAAACCCTCTGTAATTGCATTGTTATACTTTAAGCATGTCACTGGTTTATCTTTTGTTGTTTCATTCCTTCAGAGATGAGAAATGTGTGTCCAGAAATCTAGAAAGCTGCAGTGAGTCTGTTCTTCCTGGTAGCAGAGAACATTCTTTCTTGGCCTTGCAGGATAGCATAAACCAGCAGCATAACAGATATGAAGTCTGTGATACATGTCTGGCTTTAACTTTTGATTTTGTTCAGGCAGGTAACTGAGAATTAACTAGAAAAGATTATAGCTACCCAGTAGTTTAGTTTGGATGCACTGAGATGGGAGCCCACGGTGCAGTTGTGCTTCACAGCTACAGCTGATCTGTGTGATGCAACCTTCATTCTTGGCTTTGAGCTGAGTCAGTTCCAGGGAAAAACTGCAAATCTGAAAGGCAAAGAAATAAATGGGTCTTTGCAAAGGACCCAACATTTCTAAAGAGAAAGATGGTGATGTTCCTGGGAGAAGTTCATATCAGTAAGCATATGGTGGAAGACTATGCCAGAATGCATGAGCATGTGTAATGCTGTAGTTTTTTGACTTCTGAGTGTTTTTATAACTTTACTCTTTCTAGCACAGTTTTGACAAGGTGCTTTTTGAAACTTTCAGATAAACCATAAAGAAAAAAGAATTCTTTTACTCGGAAGAGATTGATTCCCACATAATCAGCATTTAGAATAAAAATTTCAATTACTTGACCAATTGGAGTTGATGCCTCAGGGTTTTTCCATTTTTTGTTTTTGATTCTTAAATTTTTAAAGATTTTAGAAGTAGTAGATTTTAATGTATCAGTAGAAGTAACCCCAGTAGTTCAATGTTCATAAATACCAACCCCATCCTATATCAATCCCTCAAAATTCTATTAGCTGTTTAGTCTTCTTTTCAAGGTAGAAATGCTGAAAAACACCTTAAGGCCTGCACCAGGAAACATAAACATAGGCAGAATGACCTCAAAGCCAAGAACGCTGGAAGGCCTCCAAGGACCCAACATGCTACGGGGAAGATGAAGATGAAAATGAAGAAGAAGGAGGAGGGCTCCCAGACTCCCACAGAATGGGGTGTGCCAGGAGGGCGGAACAGGGCAGAACTGTGGAGTGGCAGAATGGGGATTGGATGGAAATTATTTTAAAAATCAGAGCCAGGGTCAGAGGGCGTGTGCATGGATATGTATTCCTAGAGCCTGAAAACTCATTAAAGCTTCTGCTCTTTTATCTCCTACTAAATTGGCCTAGGGGTTTTTTTCTCCACAGTCTTTAAGGCAACAGAATGACTAATAGCAATAGGTTATGGTGTCTTTTATGAACCAGCCAGTTAGGGGAAGAAAGGATGTGGTTGTTAGTAGATGTCACAGAAACTGGTTGAAAACAAAAGAGTGCAGGCATTTGTGAAATCTTGGTTCTATTCTGCAGTCTGGAGACAGTGTTTGTGTATTAAAGCAATGGATCATTATGCCCTGCCTATGTGGCATCTGTCTCTTGGAGCCTGCTCTGCTTTTGTATTTCTTTCTTGTCAGCCCAAACTCTTGGGCTGGTTTCCAAGCTAACGAGCTTCCTCAACTGTACTGCATGGGCACCATCAATGAGTATTGATGGAATAAAAGGCAGAACTTCTCTACTCTCAGTTCTGGTGCCACAGCAGCTTCTGTGGGCCAGGATCATGAATTGCCTGAAAAGACCCAAACGGCTCAATAAATCCTTTTGTAATTGTGAGGACACTCAATTCATCTGTGGGAAGGATGTGCACATAATCTAGTGGTGTTGGAGATGTGTGAGGTCAAGGTAGTCTTCTGTTTTTGTGGAGTGTTCAGAAAATAATGGTGCTTCTCTCTAGGAGATTTATATAGAACTTCAATAAGCCACAGTGTTTAGAACTTGGCTAAAATCTGGCAGGTTTTCAGAAGGCTAGTATTGGGCATGACCCTCACAGTCTGATTCCTTACAGTAAGGTAACTCTTTTTCCCACCAAAACATGCAGACAAAACAGATTCTCTCTGAAATGGCTGTTGAAAAGGGAAAGGGAGATTACTCCTCTCTAGCTCCCTTTTCAGAACAGCTGTACTGTTCATCTGAAATTTATCAGAAAAATTCAGCTTGGCACAGAAAGCATGGACAATTTCAGCTTAAGCACTTAGCCTTTGGCAAAGTTATAAATAACTAAATGCAAGGTCCTACAACAAAGTGTTAAGCAACTTAACTTGGTGGAAGTACCAGCAATGCATATAATATGAGTATAGAAGTATGTTTGTATGCATAAGCAGATAGTATCAATGGCACAGTTGTGATCATATAGTAATATGACCAGGTACAAAGCAATGAAGGTGCTACAGGAGTCGGCCTGTAAGTACCTTTGCTTGTTCGTTTTAGGCTCTGCAAGGTGTTCGTTTTAAGTTCAGCAGTGGTGCTACAATTGTAATGGTTTAAGACTTACATGTTGAATGCAATAGAGCTGCTTTTTTTAGTCCAGCATAAAGGAAATATTTAAGGAGAGCTGAGCAAGGGTTTGGCCACTGTCTGATTGCACTCACTTGGTCTGAGGCTGTGGAGAATTAAACTTAGGAGGATGTATTGAAGCAATGGAGTAACAGCTGTGGAAAAGTTTGTCCTTTGCCCCTTCTGTGTGTAGTTTGTTCTCATGATCCGTGCAGTATAGTTTGTGTGCTTAGGAGAGGAAAGGGTGTGATTTTTTTAATATGCAATAAAGTTACCTGCCTGTTTTACTTCTCTGGATTATAATGGAAAATAATATTTGAAACGCTCAGTGATTTTAGCTTAACTAAACAAGGAGTGACAGAACCAACACTAGTCTTTAGGAAAATTGTGGGGAGGACTTTTCCTCATCTCCCTATGCAGTAAAAATAGCTTTAATATGTTTGCATCAGCAGTTTCTCCTCTTGAAAGCTGTGTTTAGATGGCATAGGCTTTTTGCTATTTCTCTTTGGCATGGTATGCGCATACTGTACTAATCCATTTTTTCATCACTTTTTGCTAATAATGAGCCATCTAAGCTCTGAAAACCTCCCTCTGCTCTTAGCTGTAAAAGAATGCTTAAAGGATTTAGGGATGTCAGTCATCATCTGGTTTTTCAGTAGGGGTGTGTGTATGTGTGTGCAGGGACAAGGGGAAGAGAGCACCCAAGCTGGAGTTCAGAAATTACACTCTGTGTGTGGTCTGAGGTTATTTCTCGTTTCATGAAATGCACGCTTCATTCCTGGCTCAGACAAACTTGCACGTCACTGAATAAATCCCTTATCCAGTTTCCAAAACACCAAAGTGATTTGAAAAGGCTCTGTGGGTGGACTGCTACTATCAGCAAAAGCAAATAAGCTAACCTATTTAGCTAAGCATTTTTAATGCTTCAGCAGAATAACCTTCAGCAACACTTGAACAGTTGTGGCCAGCCAAGGAAAGAGAAGAGAGGGGGGAAAAGGCAGAAGTTTCAGCAGTCATACCTTAATTAACATTAAAGTCTGCATTATAGCTCTTGGTGTGTCATGGTGCTGTCTGATCCACCCAGGGAGAACACCGGGGAATGATTAAATGAACTGACCATGCTATTAAAAGTCTCCTGTGGTGTTCTGTTCACAGTTTATTCATTCACCTTCTTATAATCCAAGGTGAGGCAAACACTAGAGTAAACCCCAAAAAGATGAATCCAAAGACACCTTGTATCAAGCTGTGTTGGTGTCCAAAATAAGTAAATGGCTCTACCCTAGAACACCGTGAATATCATCAGCAAAGCATTATTGTAGCAAATTCTATCTCTGTGATAACAATCTCAGCATTCAAAATAAATAATGGTTTATTTCATGGCAGAAAGAAAACAAACCAGACAAAATATTACTATTCATTTAATTGGAAATTATTTGGCCAGAACAGGGTTAAGTACTCCAAATCCCATTTTCAATCCAGTATTCAGTGATCAGAATATCTCTGGTCCTGATAGATTTGCTCCAAATTAGCAGTGTAGCCAACTCTACAACTGCCCTGCACTGGGGCAGCCTAACCTTGCATATTGTGTGCAGTTTTGGGCACCACAATATAGGAGAGATATTAAGCTTTCAGAGTGTCCAAAGGAGGGTAGTGAAGATGGTGAAGGGCCTTGAGGGGAAGCCATATGAGGAGCAGCTGAGTCACTTGGTCTGTGCAGCCTAGAGAAGAGGAGACTGAGTGGAGACCTCATTGCAGTTACGACTTCATTGTGAGGGGCAGAGGAGGCGCAGGCACTGATCTCTGTGGCGACCAATGACAGGACCTGAGAGAATGGCCTGAAGTTGTGTCAGGGAGGTTTGGGTTGGAGACTAGAAAAAGGTTCTGTACCCAGATAGTGGCTGGGAACTGGAACGGACTCCCTAGGAAAGTGAACACAGCACCAGGCATGACATAGTTCAGGAAGCATTTGCATGATACTCTCGGGCATGTGGTGTGACTCTTGAGCGTGGTCCTGTGCAGAGCCAAGAGCAGGACTTGATGATCCTTTGTGGGTCCCTTCCAACCTGCCATATTTTGCGACCCTGTGTATGACCCATGTATTTACAGAATTAACTTCATTACATCTCTGAACTGAATCAAGATGAAATAATCTTTCAAAGTGAATCTCAGAGGAGATGTTGGATCCTGAGAGATCAGGATCTGTGAAAGCCCAAACGGGGCAAAGTGCAGTAACATAATTTGGTGAAGGCAATCTGTTATGGGTGTGAACAATTACCTCCTTGCCCCGGTTAGCACAGAGTGGGCCCACACCTCTCAGAGGTCTGGCAGACTTCTTTACCTGAGGAGTGAGGTTTCTGCTTCATTGTTGCATGAGAGAGGAAATCTTCCAGTTGAAGGGGGTTTTACCACGATGTTTCCAACCCAGAATGCAGTTTCAAACACTTCTCACCTCCCAGTGCAAATGTTAAATTAGGTCCCAATGGTCTCACATTTTGAATAAACAGTGGAGAAATGAACATTGATTGAATCACAAGGAAGAAGGAAGAGGTATTTGATTGTTTTGTGTCCTTCAATGGCATTAACAATTCTTACTTGCCTAGGACAAGCCAGAGACTGATGAGTTTCCAAGCCATGTTTCATGTTGTCTTTTCAGGGTGAATGGAGTTGGAAAGAACAGGGGACTTCATGCAGTTCTTATCTGTGTCCACAGGCCAGTGCCCCATCACATCTTCTGTGTGAGGAGGGGAGCAGGCTTAGCCTACTATTTGACTGAGGATCTGCATCTGTCCCTAGTTACCTTCTTGCCACAGGAAAAGTGAGGCACAAGGCAGGTAAACTGCACATGCAAATGTGATGGACCCATGTTAACATACAGGTGAGCTGTGAAACTGTTCTACATTTCTTAGATTGTGTAGTGTGTGATCTGCCTGCAGCAGATCTCCCACTCTACTGCTTGACAGACCTGCACTGGAGGGGGTTGTGACATGGAGCACTTAGTGCGGTCAAGGATGGGAATTGCTAAAGCATGTGCAGTTACTGTCTGGACAGGTTAGACAGCATAGACAGAGAAAAGATACATTTGTTGGGGCATCCATAACTAAAAGTTAAGGGTAAACAAATCTGCACAGTGAAACAACTTAGCTAAAGAAGAAAAGTGAGATTTGAAGAAATTTTTAGGGTTTACTCTAGTGACCTATTACAATGGGTCCAGAGAGTTCAGAATACCAAGGCACTACAAGTCATTACATTTTCCCTGCCCTTGGATGACAGCACTTGATGTTGAAGACTTCCAAACTTTCACAAGCTCCAAAGCTGAATTTTTGTGTGTGTGTGTTTTTGTTGTTTATTTAGTCTAACTAGTTAAGGACAAGGTGTTAGCCTTTGTATTCAAAGCACAGCAGTGAGTCCAGTTGCTGAATATGGAGCTTTTCTCGGCAGTTGTCTGCATTAGTGTCTGTCTAGTAAGACCAAGTTGTGCTGCCAGACCTCAACAACACTGTCCAGACAAGGCTTTCCCAGAGCTGGATGAGCCTAGGAAAAAAAACCCACCAAAACCCGCATAGAGAAATCAATGCCAATTTAAAATACCACACTTTAAAATGCTTCTCCTTATAAGCTAGCAATCAGAAAACCTCTGCCTGAAAGAGGGTTCTGAACCAATTCCTATTATAGGACTTGATGCTGAGTTCTTGGTGGTAAATGACCACATTACTCTTAGGGGCCTGTGGGTGTCAAAGAAAAGATGGATGCGAGAAAAGTCACTGGCTGAAAGTATGGACATGTTTTGAACACTAGAGGTAGTTTAGTAGCCCAAGCCTGTTTCTGATTAAAATAAGGGTCCTTCAGATGAATGGAATGTAAACCACATACCAATTATTGGAATCCCATAAAGGAAACTCCCTTTTCCATCTGTCTATCTATCCATCCGCCCACCCACAAAAGTACAGTGTCTCAAAAATATCGCTCTGCAGAATTGATGGAAAAATTCAGTCCTTGCTTCCTTTTTCCTTACCTCCCAGGTGCTGGATGACAACTAAAGAGATGAAATTGCAGTGAAGCCACTTAAGCAGTTATCAAAGAAATGGACCTCCTAATTAAAAGGATAGTATTTCCTGGCACCAAGAGCAAACACACAAAATTGAATCTCAAGGCTTTCCTCAAGCAAACTTCTGTGGGATTGTGACTGTGTGAGGGCTGCAGGAACAAGCTTTTAAGAGTAAAACCTGCTTAAAGTGAAAACATTAAATCAGTGCACTCATTAGAAAAAAACCCTAAGGCATGCATATATCTGTTTCATTTGGCAAATCTCTCATTCATTGCGCTTTAAATTGGGGCTTTTCCAGGTTGCAGAAATTAATGTTCCCATTGCATACTTCTATGAGGCAGAAAGTGTTTCTCCCAGGTCAGCTGTGCATTCTAAGTATTGCAGTATCTCTTTTACACATGTGGTAAAATCAAGACACAAAATTCAGAAACAGCAAATCAGTGCTGAAGTATGTTGGAGTCCCATTCCTGTTTCTGACCACAATAAACCCTGCTTATCCTATGTATGCACTAATCTCAACACACTGCTTAAATGGTCAGATCTTCCCTATATGAATGAAGGCAATATGCCTGTTTTGGTGAGCACTTTCTAACATCCCTGACCCCATGTAAGGAATCCATATCCGGTGAAGGTAATGCTATGGCATGCTTTTTACATTCCTACTGTAACTGCAGGACAGTTTAGTCTCAATGCAAAAGGCAGCCTTTGAACAGCTGCAAGAATTCTTAAATGTTAATAACTTGGACAAGAGTTCGGTCTATAGTAGTATTATGGTCTAGTTCCTGGTGACTGTTTTTTGATACTCTGCTGGCCTCTAGAGGGATAGTTTATATACAGGCTGAAGCAGAAACCGAGGGATTTTAAGCAATACCACCTGCTCTTCAACCTTCTTGCCAGGTAATACTTTTCTCTTTTGCAAGCCCTTTATGTAATGAAGCTTTGTAGCTCCTTGTAAACACTTCTTTCATGATTTTCTTTCTCTCTGGACAGTTACATGTAAGGTGTATTTCTTCTGTTTGAATGCATTTCTTCTGTTTGAATAAATATGGGTAGAAGATCCTGACAATAAATGCCTCTCAACTGCTGAAGTCAGAAACTGAGAATAATGTCAGAGAGGTGAGTGAGAGAAACAAATGCAGAAAAGCGAAAGTAGCATTTTGTGTATAACATTTATCCGTAATTTAAAGGAACTTGATATAACCTTAATGCTTCCTCTAGCTTCCCAGCTAGACTGCCACAGGCAACCTAGAGGCATGAATGTACAAAAAATCTAGATGCTATGAGGAGCTTCAACAGAGAAAATCCATCTCTTTCTCTTGGGTGTTATAACAGTAAAGTTCTCACATAGTTGTAAAAAGCTGACACTAAAACTCTGTGTTGTGAAGTACAGGAGTGCTGCATTCTTTGGCAGAAGTGGAAAAGGGTTTTCTTCTGATCTGCAGAAGTACAGAATATGCAGGCGGCTTAGTACAGAACCTATATTATGTGCTGAATCTCACTGCCTTCCTTCACTCAAGCTTTGGTTTGAATCACTCATTTCGCTCTTGAAGTTGGAAGCAGTAACACTGTCAGTGAATATCACCAAAGAGCCTGAGGACTTAGAAAGAAAGAGGAAAAAAAAAATTCCTGCCTAAATGAAAATGGAACTTCAGTTTCAGGTATGTCAGTGTTGGATCAAAGCTTCTGGGAAGTCCAAGAAGGTTTTTCCACATGGTGTAAATTCATATCATGTGCAGGAAGGTCTTCCTGTTCTTGCATTTCAGTTTCCTGCATCAGCACAATGTCACAGTGCTTGACAGAGGAACTTAGCAGCTACCGAGAGCTGCTGGGTAGCAAATTATTTTCTCATATTGCAAATAACCAGTTTCTAAGTCTTGCTCTAGAAGTACATGTGAGTACATGTGAAAGTCTTACGAGAATGACAGAGAAATGTGGTCACTTACATCACCAGCTGTTATGATGCTCTGTCCAAGCTATCAGTCAAGTTACAAGCATTGGTTGCTTGCCAGTGAAAGGAGGAAGCAGCAATAGTGGCAAGGACCTGAAGACAGTAATTTTGTGGCATAGTCTAATATGATGAGGTTGATGAGGTTAAGATCTAATACGATCCCACACCGACTAAACAGTGGTGCATTATGGCAAGATTGACTTGTATACAGAAACAACTGTTTGTAGCCTTATTTAGTTGAAAACAAGTTAGAATAGCTAGTTTGTTTTTTCAGGTGATCGTTCCCATGAGTTGTGGGTCTTCTATGCTTCAAGTAACATCAGATTCTTGGGAAGATGTTTCATTAGAAGTCTTTGAAAGAAGTAACCAGATATTCATATAGAACTAAGAGGGATAATGCCACTGTGATTTTTTAACATCTTTTTATACATTCACAACAGTTTAAAACCAGAAGGGACCATTAACTTCTTTCACAACAATTGAATTTCATTTGCTGTATGTTATGTCATTAAGCATACTTACAGTACAGGCATGTTAAACATAGATAGCCTCCAGATGTTCATTGTAATTAGCACATCTTAGTATCTGAAAACCAATTAATTTTTCTACATTACTGTGCTATATCAAGAACACAAGATTATATGTTGAGCTATCCTATCATCCATTCTTACTCATTGGCCTACAGTTTCAAAACTGATTTTCAGTAAACCATTTTTGGTCTTGGTTTTTGGTTTTTTGTTGTTGGGGTGTTTTGTTTTGTTTTGTTTTGTTTTTCCTGAAAACAAGAATACAGGGATCCATGATGGCTTTGTATTTTCCAGACTCCATCCTACTGCCTTGCTTGGGTTAGAAATTGCTGAATAGCATTTCCAATGGAAACCCTAACATGGAGCTCGCCTTTCATTACTGAACACTTTTTTCTCTCAGTGAGATTTTAGAAATTTTCCAAGAAAGGAAAGAAACTCACTGGAATATTAGGAGAAAATTTCGACTTTCAGTTTACATAGGAGACTCTGTAAACCATCTGAGTGTGCCAGTACAGCACACTGAACTGCACTCATAAAAGAGACAGAAGTCATTAATGAAAGACTTCATTATCTGGGGATTTTTTTCAGTCTTCATTGTTGAGAAAACTGGAAGTTGTTTATTGAATCATGGAGAGCTCAGGTGGTGAAATCCTGTCACTGACAACTGAATTCTCTCTCTTAGCATCTTTAATGTGCATCATATCATGAAGAATTTAACAGGTAATTGTTTTCAGAACTGCAGAGCACTCACAAGGGCCATGAAAATCAGTAGAAGTGTCATCTGAAAATTGTAAAGTGCCTGCTTGTGCCAAAAAATGTGAAGGAAAAAAAAAGTAAAAATTCTAGGAACCTCAGGTTAGAGACTCTGAAGAGGTGGGTTTTGTAGATGTTAATTGGCTGTGCTTCAATTTCCATCTTTTGTAGTAGTCCCTCATTTTATAGGCTTATTATAAATGCAGTGTGTGAAGCACTCAAGTATTATAATGAGAAGGGAAACAGAGAGACATGCAAGAAACTCAGTACCTCTGTCCTCAAAATTACACTGAAGACACATGCTGAACATTGGGGATGGGACACAGTGATGACTAGCAGCCCAGTCTCCAAGCCCTCACCATATCCTAAGACACATGCACAGGTGAGCCCAAGGAAGGCTCTATGGGCAAGGGAATTTCTGGTATTCTTGATTTTGAAGAATTCAATCCGCAACTCCATTGTGTATTTTTAGTTCTACATGTGTGCACTACACATGCAAAATACTGCATTCCTCGTAGCTTTTCATGATCCTTGTAGTCCTAATCCTAACTGGAGTTTCCTAAAATATTCTATATTTTTCTAGGCTTGTCTATAATTAGAAAACTACTTGTGGGGTTTCTACATCATACCATCTTTTATGTCCAAACCAGAGACATAAATATTTATTTGTCCACAAACTTAGCCAACCTCTGACCCTCCAGAATCAGAAAGAAAATACAGATTTTTGTGTTCTATAGGAATGTCCTGTCCTTACCAGCTTTAGTTCTCAGTTCTATAAGTGACCATTCACAGTAAAATATTCTTCACCCAAAGGGTGCTTGAGCACTGAAACAGGCTCCCCAGGGAAGTGGTCACAGCACTAAAACTGTCTGAATTCAAGAAACATTTGGACAATGCTCTCAGGTCTATGTTGTGATTCTTGAGGTGTCCTGTGCCAGGTCAAGAGTTGGACTCAATGATCCTGATGAGTCCCTTCCAATTCAGCATATTCTATGATTCTGGGATAGAGTTGACAATTATTTGGCTTGCTTTCTACCTCTGTACTCCCTGTCCTGTCCTTTCTGAGGAATGTCCTGTCTGGTATTTCAATGAAATGATGCCTCTGATAATAGTAGCATTCACAAAAATTGCCTTGTACTACACACAAGGCAGTACATTCTTTTCCCAACACAGTATGAGTTGCATTCTCATCTTTTCTTGTAAGAGGTACTTAAATTTGCAGTATGTCTCACTGTAGGTCTGTGAAATACCACAGGGCTTGGTCTTACCAGTATAGGAAACCCTATAAATTTTTAATGGTATCATTCAGTATATTCCTGACTTCAAAGGCACTGTTATGACCTTACTGGAATTTCCTTCTTGAAGTTACATCTATCAAAATTGTCATTACATATAATCATCACTAGAAAAAAATAAGACTGACCAAACACGATATACATTTGCAGTAACTGTAGGGACATGGCTGAAAGATCACACTTATCACATAAGCTTCAGGGTGTAAGATGTCCTTCCAATGTCTATCTATATAACAAAGGAATTTTGCAGTATAGAGCTCTCACAGCCCAAGTCAGTGGGACATTTCTCATTGATCCATTGAAAATGGATTCATTTGTAATGAAGCCAACAAGTCTCAAGTTCATGCATGTACCATGTTTGATGTTCTATGTTTCCTTTTGTACCTGTTCTATCCCTAGTTCATAGAAACCATATATAGTGTCCTTAGGTGAAACATTAGACCAGGGGACTGCTGGGTTCTTCAGGATTTGCAACTTCCAGATGTTTTTGCAAAACTGTTCAAAATTGAGATGTTAAGTGTATGGCTTTCATTTTGTTTTTCTATGGTGTGCTTTTTTGCTCCCTTTTACCCCTTTCTTTGTGTGGTATTTGAGATGGTTTAAAGTAAGGGCATATATTGGCTATCCATTTTTATTGAGTCTCTGGATCCAATCAGTGCTGCTAGTCATTCAATGAACTTCTCTGTCTATTAGCTTTTTACAAGCTTCTTTATGCAGTCTAAGTAGTTGTGTCTTTTCTTTGACGAAAATGTTTGACACTGCTGGATTGAATGAAATAGAAATTTTCAAATTAATTTCTGAAATCCGCTAATGAAAAGAAGTAATGTGGAAAAAAAAGTATCACTGCTTTGGAAAGACTCTTATGTTGTGTCTCATAAAAGAGCCTTCTGATGTTCTCTAGTATGAACTGTATTTATTTTTATTACTCTTCCTAATATCTAATAATGAAACCTTGTATTTATGTGCTGTATCTTCAAAGTGCCTTGAAAACATTTGTTATCTGAACATCTGCAGGATTCAATGTCCTTGGACTATTCAATGTCTCTCCCTACAACACAAGATAATCATAAATGAGTAAAGTACAATTTTACCATGTGCAAGACTTTAGGAGGCTGATTTTGCTTCAGCTTTAACCTTATCTCTCATTTGCCCAAAGGTTTACAGCATGTTTTAGACAGTCCTAGGTGTAGATTAAAATATGCTATAGCAAAATAATATATTTCTCTATGACACAAAAACTGAATGAGTTTCTTTTGCATATGGAATTTTCTAATATATGCTACTTGGTAGCCTTAATCTTAAAATCCTGTGAAATTCTTGTGCAAACCAAATGTGTATTAAGATCTTTCATTCCATCTGGGGTTTTTTACCATGTTCTTCCTTCACTATGACAATTTGTATTTTTACTGTTAGTTTAATTGTCCCGTCACATTCTAGTCACAAGAATTTAATAGCTTTCCTTTTGTGTGAGCTGGTCACATTCCAATCTTCTACAGGAGTCAGACTTGGCCTTTGGGGGTGTTGAAGGGCAGTTTCAAGCAAGATAAGTGAGCACAACTGATTGACTTAGTTGTAAAATCTTCCCTCCCCAGACAAAGGGTGGGTGCTTAAGGCTGCAGGAGAAATGTTTAGTATCTAACAGGGCTACTCTCTGCCACCATTTGTGATTAACCTGTGCTTATCACCTCCCAGCATTAGAGACAGAATGATAACAGAGTGCTCCCTGATTCCCTGCCTAGCAGGCAGTCAGGGTGATCTTCTCTGGTTTGTAACTAATAGGATAATATTATCAGGCAGCAAAGCTGCTCAAGAAGTCCATAGACTTCTCCACAGCATCTCCTGTAGGTCCCTGTACAGCAGTGAAGCTCAGGAATAGTATTCTGTATCAGTGAGATCGAGATCACATGGCTTAAAAAAACATTTGATTGAACTGGTAATCAAGTGAATGCTTTTTTCCTGGGACTTTGAGTTCACTGGGATCTCACATTAATGTTAACACGGTGTGTGAGTCTAGTTCGTTCAATGAAACAAACAAACAAATAAAAACCCTGTCAAACCCTAATTTTTTTGCATAGCCTTTTCAAATAAGAGTGTAATACTTTAGCAAACACAAATTTGGAGCTGAACTTTCATCTCCTGCTCCTAAACAGTCATACAGGACCTGTTTGCCCTGCTTGAACTTACTTCATTTTTCTCTTTTCACTTTGGTCCTTTGGTAGTTAAGATTAGGAAATGGCAGATGAATGTGTTTTCTGGGAAAGTTTATTGAAAGGAGTTCATGCACAGCATGTTATCAATCATGTCTTGTAAATACGATTACTGCATTTACATTGCTTCACATCAAAAGCCAAATGTTATGTTGTGTTTCCACCATCGTAAACTTTAAGGAAACTTTTTTTAAAATATAGTAATCCATCTCTGAGCCTGGATGCCTATTGTCAGTGTTGCCTGAAAAGCCTGTGGAGAAAAAAGACTCCAAGCCAATTTTAGTGGGAGATAAGAGAGCAGTGGCTTTAATGAGCACCCAGGCTCATCCAGGAATAGAGATCTATGTGTGCGTCCTGAACACTGGTTTTCCATGGTTTTTATAATACTGGCTATCCAATCCCCGTTTTACACATCCCTTGGTCCAGCCCCATCCCAACTTCAGCACATCCCATCAGAATTTAAGTCTGGGAGAGATTTGAGACTCTCTGTTCTTCATCTTCCTCAGCACATGTAGCGCTTGGAGTTTTTCCAGTTGTTGTAGTTTGGAATTATTATGTAAGTTCTCTCCCCTGCCACTCTTAACGACCCTAGCCAACCGTTAACAAAGAGAGTAGTTGTCTCTAGATCACCGGGGTGG
>JAWWEV010000095.1:33406563-33450730 GCA_035583235.1 Hafferia zeledoni | reverse complement strand
CCCCCACTATCTGCTCTCCTCAAGGAGATTTACAATGGATGATGGGACATTTCTTGAGTGTTTGACACCTTCTAAGACATTGAAACTCCCATGTATATCAGTGCAATTGAGTCTGTTGTGGGCCATTGTGGCCCATTAGCAGAGACGAATACCTTGAGCCCTTGTGTGAATGTTCAGTAATTCTCTGGAGGAAGTTATCACTGCTGAGTCATTTGTGTAAGGATTAAGAACCTCTGCTGTTATCTTGTTCAACACCCAGGGTATTGCCTGAAGTGTGAGGTGTGCATCCCCTCAGCTCCTGGGTGGTTACGTTGCTTATGATCAGCTTGCACCTTGATTGTCTGATCCATCAACATTCCAGTCTCTCACAGGTGTGGATACATTCTTCTGGGATACTTGGAGAATAACACCGCCCTTACCTTATCTCAAGTTCCCAACACGGACCAAGTTAGTAGGCATATTCTGGAGGGGTGGGCTTTGGTGAGCAACTGATTCATTTCACAGTTTGCTACACTGAACAAAAGTGTTTCAATGATTTTAACAATGTTTAAGCCATTAACTATTTCAGTCTCTCACAGCTTCTATGCAGATTTTTTCTGTTTGACTAGCTGACAGGACAAATAGTAAGCAAAGTGTCTAGATTGTTGTAGATGGGGCTACAGAGGCATATTGCAGCCTCATATAAATGGGCAGTTTTGTTCCCACCAGCTGCTGTGGGAAGGCAGTTCACGAAAACAGTGCTCCTGGTCTTCAGAATTCTAAATTTCTGAAATCTAAATCATAGAAAACCTGTAATAAAATGCTATGAGTGTTATTGATACTTCCATAAGCACTAAGACTACTTAATCATGGTCTATGGAGCATCACAATGTTCTTTAGCTTTCCAGATACCATAGTCCAATAGTTTTCAGTATAGCTTCCTGTTAATCCTAATTTTGATCAGTGTTAGAACAGTGATTGCATATGCCTTCAAATCTGTTATGCATATTTTATGATACGTATTAATTTGCATTATATTATATCCCACTTTAGGCATGGACTCATCTCTACTGTTTAAAAGTAGTATCAATTATGTTGTTTTTTAAAACCCCTGTCTATAATTGTTCCTCTCTCTTTTTCTCTGCTTTCTTCTCTGAACCCTGATTGTTCAGCTACAACAGCTGTATGTAACGTGTGTTTAAATGTCCAGAAAAAGAGCAATTTGTGCCCTCGATACTGATTAATGTGTTTCTGAAGAAACTTCATTTAGTCTTCTCATAGATATTGATGTATATACTTTACTAAATTCTGAATTGATATATTTGGGTCTTTAAAATCTCTGTAAGAATTAGATCTATGAAACCAACCGAGGTATTTTTCCCTGTTGCTGTTTGATCAGATTTGAACTGAATTTAAGTCTGGATGTCTGTGCATCTTTGGTGTTTGCTGACTGCAAATATTGAATGTTCAAGCTTGAGAATAACAATTTCTTACCACTTATGAGATGAAGGGAAAGAATTTTAAATGAGCACTTGAATGCTTATAGAATAAAAAGTCTTCTGTGTACTTGGCTGTGATGTGCACAGCTCATGGCTCCTTCTCACCAGTACTTGGGTTTAACTGTGATAAGCTGCTGTGTGAAAGTGCCATTCAAAACAGTTGCAATGCCAGCCAACAGAGTACCTGTGGACTCAGCAAGTATCTTTCCAAACTGCACAAATGTTTAATAAGGATGGTGTATATCACCTCAGAGAATGCAAGGAGCTTTTACAATTAAAAGCCTGCTGCTTCAGTGCAGAGAGCATCTGAGCTGACTTCAAAGTCAACAGAAGTAAAAGGTATTCAGTGCCTTGATGTTAAGCATGGAAAGAAAGGTGTGTGAGTAAAGAGCTAGTTCATGTTGCCATCACTTTGCTGTCTGTAAGTGACTTTGGCACCAGAGTTGGGTGACCACAGACACTGAGTACTGTCCACAAAGCTTTTACACAGAACACTGGCTGAACCAAGAAACAAAGGCATGATTCCTTACAGGCCTTCCAGGTGTAACAGCCACCATAAAAAATTAGGCCTCTTAAGTGAGACGAAAGATCACAGGCTTGAATTCTTTCTTGAGTTTGCCCGGCAACAGCCATTGTCTGACTAACCATAACCATACAATGAGTAACTTAGATAAAAAAGCGAGCCATGTTTACTGTCCTCTCACATAAAGGCAGACTAAGAAAGAGCTATTTATATACTACTAAGGCTAAAGCAGCACAAAGATAATTTAATCTAGCATCAGAAAAAAATCTGTCATGAAAAAATCCCTTTCTCAGGAAAGGATATTTATCCTTATTCCTAGTTCAAAGCCCAGGAACACTAATGTATTTCAGCAGCTAATAAAATTACTCTTTGGGATTTTTCAAATTTGCAATTCTTTGTGCTTATACAATCCAGGGATAAAAAGGGAAATACATCAATGGTCTGAAGAAATGCTGTCTAAAATGGAGTCATTCCACCTGAAAACAAATCAACTGTAATATTACAAATACTTAGGTGTGATACAGTGGACACTGAGGTGGTTCACAAAGAAGTCATTATACATGTGGAGCAATTGCAGCATAGTGTAGGGAAGTGAAGGTTACCTAGAACAAACCTGCTTTCAGAAGTGAAGAGGAAGGAAGTGTGTCCAGCAATGCCCTCACTTACCAAGTTGCTTTAGGTGTGCAAATGTCCTTTCCTGCACAGCCAAAGATGGGAAAGATGAACATGGAGCAACACCTGACCATCTAAGTGGGCTTTTTAAGACTGACAGTCCTAGGCTAATGAAAAATACAAGAGTAAAATCCAAGTCTTCTGAGCCTGTCATGCCCATCAGCACATAATTTGTACCCCTATCTCAACCAGTAAATCCACAGATCCTGTAGTGGAAAAGAGCATGGATTTTTAACTTAGCAAGGAAAATGTGATGGCTCTTTTGCGATAAAGCATGACCTTTTGGTGTGAAGCTTTTGCTAAAACGGCAGACAACTTTTGACAAGCTAGGGAGAGAAGAGGAAAAGGCATACTGATAGAGAGGAGGGCGGGACACCAAGGTACACTTTCTGAAATAAAGACCTGAAAACACCAGTGGTTCTGGAGCATACTAGTGTACTTCCTACTGAGCTGCCCAAAGTAGGCAGTTGTCCTTTTTTGTGATGCTGTTTGGATTAGGGGAAGGCAGATGCTCCTTTATTTTCTTTATTATTTTTTGTATGTCTTGTTTGAGATTTCCACATGTTGTAGCTTTCCTGTGCTACCAGAGCAGGAGTGTAGAAGTGATGGGGAATCTCCAATTTCTTTTTAACTGCTGTCTTGGTAACATGGCCACCTTTCTATACTTAACCCCTCTTTGTCCCTGGTCTTTTATTCCTACATTTGCCCATGTTGTGCCAATATAGTATACCCAGAGGTAGGGACTTGCCTCTCAAAAACTGTTTAAATTTTCAGAAATAGCTATTGCTCCTGCAGCTGTTATTTCCTCCCCTTTTGTCTGTACTGAATAACCAATAATATGCCCCAGGGAGTAAAAAGGACCTTCTTACAACTACATATTTTGGTCACACTGTAATGAGATGAACAGGAGAAATGTCTGACTACTGACCACCCTAGGTGTTATGCAGGAGGGTGGCTGCTGTTGTTTCTCCTAGTGTTGCTACAGCTGTTGTTCCCCAAGAAGGATATGCTGCCAATATTTTAACTTCATCAGTTATACAAGTGTCACTTCCTCTGCAAAATGTACATACATGCATATACACACATAAACATATAATTCACGCAGCTGGCCTTTCTTCCTGCCCCTTGTCAGATCCCATGGTACTTTACCCAGCTAAAGCTTGTTTTATTGATCTCCAACTTAGCAATAGCATTTGTGGAGAGCAGCTTTCTGGCTGGTCTGAGGAGTAACTTGCCCTCGGAGAAGCTGCTATGCTCATGGTGGATGCACTGGCTATACTGCTGATTTGCTGGCAGGGTTGGGAGTCAGCCCTCCTCCTATGTCTGCTCTCTGGACTTGGGTGCCATTTCAGGGGAGACAAAAACCACTAGGGAGAAGGTGGACAGTGAACGGCACAGCTTTCAGTTTCAGGTCTGGTTAACTTGTGAAATATGGCTGCGTGCAATGAATGCTGATAAAGGAAACATTGAAGTTCAAAAATTAGCACGGCAAGACAGGGTGTATATAGTGCCATTGACAAATCAAGGTGAAAGTATTATTTACAGCATGCACACATGTGACTTTAAGAGGAAAAGACATCACTAAAGCTTCCTTCATACCCTGCTATTTATTTTTTTGTTGCTTAATGACATTGTGTTTTACAATTTTTTGCAGAGAACTTTGATATGTAGTCTCTACATGGATTATTGTGGGAGTGAGAATAACAGCACTTTGTTAATTATTAAGATTGTTTGCAGTAATCCTTCTTTTTCTTGCTCCTTTTTAAAGTTTTTAGGGCTTTGCTACCTAATATGCTTTTATTTGTTTTCATATAAGTAGCACCATATAAATATGCCACAACCAACCTGGCAAGAGCCATAATTTGCTAGTTGAATGTAAAAGCATATTCAAATTGATAGCAATCCCCCTCCCTTTAGCTTGCCTCTGCATGCTTGTTCAAATTTTGCTTTGACTGGGAACCAGAGTTTGATGAAAAAGTCTTCACTTCTCATGTTTGCATCCTGCAAATGTTATGTCTTAAATCCCTTTTTTCCACATGACTTCATGTGCTAGCAATTTGAATTAACGAGCAGTTACAATAAATGTACAGTATGGAAATATTCTTGTAAGTCTTCTAGAGCATTCCCATGCTTAAACAAAGTGTTGTGTTGAAAGAGATGTAAAATATATAATTATACTGAAGCCTTGAACAAAATCTATGTTCTTATTTCATTCTTACCCTTTTTTTGAACAATGTGAGTAGTCCTTGTTTATGTCTTCTTTTTGAACAATACTGCTGAGCTGCTAAGCTTTAGAGCTTTCCTTTCTCTATCATCATCCATGGATACTATTAAAATAAATAGGTCTCCTTATGTATTGTTTATTTTATTTTAAGGTCTGCCAGATTCCTTATGTACTGATGTCATTTAAAAAAGTCTCAGATATGCCCATTGGTAATTTTATCTGGAAATCTAATTTACTTGAGGCAACAAACAAACTGAGCCTAGAATTATATGCAATGAGATTTCCTCTTTGTTGTATTTACAAATATTAAACAAGTTAAATCTGCCTTCTCTTCTGCTTCAGTGCCAGCCTGCTCCCAATCTGGTTTTGCTTGCATACAAGGTCACAAGTCATGAATGCAAGTATACATTCCATAGATGAGGACTCAGATTTTTAATTTCTTTCTCCAATTCCTTTGCAAGAGAGGTCTTTCAAAGATTAGGGAAATAAGTTAGTGCTAACATAAAAACTACCAGATCTAGTCTGTCTTGTCCCTATCCTGCAGGCTTTGGAGAAGTTCGTGTTTCCTGTATTTCAGACAGTACCAGAGTGTCATTTGCAGGTCTCTACCTCTGGTTTGGTAATCTGCCATGCTCTCACTCTCTTTGTCTTCCAATGACTAGCCAATGCTAGCAAGGATTTCTCACCTGAACATGATCTCTCTCTGTGAGCCATGTTTTCTCTCCTTCATCACAGCCTTCTCTCTTTCTGAGACACAATGTAAGCATTAAAATAAGCATTAAAACTCCCAGGCTGTAGAGTGTTACAGGAGACTAAACCTGGCAGGGAAGTCCTGTCCCATGAGCCATGAACCAAGTGCATTTCAACCCTCATGCTGTCAGCATCTCCAGAATAGGAATGCTTCCTGTTGACCCACATGTTTTGGTTTGTCAGGTAGATATTTTCATTATTTCTAATGAAATTCAACAGTTTCTGCTGGAAGAAGCCTTTTTTTGTTGTTGTTGAAACTTCATTTTTCCTTTGAGAGGTCTTTGAGTAGAACTCCTCCAAGCTAATGCTGCTCAGCTTCCCCACCTATTTAGTTTTAGATGCTGCCCTTGAATTTTGTGCTCAGCTATCACTTTTATCTCTGGACTAGGGAGCTCATATCTGCTTTTATCATTATTAACATGTTAGTATGCTTCAGGAAAATGTCTCCTCTAAACATTAATGTTGTGGGGAGCCTACAAAAGGCAAATGGGACATTTTGCATTAATGCTGAAAACCAGTTAGTTAAATGGTCCTTGCTCTTGGCACTTTAGTTCATCTTTGTAAAATTGAAATAACAGTTATTCTTGCAAAATATCAGTTTTCTGTTGTGCCAAAAGATGAGGAAGGGCTGAAAATCCCACAAGAAAAGTTGGCAAGCCCCAGCCTAATACTGGTCCAACCTGCAGTGACGAATGCAGCATTGCACTGGGTCCTGGTTCATGAACACCTCTCTTGAGCAGACATGCACTGCTTTGAGATCTCCTGCTCTGCTTTACATGACTCGGCATCACACACTTTTTCTCCTGAGCAGCTTCTGAGAATATTTTGAGAAACTTACTTGAAACACTATTTTAAGCAGTCTGTAGTACCCACACAATAATAGCTCTATCACCCTGTTTCACAAGGCCATAATTTGGTTCCCTCTCTGGCATAAACCAGCAGAACTTTAGTCTGGCAGTTTCTTCACTTGGTGACTGGCTTACTGCCTTATAAAACAGCGTGATGGGACTATTACTACTAGTAGAAGGGACAGACATTAGGAGAGCCAATTGGTTGACACCTCTTTTTCATTTAGCATAATATTTTTCTTCTTGGAAATAGCATATAAACCAAAATGTTTGCAACTGTAGCACCTCATAATTTACTTTTCCCTCGCAATGCAAAATCAATTTTAATATAGTTTGCTTAGTTTATAACCAACCTACCTATACGATTATTCAATGTTTATACAGCACCATAAACAGGAAGAATACACTCACCACCACCTGACAACAGGCGGGAGCACTTGCATCAGACAGAGCAGTGGCTGGTGGGAGAGCGGCAGCACCCTGGTCTCTTCCTGCAAGTCTGTGCTGCCTGGAAAGGCACAGGACATTTCATAACACTGTCAGTGTTTTTCTAAGTACCCTCATGACTCCTTCTGAAAAATTTGTTTATTTACACGTGCAAAGCTTCTATGTGGTAGGGAAATACTTACTGTCCCTGTTTTACATATGAGCATTTGTGACAGAGGGGGGCAAAGCTGTGCACAAGCTGGCATTTGGCCACCAACACAACTACAGATTCCATAGCCCAGCCCTTTGCCATCAAATCTACTTTGTCGAATTTGTAGCACATGGGTTCCTCTCTGAGTGATGCCCCACATGCCAGAGGGAACCCAGGATGCTACGAGAGGCTCTGAGCATTAAAAGGGGTGGCCTGTAATGCCTGACCACGGAGAGGAGTGCTGTGGTACTGCTTCAGCACAAGTTCTTCCATGACCTCTTTGCTTCCTTTAAAACTAGATGCATTTTGTGATAAAATGCCTCTAAAAAAATAAAATAAACAAAAGGAAATTTAAAAATTGTTTTCAGGATCTCAGAGCCAGTGCCTCTGTGTATGTAAAATTTCTCATTATTCTCTTCTGCTTTTGCGCAGTATAACACATGCACCTTGAAGCAATGAATTGTCAACTCAAAGCTGATCTATCTGTAGGAAAAAGAAGTTGCCTCTGAAATAATGCAACCTAGGCTTTGTTCCTGGCTGACGTGATCCTGATTAGCCTTGTCTTCTCATACCAGACCCAGTTTCTGTTGAGGACATAAGGCATGGCACTGTTAAAATTATGACTTTTGTGAAAATCTGAATTCTGAGAACATCTGCCCAGGACAAGGTCAGGCTACTGCTGCTACCACTCAGACAGTGGGCAGTGTTTTTCAAGAAAATTCCCAGGAGCTTGGATGGTGTGGAAATCCTCTGCAGACATGAAGGCTGTTTATTGAGTTTCATTTCCTTCTTCTGCATCCTCTGGGACAAGGGACCTTTAGGGGGTAGGTCAATATTATTTGAACACCAGGACATACCTGGCTATCATTGGGACCCAGCTGGCTACAGGGAGCTGTAACAAAACCGAAAGTCTACAGGCTGCCAAGCAAGGCAAGGTCAGATCAGCTAATTAGCTCCTTTCTGCACCCTTAAGCTGGCCTTGTACAATTAATGAATAATACTGTTACACATGCATTCTGATGAACGGCATTTTCTCTTCTAACCATGCAATTGCACATCTCCTTGCAAACTTGCCAAATTTCTTCCTGGCCCTCTGAATTGCTGTCAAAATTACTGTTTTCAGGTTCTCTTACTCCAGGATGGCATTGAGCTGCCTAAACATTGCCTTGAAGCCAGGTCCAGGCACACATGTGAAAACCTGTCATTAGAGTGGGACTGATCTCCACAGTTCTCTTTTGTACATTTACACCTCTGGTTTGAGTTGCTAAGGAGCATTATTGCACTGAACACAAACTGTTTTAAGGCCAGATTCTATCCTGCCAATCCCAGCTGTGCCTACGTTGATGCTCCCTTGCCTGATTTTGCAGTGGTAGGATCTGGCTTGGCTGACACCACCATGTCTCATCTGCCTGCTGCCATTTCTGCTGTGAAGGAGCAGAGTGAGATGTGTGAACCACTGTGATTCACATCCTAACCTGTTCCTGAAAACCCAATTAATGAGCTTATTGCAGAAAACACGAATACTTGGACTGCGAACAATGGCAGTTGAGAAGCAGGTTGGGTCATCCAGACTGATCTTGGCAGCAAGAGCAGTAACTTGCAGCTTGGAGCAGTAACTGGAGGTTGTTCCCACATAAACTCCAGTCAGATCCCCTTAAGGGATGGTATGCTAATGCATTTCAAGCAGACCAAGACAGGTGTATCAGCAAAAAGCATGTGTGTGCATTTGGTCCTGAAAATGCCTTGGTAGCTGTACAGCAGTAATTTAAACCCTTTCCAGAACCCACTGGGAAGTTTCCCTGTTAAACCTGACCTGCTCAGTCCATTGTGAATCTGCTGAAGACATACAAAGTGTGATCCATACTGTGGGCCTTGGGGTGGAAAGAAAGGGGCTCATGCTGTGCTGTTCCCATTCTCCATCAGCAGACTAGGAGTGTGCTCTGCCTGCCCATGCAGCTTACTGATGTCCCAGTGGTATCGGCAGGCTCTGGCCACAGTGATGTCTGCCCTGCCAGCTGCAGGGCAGCTGGAGGGGTCGTGTGGGAGGATTCTGGGTTATGCTGTCGATGTCAATATTTTTACAAGAAAATCGAGCTTTTTTTTTTTTAATTGTAGAATCCATTTCTCTGAGAAAGCATGGAAAAGGTGATATAAGCTCACAGAAGCACTAATTTATTGAAATTTCAGATTCCTTTTATTTAGAACTTTTTTTTTTTTAATTGAAGAGCAAATTTTGTACTGACAGAACAGTCTAGTTCCCGCATGGTAATGTTCCCAACCCGTTGCTTGCATCTTGGCTTTGTCTCAGAGTAACTCTTCAAAGTGCTGCTGACAGGATTTAAAGCTCCCTGGAAGCACTGGGCTGAGTTTAAAGTCTGGGCTTTAAAGCCAGCAGCCGTGGGGCCTGTCTTTGTTTGCATGCATAGTTAATCAGACATTGATTAACATCTTTAGCACAACAAATCCCTGTGGATCAGAATTTAGTGGATCTGTTCTGGGTCCCACAAAGAAAACGAAGCTTAGTGCAGTCCACGGGAGCTTGCAGAAAACTGGCTTCTGAACTGCAAAATGGGCTTGTTTCTGACAAGTTTCCTGCTTTTGTAAACACATTTGAGAGAGGGACCTTTCATTTATAAACCAGCCTCCCCCTATTTCCTGTCCCCTGATGTGAACGAACACTGCTACCAATATTTTCCTTTTTTTTTTTTCTTCAAAGCTTTCAGTTAAAACCACAACTGATCATTTTGTTGGCCCAGTGTTCCTACTCTTAGAGATTGCACACCTGGAGATTTTTACAGAAGTTTGGTTTTGGTCTAATTCCCAAGGGGTTTTGTCCCCCTCTCTTAACAAGAATCAGAATAGCTTACATTCCTGCACCATGCCTTTCCTCCCAAAGGATCCTAAAACCATTTACAAACTATAAAAGCTGCTTTTTCTCTAAACAGAAATCACTTTACCCATCAGTGAAGTGCAGCCACCTGGAGGGAAAGGAGAGTGGAAAGCAGCAGCTGCTTGAAAACACCCAACACTGTTACATTTTAAGCTGGAAAGTGATAAGTACTGTATCCAGCTGAATGTATGGCTGGCATTTCAGAAGGTAGGATGTAATTTTTCAAACTGTAATTTGACCTAGAGAACACTGCCAGCTTTTGCCCTAAGTGCAAAGAGGCATTTAATTTTAGCATGCAGTCAAACTAGCAGCTTATGACTTATCATAAAGAAACCCAGGACCTTTGGCAGGAAATTATCCTGAAGTTATGTAGAAAGAAAGAAAAGAACGAAGTGAATAATAAGCTCCCAGGCACAACTGTGTAGTATTATTTCATGAAGGACTAAGTGCTGAGTAATCTTGGGCTGCTTTGTTTTTCAAGTCTTAGAAAATTACAGCCCAGGGGGATATGCAACAATGCCCTAAATGGCACACACAAAAATCATCTGTCTCATCATTGCCAGAATGTTCTAACAACAACTGTAATAATGATAATGATGATAATAATGATAAGAATAAGAATAAAAATGAACAACCTAAACTAACATTGATGATACAAGTGAAACCAAGTTCATGTGAACATGCTTGAGGCTGGTTTTGTTAGTTTTCAAAGATGTTTCTTTTTGATGGCTCAGAATTACTAAGCTCTGCTATGCTAAGTTGTGTATTTGTAACATGCACATGAAAAGTACAGAAAAATCACCACAAGTTTGGACTTATCTTGTCCATCTTCCCCAGTTATGGATAATGTGCCAAGGGAGAAACCTATGTGCATTTTAAAACACTGCAGCATGAGTAAAGATATTAAATGGGCACTGTACTGAATAAGTTTCACAGAAGACATTAACAGCAATTGTATGGCCATCATAGTAAGAATAATTGCTGCTTATTTAGCAATCCTCATCTGGAGGTCTCCAAATGATCCTGAGGGACTGCAGCAGAGACAGAAAGGGCTGTTACTCACACCAAAGCAACAAAAAGGCACCATTCCTAGTTTAATGAAAAAAATCAGATTTTTTAAACTCAAAATAGACTGCTGTGCTGGTTTAAAAGTAAACCGGCTGAAGAATTGAACCCAACACAAAACAGATTATAAGTCAGAGTTACAATTTAATAAAAATATTAAAATGAGTGCAATGATGCAAAAAGAAATTGGTTTTAACCCACAAAATCCAGAAGTGTAACACCGCACCCTGGGGCACAAACACAGTGGTGTTCATTGGCCCCTGTGCTGAGACCCACTCTGTGGTTCCTCTGAGTCCAAACTAAAAGGAAGGGAATAAACCTGTTGGTGCAGATGATGGTCACAGTCTGATCGAGAGTGGTGGTCACAGTCCTGTCAAGGTTCTGGTCCTCCTCTGGATCAGATCAGTGGTTCCAGAAGTCCCAAAACCTCAAAATTATATGCCCTCAGGTTCAGATGGGAACACCCAGTACCTCCTCCAGGGCAGGGAATTCCACAATGGGTGATCTGACTCTGTGAGTCATGGGGTGTTTTTGGAATCGTTGATGGCCCATTAGCAGACATGCCCCCTCAGGCTGGGTGTGGAGGTGCTAATGACTCCCGAGAAGGGAGTTATCACAGCTCCTATCTCACAGGCTTCTTTAACACCCAGCATAAATCCTGAGCAGTCAGGTGTGCCCTGGGCAGCTGCTGCAAATGGTCCATTGTTAACAGCTCATGAGAAATTACATGGATAAACTGGTCCTGGATTGCTGAACTAGGACAACTGTTAAAGGACATATGGCATCTTCAGGCCATCACAGACCAGGTAATTCTTATTACTTTCTCCCTTTGCCAAGCCTGGTGCTTGGACTTGCTCCAGAAAGCAGCATTTCTTTTGTTGACCATTGGAAGCAAAGGAGTGTGCACTTCTTTCCTTCATAATATTATTCTTCATTTTCCTAGAACAAAATGATGTTAAAGCACTGTCATCCAGTGAACAACATTACAAACAGAAAGCACAAGGGAAGAACTGAAAAAGAACTGACTGGCCTGAGATGGCATGTGGGCGAAAGGGAGTAACTTGACTCCAAAATGGCAAAATGAACCTGTGTTATTCCCTCTGCATTTGTCCTGGAGATATCTGGACTCCACATATGACTCCTGTGTCCTGCCACAAACCAAACTTGCATCCTTCTCTACTCTCTTCTGTACTATTGAAATGCCAGTTTTACTACACTTTGACTATGGTGTTCATTGCTTTTCCAAAATCCTGTTGTCAGAGTATGAAGAAAATGACACTTCTTTTTCATAGATAGAAGATCCACAGGCAAAATACAATACAATAAATTTTTACTGAATTTCTAAACATACTATAATTGCAGAAGTGAAAAGAATTTTAAAAATAGCAATTTTGCTCTGTAGCTCATTTTTTTCCCTCCTGCTGGTGAAATCCACACTGACGTCAGAGCAGTGTCATCACAGCAGAATGCCCATACCCAAACATCTAGCTAGCAGGCTTTCTGTAGCTTGATTTTTCTTGATCTCAACTTTGTGGCTTAGTTAACATCTTCTCTATAAATTTATACTTTTGTTCAAAGGTGTCCTAGTTACAGCAGCTGGGACCAGTTTATCATTGTGTGGGTGTAACCAAAACTGTGTATTCTACACCCTCTGTGTCATTTCTGATGAAGTGTTAATAATAGACCATTTGCAGCAGCTGCCCAGGGCACACCTGACCCCTCAGGCTACAAGCTGAGTGTTAAGGAACCATGTGAGGCTTGGGAATGTGTCTGTCTTCACACCAGTGACTCAGCTGTGATAACTCCCCTCTGGGGAGGCACAAGCAGCTTCACACCCAGCCTGAGGGGTCATGTCCTCTAATGGGCTATTAGGGACTGGCACAACAGGCAGCTGCAACAACCAAGATCATCAAAGATTCCAAAAAGAGTTAAATCACCCATTGTGAAACTCATGGCCCTGGGTGAGGTATTGAGAATTCCCACCTGAACCTAAGCATATATAATCTTGGGGGTTTGGGACTCATCAGATCCAGAGCAGGACCAGAACTTCAACAGGACTGCAACTGCCACTCTCGACCAGACTGTGACCATCATCCTCACCAATAGGTTTTCCTGTCCTTTTACTTTGGACTCAGGGGGACCCTGTGGCACTCAGTATAGGGGCTAATGAACACCATTCTGTTTGTGCCCCAGGATGCTGGGTTATACCTCTGTTTTTTGTAGGTTAAAACCAATTTTTCTCTGTATCATTGTATTTATTGTGATATTTTAAGTAAATTGTAACTCTTGACTTGTAATCTCTCTTGAGTCAGGTTCATTTCTCCTGCTGGTTTACCTTTAAACCAGCACAAAAGATAAATTAGATTTTTCTGAGTACAATAACGTCTTCCAAAAAAATACATACTACATGGTAAAGTTATAGTTAATGCAAGCTGCCTGCAGCAGTTGGTACATCCGATTTATTCTCTTTTATTAGCATTAATTGAAGATAAATCTTTTAATTCCATTTGCTTCCCATATACTGTTTTCATGCTAGAAGGTCATTTACAAGGTAGAAGTCATAACTGGGTTCACTTAATGGAAAGACAGAGCATGTAATTCTTGCAAGGTGATTGACTGATATTTCATCCCTCAGAGATAAGAGCTGCTCACAACAGGATCAAGATAACATCACTGAAGGAAAGAGTAACTGTACCTGCAAAATACATCATGATCCAACCTGTAAAGTATGTCTGCAGGAAACCTAAGAAGGTCTCAATGTTTTTATCAACTCTATCTTTTTAAAGTACTGAAATGATACAGAAGAAGGGGGAAAAGATTATAGAACTTTAATTTCTTTACAGTATTTATTTCAAAGGCCAAGTGTCAAGTAAAAATAAAACAGAAATAACACTGGTCAAATTTATTTGAAAAGTATAAGCACAAGCAAATCCTAGGAAGCTTTGGAGACACATTACTTTAAATATGAAGTGTAAGTTTCTTATGCAACAAACATACTATCTGATTTTGAGAGCATCCCACCAAGTGCAACAAGCCTAACAGTCTGCATAATACTAAGCATTGTTAAATCTTTAAAGATATTTTTTATATCTACTTAGCTCTGTTCAGCAGATCATATTTTGTGTTTATACATAAGAGTTTATCATGCTTTGAGAAGCCTGCCTAAAAATGTCAATTTCTATCATAGAGAATAAAGAACTTATACTTTGGAAATATGAGTGAAATATGTATCTTAAGGTATGCTCTAATATGAGGAGAATCACAGTCTTGTAATGGAGGAATAAAGGTCTCATAATGAATATACACATTAGCCTGCAATTTTTGTAAATTAGGTAGAGGAGATATCTGGGCAGCTAGTGTTCATGTTATCAAAGTTGTTTTCTGAATATGTTTGAAAGATTAATTTTTTGCAGTGATGTGACCTTGATTAAATTACAGCATTAGCATAGATAATTCTGGTGTAGATAAGTACAGCGATTTAAATGCGCATCTAAGTTATATAGCTTGAGGGTAAAAATAGAGCCAAAAAGATCTGTTTTCCTAGGAAATGATCTTTGGCATCTACCACTTTTTTTTTCTGCTAAACATGAAAGAAAGTTTGTGAATATGAGAAAAAGGTTCGACTTTGTTAGAAATCTTGCTCAAAGAGTAATAATTAAATGTATTTCACTTACAATTTGTGTAAGTAGTATTTATTGTTCAAGTATATAATGTCTTCTGACTATGTCTCTGTGATTGTTCAGTAGTATGTACCCAATGAAAGGGATATTTAACAAGCCTATTTTTATCATTGCCTCTACCTAATGATCTACCACACATGCATACCATGTCGAAGACATGGAGACCAAATAGACTAAGTTGGAGTATGTTCAGGACTATACTTTAGGCAAAATCAGAGCTTGGGTTCAGAGTTAGGTTCAAGGTCAGCCTGAAATCACCTGTTCTGCTCTTGCAAGATTTCAGATTGGCATGGCAGGCAAAAGGCATGAGAGAACTGTTCTTGTCACTACTACTGGAAATTTCACTTGTTAACTGTGACTGTCTGTTGCTTGTCCCCAAAATTCCAGAAGTAAAGATATTTTTTCTGCATTTTTGCCCCATGCAGAAGAAGAAACACTTTTGGATTTCACGTATTGTCCAAAACTGTGGAGGAGTGTCCGATATGAAAAATGACCCAACTCTTTCACCTCGACTCCATGACAGAAGCAATTTTTTGTGCTGAGTATGACCTTGGTTCTGTAGTAATGTGATATGATTTTATGGAAAGGGATAATATCCTTTCATAAAACTGCTGAATCTTCCTATTCTGTAATGAGATTATAATCCCCTATTACTAGAAGCCGCTGTAACATTTTACATACATATAGAAAGGCATCTGTTGCATTTTACAGGAGCTTTTGGTGAAGATGTGTTCTCTTTCCTCCTTTCCTCTGCAGAAATGCACTATGACTACAAATTTATTCCATCCCTCAAACTATTAAAAATGAACTGGTTGAGCTTGATGACCTGCAGTGGTATATGGTACGTTCAATTAAACTTGACCTAGAACAGGAGGAAATAGCCATCCATTTCCAAAAATGCAAGCTTTTCTTGTGACCATCACAAGGCTCTTAAATACTTTAAATCCTCATCTAGGGAGACTAATGCCACTTACAGTAACAAGTGGGTCCCTTTTCCAGGGGAAATTCTACTTCTCTAGAGCCTGTATATGCATTTTTCATGATTTATTGGTGTTTTGCATAATTTTAAATAGATCTGAGTTCACAGAATTCTGTCAAGTCTAAACCAGATTTTCCAATGACTAGTGGAAAGGTATCAGCACAAATTCTTATATGGACTGTGATCATCTTCAACCAAACCCAGAGCTCAGAACTGAATATCCAGACTTACAAAGATTGCTTGGTTGCCATCAAGGTTTTGGAGTGATATTGAGTTGGTTTGGAGGCTTTTCTGGGGTTCTACCTTTCTGCTGTCTGAAGAAGCAGAATCTGTCCTTTATCAGTTTATGGGTATTGTTTTAATTCCTCAGAACTGAGAGATGTAGTTGGCATTAGGTTGCTCTGAGTATAGGAAATCCAAATGTAACTGAAACAGGAAAGGGATTAGGACGATGGAAAAAAGGAAGGGACAGAACCACAACCCTAAAACAGTCCCTACTGCGTGCAATTCAACCCATGCCTATTGTGTTTAGCTGCCTTTTCTCATGCACTTGTTTTTGATCTACAAACACTCCACGGTGGTAACTACTAAAACGTAGGGAACATTTGCAAACTATCAAAGGAGGTGGAGTCACTCAGGCAACTGGAAAGAGAAACTCTGCTATTTCTCAGGATATTTATAGAAGGGTACCCCCACTGCCATTTGTGCTTCAGGGAGGTCCTTCCGTTGATTACTGATAGTGTGTACTTTAGCCATGTGTGGTGTAGCAGATTGGGCTCAGCACTGTGAGCCACAGTTCCCCTTTCCCAGAGATTCCTTTGAACTTTGCAGCCCTATGCAATAAACTTATGTGTGGTGCTGGGCTGGCCCACCCAGGGAGCAAGATATTTCTTGGAAGCTGTCTTACACTTCCCTATGGCAAGCTACTGTGAAAACACAATGGTAGGATCTCTGTCAATGCTGCTTCTCCCTCCCCTCCTCATTCCAGCCTCCCTAGTGGAGGCAGACCAGGACTATCCCAGCTGGAGCAGCACCTTTTACTCAGTGTTGTTTCTGATTTGGGACCTTTCATTACTGTCCCGCTCCATGTGGATTGCTGGCAAAGCAGGATGCTCACTGACAACATCACATTTGCCCAAAGCTATTGTTTCAGCTTTTGTTTTTAATTGCAGCATTCTCAATGGCTGGCCTCCTTTCCTCTTTTTGATTATGAAACAAGGCTATGTTCCATGTGTTTTGTTAGTGATGGTGCCTTTCCAATCTCTATCCCATTCTCAAAACAACAGTTGGAAAATACTTTTCAAGTCCCTCTACTCAATAACAGCTGGTGCATTTTTAAAGATTTTTGTTTAAGATGAGAGGAGGGAAGGGAATACCAGAAGGGCCAAGCAAGTCCATCAACTCTCTTGTCCAAACACACTGTCATTTCCATGATTGATGGAGTCCTTGGCCACATTCTGGAAGGCTTTCAAACACACTGTTATGGGGTGGTGTGAGTTTTAGAGAGTCATTCTGGCAGGTGTGACTAAACACAAATTAAGTGTTAGCTCCCCATATAAATACTGACTCCAGAAACATAACACATACAGTTTTCACAACTCACTACTTTTGAACAAAGCAAATTTTCTTAGAATTTAGGAATATTCAAGAAAAACACAGAACATTACAGTTCACTAAGCAGTGAGCATTAAGTTTAATAATTTAATACTTCTGTGAGGAAGGAAATACATTTCACAACCGAAAGTGTGAATGTGTGGCTTTACTCTGTGGCTTTAAAAAAAAGCCCAATGATCAACAACCAAACAAACCCACCACCATGACCCCCAAAACCCAACCAAACAAAACAAACCCCCCCCCCCCAACCTCACCATATATTCAAAGTAAAATTTTAGTCTGATGTCCAGGGAAAGTGTCCTGTTTGCTCCAACCATCTTCAGGTACTAGCTTATCAGCAGGAAGAAGCTTGTGATGCAGCTATCTTTTCACTGAGAAGTAAAAGACCCTAACTTCAAATAGCTTTAAAAGAATCCCAGTCTTGAAGGGAAACAGCCTTATCTCCTTATATGTATTGTTGATATCCATATGGTATGGACATGTTGATATCCTTATCCTGGTGTACTGATATGTGTTGTTGATATAGGACAAGTAGTTATTACAATACAAAGTTAAATGCAAATGTGACTCAATTTGGCAATATCAAATGCACTGTCAAAATGGGAAGGTCAAATAAGTATGCACATCTTTTAAATAGAACTCTTGAGGTTTTATGCCCAAATACTAGAAAGACATTTTTCAAGTGTTTTCTTCTGCTGTGAATTATGACGAGAAGTGTCTCTCAGCTTATAATTGCCTTGCCCTGACACTGTTTTAATGTCAAACAATACGACTTTTGCTTCCAGAAAGTGAATTACCCACATTTTTCTTTTATAAATAATACATTGCACATAGAACACCTTCCACCAAATTTCCAGAAGTGGGAAAGTCTCTTTGGGAGACTGGAAAGTGTGAACATGAGAGAATGTGTTAGGTTCCCAGCAATGTAGGGAAAGTCAGAGTAGGTATAAGGAATCAATTCCAGTTCATCCCTCTGCTAATGTGTTGCTGTAACTGTTAAACCTTACCCTTTGCATACTAATAGCAGTAAGTCATTGGAGAGTTACCTGGCCAGCTCATGGATTTACTTTTTCTATGTTTTCCCAGGCTTCTCTAGAGAGCCATAGACTCACAGGTTTTCTTTGGATTGGCAATCACAGGTTAAAAGAAGTAACCTCAAATACTGTATAATATTCATGAGTCTATACAATTGGTGAGGCTCTTGGTTTTGCCAGCAGGCAGATTGGTATAAATCAAAGACTCTCTACTGTCACTATGTGAACTTTGCCACTGCTTCTGGATGAAATAATCAGTAATTTGCCTTTAAAATAGAAAATGCTGGAATTAGTTTTGCAATAGCGCTAACTATGGTTAGTGCTTCATCCCCTGTCACTGAAGGACAAGAGAAGGTTTCTGCCATGTATGCATCAGATTTGTCATGTGCAAAAATCTTTCTCTTGGCAGGTCTTCATAATAAAGCCCATGGATGCTGCTGTGTGATTTCCTCCTATTTCCCCAGCTGCCTCAGATCCCTACCCCTTTAGAAGTCCCAACTAACTTATCTCAAAGGCCCAAACTCCTGCATATGTCTAAGACTGAAATATTTTTAGCACTTTGCATCCTACTCAAGTTGGGTCACTGTGCATGTGCCTTCCAGTCTGCTCTGGCACATGAATCACCCTTTAAATGACAAATCTTATTTACCATGATATCACTTTAATGCTACAAAGACAAGTAGATGTTTCATTTACAACTGTGTTCTGAATCCTGGCTTTGAGAATTTCATTCTGGTTTTAATTTCTTGGATACTTTTTTTTTAATATCTTGTCAATGATTGAAAGGTTATAGAGGGTGGGAAGGCGAAGGAGAGCAGAAGAGTCACCACATTACATAGCTTGTGAAAGGCTGAGACAGAACGGCTGCTGTAGAACAATGCACATTGAGAAAGGCACAGAGCCTGTGCTGGCAACTTTAGAGAGCTTTAAAGTAATCTGGATATAATATGTCCCCAGCAAGAGGCTGCATAACTGCCAAGAATACTGCAATGGAGAAGTACTGCCAAAGGATAAGTGCAGAAAAGTTCCCAGAATCACACAGACTACTGAAGCTATGGAAAGCAGTCATAGAAGATGCTTTGTTGTTTCTAGTATAGGAGGAGTAAGGCTTCCACCACCTTTGTCTCCATCTATGTGGATAGTGTCTCTACAGGTGTTTTACAGATAATGGAGATAAATCATCCCTCTGTGGCTAATACTAGACTATTCCAGAAACTACTTTAAAAAGGAATCATTCTTTCCCTACAACTCAGTGTATATTGACTTGATACCTACTGGCTGTAAAAAGACTGGGGTGACTACCTCATAGGAAGTTATCTACATTATAAACTTTACATGACTGTAGTTAAGCAGACACAATACCACTCAAAACAACTCAGTGCTTCAAGAAAATCTTCCAACATTGCTTCATATGCCCTTTGACCTTCTTGAGGCTTTTTGTAGAGAGATTCTGTGGTGCCAGCATGGCAAATAGTACTTGCATTGCTTGAGGTCTTAGAGCTGGGCATGGCCTTTCTATTGGTCTTCATGACCAGATACCTCAGTGGCAGTGATTGAGGGAGGAAAATATTTTATAGAATACACACACACACACGTGTATATGTACAGATATGTAGATAAAATGTCAGGTTTTTGTTCTGAGTTTGGAAAAAAGGATGTAAATGTATAGGCACTTGGTTAAAAGGGCTCATTTAACCCTTACTAGTCATTACTGGTGTCATTACCTCGGTGAGGTGGCACAATGTTAGCACTGCATGATAACACATAGACCCAGTGTGAATCAAGCGTCACAAAAAGCAAGAAGAGCAGATTCATACTGTGTGCTATGAATGCAAAATTAATAAAACTGTTTCTTGTCACTTTACATACACGGCTACCAAATTCCTACCAAACTTGTTCCTTATGTGAAGCATAATGCTTTCTGACACTGAATATGGTTTGGTCATGAGTTACCATTTTAGAGTTCATCATGCTGTATTTTAAGCACTTGTTAATTTACTGTAAAGGTCTAACTATGTTATACTCCTAGTTTACTTGAAAAAAACCCCAAACAACAAAGTAACAAAAACACCTCAAAAAGCCACCAAGCAAAAAAACCCCAACCTCAGTCAAAACAAAATAGGAAAAGAATCACCTTATGTCACCTCCCCTCGTAAGCCCCAAACAAATAAGAATGGGCAAATTCAATTTCTTAGATATGAAAGATCAATTAAATGATAGCAGCACTCTGGATATTCTTTTCTACTGTGTTAGGAAGTTATTGCTCTGAAGGTTATTCCCAAATATTGATTTTGATCTGTTACAGAAAACCAAACTAAACTTATTTGTGTTTCTAGTAATATATTACTACAGTAATTAGTTAAATCAGGGAAATATGTTACCTAAACTTGTTATGGCCTTCAAAGCTAAACTGAAGTCTACAGAAGATAATGGGGATCAAGCCTCCAGAAATTTCCTTTCACACTCAATTTCATTTTATTCATCAGAGTAGACCCTCCGTATACTAGAAGTAGGGTGATTATTTTTCATTAAACAGGATGTTACTTTGGACATTTTATTCACCAAAGTGCAGGAGGAAAGAGGATAAAGCAACTAACAGTTTCTGAGGAGGAAATCCTACAGAGAATCAACCTTAAGGATAATGAAGTTAGGTAAAAAAACATTTGCCAGAGTTTCCTTAGTAGACCAAAATATCTCAGCTTCAAGGAGAGGCAGGAGGAGCAAAGGGGACACAGAGGAAACAAAACACATAAGCAGGAGAAAATGGCTGTTTCGAAGGTTATTATTTTTCAATGGCGTCAATATTATGCTTCAAAGTACAATTTGATCTTTCTTTAAAGAGAAAGGAATCAAACCAGACAGTGAGAAATTAGGGTGAGAGTACTTGCTTTTTTTTCTACTTACTCATGTGCATTTACTTCTGTGAAAAAACCCTACTTTCTGCTTTATTTAAATATGAATGTCTACACTGAAGAGGATGTAACAATGACTTTGCTCATAATCCTAGGCAGAGACTATAATAGATGTTAATAATATTTACGGCTTTAGGGGAAATCATTTACTATTCAGATCCCACACAAATAAAAAGCATTGCTATCACCTGTCATAATATTCTATATTGTAGGTTAAGATAAAAGTCCACTAGAGTGATTGGCTGTCTAACTGTAGGAATTCAAAGGCTGTTTATCTCGATTAATTAAAGACCTGTAATTACAGCAGTTTGACCTGGAGGAAGGTAATTATTCCACAAAAGCTCTCTACAGGAAACCAGACATTAGCCATGGCTAATTAGCTTGACATTGACAAGCTGCCTGTATCAGAATGCAGATGGTTTGGCAACACCAGCATGCAAAGAGCATCTACAAATACTGCATGAGCAGCCCCCAGAAAAGCAACTGTCTGTCAATGATGACTAAAAGTGAGATTATTTTCTTGATGGCTTTTATAATTTGCATTAAGAAAAGCCCTTTTTCCCAGAGACAATTTCTCATGGAGGAAAATGGAAGAAATGAATGGCAGCCTGGGAGGCTGACTCAGTTTGTTATGGGAAAAAGTAAAGGAGTCTGTTTCTGTAAACTTTTCCTGCTCCTCCTGACAGTGATTATTCTTCTCATCCCTATTGGCACATTCTTCAATCCTTCCTCTAGTCAGTGTCTATAGGGTTTATATTTAGTTGCTGGAGGCTCCCTACATATGGTCCGAATACAGCTGAACAGCAATCAAACTAAAAAAATAGCATTCAATTTATGCTAAAAGTTGCATCATTTGCACACAAAATAAAATGGAGTTTTAGTTTGGATTTACAGTTCCAACTTCCATAGATGTATGAAATAATGATTCAATTAGTCTTGTGGAGATGTTTTAACACATGCTCAGCACGTAGCTCAAAATACGTTGTAAGTAGAAGAAAACAGAATTTAGAATTATTTATTTCCTTATATCCTTCCCAAGTGACAGTAAAATTCTAACCTATATTTCAATTTTTTATTTCAACATAGTTTTCTACTTCGTGTTTTCCACATTGTAGATGTGAAGTAATTTGTGAATGTGCAAACTTTGGCCTTTCTTAGCATGGCGATGTATAGTGGGCCTAGACAATGAAATGCCCAACTTGTTTGTATTTCTCTGTAAACTACAGAAAGAGGCGTTTATCTCTTGTGAATGAGTGTTTCACTAAGGGATCAACCTAGGAATCTGGGAGGTAGCCCAATAATCCACATCTGTAAACAGAATGACTTGGCCCTTCTCTGATTGGGAGAGATGAGAAAGTCAATCCTCTGCATAGTAAATATGCCCCACCACATTGCCGGAGTGTCCACCTGGGGTGGTAGCAGATCCTGTCAGCTAGAAATTACAGTGGCACAAGGGCTGGCATAGAACAGGCATATTCTTATGTCATGCCTGAAGTTTATAACACAGTAGGTATCCTGGTGAGAAGCAAGATAATAGCTACATATAAATAATGACATACCTGCTTTTCCTTTTTCATTTTCATTGTTTGTACTAAAAATGTTTTAAATAATGTCAGAATATTTTACTATCTCAAATGCAATTTTAAATCCAAAATGTTGTGATGTCATTTTGGTTTTCCTGCCACAGATATTTTTTATGAAGGAAAACATGCTTTGCAATGAAAGAAAGAATCCAAAACAAGGATGAGCCAGAAAGGAGTTATTGAAATGCTGGTAAGTGAGTGTTCATGGATGTTGCCAGGGAACACTTCCACCTGCTCTGAACATTACAGTGTTAGCTTTCAATCAGCTAAACCACTTTTGCTATGCTTCTGAATTGTCCGTAAGCTTAAAAGAAGAAAGGACTAGGTTAACTTGCAATTTTTATGAGATGCATATGAAGTGGAAAACAGGGAAGAAACCCTCCTATGGAGTTAAATATGTTTGTAGTCCTTTCTTTTATCCACCTTTTTCCCCTCTGCAAAATAGGAGATGAATAAAAAAATGCTAGAATTATTAATGTACTTCTCATGTGTTTATTTGTTATTCACTTATTTTCCAGTCTTAGCACAAGCAGCCGTTTATTGTGCAACTAACTGAGAATATCTACATTTAAGTCAGGGTTGAATCTCTCTAAAAGAAAAAAAAAAAATAAAATGTATATACACAAAGGACATTTTTGTTACAGTGAAAAATATCAACTAATCTTATGAAACAATGTGCTAATCAAAGATTTGTCAATACGTAGGGAATCGTTTTGCAATCAGTATTAATGTTCCTCCTTTCACCATTCCTAACACCTACTCTTGCCCAAAATTTGCTTCTCTCTTACACTGAGAAATCTATAGAAATGTCTTTAAATTCTGTTCTGCTCCAGATGTTCACAGCATATCTCAAATTTTATGCTTTTGCAGGTAAGTCCAAAATCTGCAGAGGCACAGTTACATTGCTCCATGGAAAGTTATGGAAATGCAGTCAAGGACCTGGTCCTTGTCTCAGGTGGCTTCAGTTTTCTGCTGAAACAATTCAGCATCACTGAACATGGTTCTGGTGGTGTTATATGGTCAGCACTATCAGAACTGGCTGGTGCAAAGCTGTCTCAGGTTTGTCTTGTGATGTTTAAACTAATTTTCTGGTTATAGCACAGATCCATCTCAAATAAAATGCAAGGACTGTAAAATGGAGACATTGTGATGAAAACCCAATCCTTCTCAACCTCCTCTTTTCAGTGGGATGGGAGTTAAAAAGGAGAGGGGGCCCTCAAATGCCAAGTCATGCGTTCCTCCCAGCACAAAGCATTTCAGGAAAGTGAACAAGCTATGGAGCCTCAGGACTACAGAGAACAACCTTGTGTGGATTCCTGATCTTACAGGTAGCAATGCCAGCTCTTATACTTCCCTCACCTGGCCTTCAATATGCTTCTTGACATACCCAGAATCACAAACGAGACCTTTGTAAACTTGCAGTTACTAGTCTAGTCTTTCTGCATGGCACTGAAAATCCACAGAGCAGAAATTACAAATTACAGTGTGTGCCAACACTGCAAAAGAGCATACTGGCAAAGGTACCTTTTCCAGTTTCTGAATTTTGTTTCTATATTATGAAAATTCACAGGACAGAGCCCCACCCAAGCTGCCTTCAAGGCCTAGAGTACTGTATTAAAATGAAGTGAGAAAAGGATATATATCTACCTTCCCACTCCTCTTGTATGAAGCCATAGAACTTAACCCTATCTGATTTCTAGATGCTCCAACCCATGAGAAAGAGGAGGGGCAAGCAGCTGCTGTTTTCCAAACCCATTCCGTTATTGTTCTTGACAATCTTTGCCAAAAAGGCTATCAAATACAGTGGTGGGGCATAGGGGCTTTGGAAACTGGGAAGAAAAGTTGGTTATGGCTATTTTTCCCTCATGAAACAGTTTAAATCCCAACAAAATGCTACTGGAACCAAACCAGTGAGCCTCAGTGTGCCTCCCAAGTCAGCTTGTGGAAAGGTAGCTTGTTATGCATATGGGATAAAAAACTGTATCCTGGAAAAACACATAAAGTAAATGTTTAAAGAAAAAGAAACACAATGAAACAAATGCCTTGTGTTTATATTTCCATGGGCCAGTGCCAAGTATCTCTCAGTCTATTATCCAGCTAATGTTTAGTGTACCAAATGTTTGTTAAACCAGTGGATTACTCTCCTCCATGGTTGTGAAAAACATCAATGTATTTGTTCTGGACATCCTCTTCCTGCATTTGTTATTAATTTGCCAGTTTCTCATGTTCCTCTGACAATTTCTGTCTGCCTATTTGCATGTTTTAGATTTCTGATGGAATATATACATTGCTCTTATCACTGCTCAGGATCTGTTGCCCATTATCCCTAGGAACATAAAATGTCATTCAGCCATATTTTAGTTGACACTTGAGAATACAGGTCAGGAGTATCTGTGGTGCCTTTTAAGTCCCAAGCTCCTTAATGTCAGGCTAGAGCAGTACCTCCTTCCAAAGAAAGGACAACCATCAAGTCTAAACCTCAGTTCAAAGCTTCGGAAAAGTCTTAATCCAAATTTTTTGAATTATGAAGAATGAAAACCAGGGACTCTTGATTCTAACTTAGCCTCTCTCACAGCTATGCTATACTTCACTTTGTGACATTTGATGGTCAAGCATCAGGTCAGAAGCCAATGAGGGAGCTGTATTTTTGCACATCATGGTTTTGCACATCTCTGAGTAGCTGGAGATCTCCTCAGTCTGAGAAGCTCAGCCCCTGAAGACACAACCAGCAATGCCATCACCCATTTTATCTCCTCTCAGGTCTCTGATCAAAGCTTGGGAAACTTGGGTGAAGCAAAAGCATTCTTCTGTGTGGTTTCAACTTTCCCTGGGATCAGAAAATAATAGTACAAACAGAAATGGAGTAGAGACTAGAAGAACAACTACACTGATTTTGAACGTGTAAATGACATGTTTGTAAGGACTTGCAGTAAATATTCTGGAGAACATGTTTGTTAGTGAAAACCTGATTGAAGCAGGAAGTATATACAAACAACACATTTTTATTTGTGTAAATTACTATTCTCTGTAGGAATTCCCTTGCCAGGGGGGCACTTACCCTCACTGGAAAGGTACAGTATGCTACATGCAACATACACCTCAAACATCACAAAGTATTTGGCTCCAGTTGCCTGCATGGAAGTTGTCAAGAGCAGTCACTTCCACCTCTGAGCCAAGAGCCTTGCCCACACATTTCCACAAGTGCAAGTTTAGCACTTGGATAGATGTTTGATCACTTCACTCACAGATGTGGCTGGTCACCTCATGATGAAATGGAGTCCCAGCTAGACCATGGGATGTTGGGAACTTGCTCCTTAACTGTGGGAAAATGAGCCACAGCAGCAATCTCTTTCAGTGTTAGACCATGGACAAGACCTCATTTCTGATGTGAGAGCAATCAGTGATCTGTGTCTAAATATTCTGAAAATGCATTTGTTTACTTGAAAAGAAAAGCTCTGGCTCAGCTTACACAATGTGATAAATGTTTGGTTGTCGCATTACCTAACCTGGAAAAGTCTGCATTTCTTGCTGGGAACCAAGGCAATGGGAAAAATCTCAAAAATTTATTGTTTCAAGTAGGAAAACAAAGTGAAAACCTTTTCAGAGATTGTGGCTGGGAGGAATATTAACTGGTGGTGCTCAGCTACTTATAAGTGCTTAGTACTAAACTTCCATTAACTTCAATGACATGACTGCTTCCTGTGGGAATTAGATTCTTGAATCTTTTTGAGGAGCTGGCCTGTACTTCCCATAGCCTGAGTCTTTGACAGAATATGAGGCATCAAAGACAAAGAGTGTTTTCACCCAAACACTCTGGTTTGGCTTTCTTAGCTGCTGCCTACCAGTAAGAACTGGGAGTCTTCCTGCAACTTCAGTCAAAATCAAAAGTCAAAACTGCCTGACAAGTCTCAGTGATATGTCAGTTCTGAGTTCACATTGCTTTTCAGAGCAAACAGCAGTCCACATGCCTTTGTTGATTTACCCTGCTCAATCTGAACTGTTGCTTTCCATCAGATGGATGGGAACTGTGGAAGAAACCATCTTGTTCAAGCCACATCAAGCTCAAAGCCCAGTACTGTCTGATTAAGCTTTCCTTTCTTCCCTTTGTCATTGATCCTGTTTTGCATACCTTCTGTCATTAAAAATAACAGCTCTTTTTTTTGAAGAAAGTCTGAAAAATAAACCACCTCTTACTCTGAACTCGAGTGGTGAAAAAAAATCCCGGGGATCATTGGATGCAGCAGTTTTAGAGCAGACTGTGTGCCACAGCATTTAGTAGGACAAGATTTCAATCCAGTGTGATGCCTTTCTTCTAAATCATCTTCTGTCAGTGCCCATGCCAGAGAGGACACAAGTGTGTACAAATCATCACAAGAGGGACTTGAACCTGATTTGAAGAAAGGTTTTGCAATGATGGGGTTGGTGATATACTGGCACGGATTGTCTGGGGCGAGGGAATTCCCAGCACTGAAGGGTTTTAAAAATGACTTTGTCAAATGTTGGTGAAGAACAACATCATTTTTTGAGTTATTTTGGTCTTACCAGACTTCTCTGCTGATTACTGAGCTTTTCAGAAATAAGCCAAGTACTATGCACAGCTACACAGGGAAGGACCCTGAGGACCTTTTGGGGGAAGATGAATATCCTCTAATCATCAGACAACAAATCCTGTTAGACTCATGCCAACTTCTAGCATAATCAGAGCCCAGCTTCCAGTGCTGTTGGAGCAGACACAGAAGCCAGACTGCTGAAGTTCATGCACATGCCACAGGGATCTGCTTTCTGCACTGCCTACATGCATCTGCAGCACGACTGCTACTGCTCTCACCGGGGCTATCCCCAGCAATGGTCCCTTTCATCACTAATGCACATTTTGTGCATTTAAGGAACAAAAATGCATCTTCGGTCTAAACAGTGGCCACAAATTCTTAACACCCTCCTCTGCTGATGGGTCTGGACTTACTTAGAAACGGGATAGTGTGTGGAGAGACTGGGGATTCCTGTCTGAGTCCAACCACATGTACACAAACATGTTCAAAGGAAGTTTGCAGCTGGACTATTAGACTATCCCTGTTTCCAAACCTGTCGCATTGGTCTTTCAGGCAAGAAAATTGCTGAGACGTTGCAGGTGGAATGTGTTTATGTAGTATAGTGGGAAGGGACTCTGCATTGTGTGCTTCTGCATAGAAATACGACTATGTTCTGAAAACACAAGTGTTGCCATCTTCTTTACAAAACAGCCACAGGCATAAAGAAGTTGTTCAAAAACTAGATAGGCAATGTCTGGTCAAAGTGCTGTCCAGAGAAATGGCAGGTGTTTGTTCTCATGGGACCTCTTCATGTCACAGCTCGTCTGAATATTAAAAGGAATCATTTGTGTGTGAAGGGGTAAAGAAGGGTCAGGGTCACATTGTTCCTTGCTCTCTTTGTTCTGTTAGAACAAAGCAAGGAGTCAAACTTGAATTCACAGAGTGGAGGGGCAGCCAAATTGTGTGCTTGGGAACCTGTTTGCATTTGTAACTAGGATAGTGTTAATTAAGTTAAAACGGATTCACAGGCATAGTTTCTATGCTAGTTTGTTTTTCTATCAAACTTTGTTTCAAGGACAGGAGGGAAAGAGGAGAGACATCCATTTTTTACATGCATTTGACAATTTAAGAACAGTTACTTAACACTCCAGCCTTCTCTGCATGCATAGTGCAAATCACAAAAAGACAATTCACAGTCCAGAATATTATTATAGTTCTCATAATAGCTATACTTTGGATTTGATTTTTTCACCAGAAATTGTACAGGGAGGAAAGCAGGATAGTTACTACTGTCAGTCGGACTTGGGGTTTAGCCAACTTAAAATGTATCATTCCTATGATTAATAGCTTCAAATTGTAACTGTGATTAAATTACATGTTATCTCATTAGTATTCAGCATGACTACTACAGACTTCAGTTACAGCTCTCTCCTAATAAAGTGCCTGTGCGAACACAGAATTTACCAGTTTCTGTGTTTCTGAATTAATCTGTATCAAGTTATTTCAGTGACACACACAGGGAACAGATTTTCTGCCTGGTTCTTTGCAACAAGTGTGTGTTTACAAGGCCAAGGGATATACACTGAACATTTGACTTCAATTTGTGGGACACACAATAAGCACATTTCTGTTTTAAAGTCATTTCCAAAGCAGAGCTGAACCTGATAAACCCCCAAATATGTACTTACTGGAAAAAAAAAAATCAACAAAAAGATACATGTTTCTCTAGTAAGGAGAAAGATGGCATTTGGATAGTCTATGAGATTTATGCTACATTTATTATAATGTCATGCATGTCTGATTTGTCTCAGAGGAGAGCTATATAGCATCATGGGACTTATACTGCTCTAAAGTGTTCACAGCAAAATCCAGGGCTCACACAGCAGGTCAGAAGGGCTGGCTCCAGAGACATTGTCCTGCCTATCACTAAAGCTGTGGACCTGTTCGGTCACTCTATAGCTCTGACAGCAACCTAAAGCCAGGAGGAGCTGACAGCTGCTGCAAAATGTGGTCTGTCAGAAGGGACAAGGCTTTTTGCCCCTTGTTAAGTCTTCAGATCAGGAGAAGGGAAGTTCCTGTGCTGGATCAGGAAAGGAAGTCCTCTGTGCCATCAGCACAGCAAGGGCCAAGAGCAGGAACCAGCAGCAACTGTCATTTCTATAGTAAGGATCTCACCACTGGTAGCAGCAGTGTCTCCCTACTCTGAAGGGGCTAAGGAATGGGTGTGAATGACCAGTTGTACCCTGCTGTACCCAAGCTCACTGTATGATGAAGCTTAGTACAAAATGCAGAACAAAAACTAGCTGGAAAATTTGTTGAATCCAGTTATTTGTAGTCACAGCTGTGGAAGTCTGACTACCATAGGCATTATGATTCCAAAAGGCTTGCAGCACTTTGGGCCACATTATTTGGTATACCTCAGTTATTTACACTCCTTTAATTATGCCAGTAGTGGCTTAACCTATCACCTCATGACTTTTTTTGCATGAGAGAATTTGAGATCTAAGATTTTCTTTGTGCCTTTTAGTAGAACTTGAAGTTCTGTATGAAATTATTTTTTTTTCTTCTTGGGTCCCTTTTTGTTTTTTGTTTGTTTCTTTGCCTGTTTTAGTCATTATAAAAGCTACTGAAAAATTAAACTCTGCCTGATTTAGAGGGAAGGAGGTAGAAGAAATGCAATCTCGTGAAACTTCTCCATTTCTCTGAAAGCAATAGAATATTCCTTCCTGCAATTTCAAAGCTTGCCTAAAATTTTCTGAAATCTTTGTCAAATACAGGATATTCTTTGGTCTCCAAATAAAATGCACAGATAGGATTTTGCAAAGGTGGAAGCAGGCCCCCAAGAACTCCTAAATATGCTGGTATTAAGCACTCACAACTGTTGCCAGTTTCTGTGCTCAGTCACAGTGTGCCCTAAGTTTGGCATTAGACCAGTTTTCTTTTATATTGCCTCTATTTGTAGAAGTGAAAACCACCTCCTTGGTGACAAGACTCCCTGCTGAGGACTGTGCAAAAATAAAGAAGGCAAATGGAAGAGTAGAAATGAGACTTACTTCTAAGGGACCTGACAGTGGGGTTGTTTTGCTTTTTGTATTGGTTTGGGATGCAAACTGAAGGAGTTCATGTGGTGGCAAAGTCCACTGAATCAGAAGAGACTCAAATATTAAAATCTGACTCTAAATTTTGAATCTTGGCACTTTTGGGAACAGAAAATCCAAGTAGTATGATGAAACACAGTGTGATTTGCTGGGGCCTGGGGTTTATATAGATTTCCAGTAATTTGTCTGTGCTCACTGCTGCCTCTCTTGACACATTTCAGGGGCTGAGACCTCTCAGCCTGTGGGCTTAGCCCTGTTGCCCTACTTGTCTAATTGAGAGGTGCTGATATCTGTGAAAAATGTCTATGTTAGAATATTAAAAAAATTGTACAGAGAGAGCAGGGAAGTAAGTGAATGTTCACTACATCTCTCTGATTAACTCATGACATCTTCACTAAACTAAGCACTTCTGGAAGCCAGTTTTACTATGCATCCTACAAAAATGTTCAGTCTAGCATCCTGAATTTGCAGGATACTTCTAGTGATGGGGTTCATCTATGCCTTAACAGTTATTGTGGTTGATGTTCATCACTCCAGTCTGAAAGTAAGCGAACATGTTTATGGAGGAAAGCAGAAACAGTAGAGCAACCTTTGTGATCTGTCACCTTTCAGTACTTTTCCCTTATTTAACTTTTTTTTTTTTTGCATGATGAATGAGCAAGCAATTTCTCCAGAAGCACTGTTTTAGTGATGAATTCTGTTCCTATGTAGCAGATAGGCAGAATGACTAATGTGTGAAGAACTAATTTAATTTATTCAATTACTGGCACTTGGTAGCTATAGCTGCAGAGAGGCAATGGAGAGAGTGAAGGGAAGACAGGAGAAAAGGAGAAAATTGTGCAGAGGGTGATTTCAAAGAGAAGTTAATGGAACTATTCTGATTTGACTTGCTATTTTTTTTCCCCGTCACTGACTGCATAGCCAGATGATTTAGTGAAGTGTTTACATTTTGATTATGTGAATTCTCATGGATTCACCAACAGAAGAATATGAAACATTGTTTGTTGTGCTAGCCAATATGGAAAGTTCCTATTAACCCTAGAGTCAATCTGTATTGGAGCAAACAATATTGGTTTTGCTGTTGTAGTTTAATATCAGGATAGAAAAAAATGGGGGAGATGCAGTAAAACACAAATTAAGCCTGTTTGCAATCTTGCTTGTGCATCTTTGCCAAAACTGGTGTAGATTCATGACTTTGTCTCTCCCTTCTACATTACTTATGCTCTATAGCCATGGAAGGAGTCAAGCTCATAATAAGACTTCAAAAAATTTTACTTCAGTTTTGCTGAAGCTGATCACTGACTTGCAAGGTAAAGGTACATTTGGAAGAAATTAGGAAAAAACAAAGTATCCTGTCATAGCCACTTCCAGGAATCTTCTTTCTGAAAGAGGCAGGAAAGATGGTTTTGAAATCACTTCCACCATGGACTTCCATCAGAAGGCTTAGAGCTGACAGGATGTTGGGGCTTCTAATGACCATTTGGTCACTGATTATTTTTAGGTCAGGGCTTAGTGTGTGGCATTGAGCTCTCTGTGAATTTTTTCATCTTCTTGTTGCTTTTGGCTGTTTTCTTCTTTATTTTTTTTTCCCCCTCCATTGCCTGGAGTGGCCAGGAAAGGGTGGTGGTGGGAGGACACAGCATTCACAGCTAGCCTGAGACACAAGCTGGTTTATTTACTTAAACAACAAACATCCAGCATGCCAGCAGAACAGTGACAGAGGGCAGTTCCTGAATAGGATGAGACAGTATGTCTTCTAAAGCGCCCACCCACATCGCCTGAAAGGGTTTAGCAGTGTTGACTCCTTGTGAGGAAATAACAGCTTGTGTGTTCAGAAACGTCACAGGCAACCCAGCAATGTGTGTGATGTGACGATCTCACAAGCTGTCTGCAAATGACCAGAGGCAAAACTCTGCTTATTTTCCCTTTATTTCTTTCACCCCTCTGTGTCCCCCTCCCCTGGCCCCTTTTTTGGTGCTGTCATTCTTCTCATCATCTTGTGTGCAGCTGGCATTAAGCAGCAGAGCACATTCTCTATTAGATGGAAGGAGAAGAGGATTATATAAACAAACAGAACAACAAGAACTTTTCTAGGAGCAACATCAAAACTGACCTTTTGTTTTATGGCAAAAAGAAACAAAGATGTTCTTGAGAAAACAGCTTAACTGAGAGAGAAAAAACACGAACCCTTGAACTGTTGTGCCTGTGTGGAGCTGACCAAGCAGTGATTTGCTTTCTTACCAGGGCTCTGAACTCTGCTGGACTATAAAAATGTACATTGTTGTTGTCATTCTGTAAAGGTTGGTAACCTCAGAACTCAGCTGAAACAAAGCAAAACAAACCTTTTGCTATCTGTTGTTTTTCTAGCAATCCCTGAGTTGGATTTTTGCTGACAACTCCTCAGCATGGCAACGTGTGACACCAATGCTCTGTGATCTCTGCTCCTCGCCCGCTGCTTTTCCAGATTGAAGTGAAGGTGTTGACTTTGACCTACAAAGACCTAAATGGTTTTAGACTTTCCTACTAGATTTTCTGCTAGCTGTGGCCAACAGAGGTGCCTCCAGATGCTCTGTTTAAAAGACTTATCAGAGAGATTGCACTAAGGATGCCTGGTGTGAAGCCGAAATTTTTCAGCTTCAGGTGAAGGGCATAAACTCTTCCATATCCACTCCAAAATATTCTCATGAACCCTGATCACGTGAAAAGTTTGCATAAAAGCACACCATTTCCTCTGGCTCTTGAGACAAATCTCCTTGAAAAAGAACCAGGGAACCTCAAAGTTTCACTCTGGGTCTTCTAAACACCAACTCAACAGCTCTGCTAGAGGGGGTTTTAACTACTTGGAACTAGTAAAACACTATGAACCTCACTTCAATTTCAGCAGTATTTGAGAAGTTCCTTTCTTTAGGCAGAGGGAACAAAATTAATTTAATCTTAATTCAAGTGCTTAAAGTTGTGCACCAGAGTATTGTAAATGATGAAGGATTTTTTTTCTAGGGAATTATATTGCCTTAATTATATAGAAGGAATAAACAAATTGTAATAATATTGTCCCATGGCCTTAAAACACATTAAATCTAAATAAATCTAGAAATAAGTGAGAGAGAGAAGAACCACGTTTTCAGTTAAGTTAGTTTTTGCTAATGTTTACTTTGTAACAAGTAAGCTGGAATTCGTGTTGAACAGACAGATTTGTTTTAGCCACACAGAGAAAAATGAAAGTTCTATTAGACAACCTAAATAGAAATTTGACAAGTTTGCTTTTGCATTTTGAAGCAACATGCTGTTTAGAAATTTATCCATCTTTTTTATTTTACAGGAGACAAAAATCTCTAAATGAAACTCTGCATTGCAGTGTCAAACAAAATGCCTTGTCCATTCTCTCCAGGAATGGTTTTCCAGCTCTCTGGTTTGACTGTGATTGAAAAACCAAATGATCCTCTGTGTGAATTTTAGGAAGATGCATTTTTTAGTGAAATCAAAAATTTGTTCTCAGGAGCACATCATTCCAGAGCACAGTAGTAGCAATGAATGCAGAGCTGCACTTCAGTGAACGTCCAACTGCACCCCCAGCAAGAGACAGTAAGAGCCTGTGGTATCCAGTCCACTGCACATGTGCTTTCAACTGGAGAAAGCAAGGCCACTGGTGAGCTTAGACTGCATGAAGTGCCAACACTGTTTCATCTCCACTGTATTTCTAATTTATTGACCCTTAGATGAAAGAGAACAGGATTGAGACTATAGGAATTTATATTCTTTTTATTTCCCGCTGAAACAAACAGAAGAAAATCAATGGGCTGTATTTTTTTTTTAAATCCATCATAGTGTTCATTAGATTAGTAAATAACACTGACATTAATAATGTGGGACTGAAAACCACTTTTCTGCTTCAGGAAGCTCAGATAGCCATCTGTTAAATTGCCACTTTACTGTGAAAACATCTACAGCTTTAATAAGTGTGACTTCTGTCTACATCCCAATGGAAAAAAAAATTATATACAGGCAAGGCCTCCCACCACACAAGACTTTAAAAACTGACCTCTTGTGTGTCTTCTCTAATAGACACAATAATGGAAGTTTGTGAAAAACAAGCAAAAATTGCACACAGATAGACAGACCCACCCCAACAGAGTATATCGAACAGCTGTTAAACCTATAGAAGTCACATTGTTTCCTGCACTGACTGAACATCTAAACTTATTGAAGCCAGGATGATTTGCAACAGCTTAGAAAGGAACTATGGACTGGTGAGTCCTTTATATGGAAAATCACTGTTTAGTTAAGTTCTATGACTTCACTTTTAAACTAGAGAAATTTTAACACGGAAAATTTCCTTTGAGGTTTCTTTATGAAATGAGTGACCAGAGTTCCTCATTTTTTCTCAGATTAGGCTCTGTTCTAAGAAGCTTTCTCATCTTTCATCTACTGGAAAAACTAAAAGGCATAGCCTGGGTTTAGCAGTGCAAGCCCCTCATGATGAATGAATCCTACCTATGAGCCCCACCTACTCAAAAAGACAAAAAAGAATTGCCAACATAAACATTACTAATGTGATGATTTTTACAGAAGCTTGCTGGTCGTGACCAGGGTATCTCCTCTGGCTAATAGTTACATTATCAGGAACCCCATGATTTGCCAGCAAGAGAGGCTTCAATTTCCCTTTACCACAGTGTCATTCCAATAGCAGGGCAGACGGAGCAACTAATGGCTACCATGTGACATGAAGTCTTGTCCTACATGGCATTGAATGATTCAGAGATAAAGGATCTTTCACGAGGTACAAAAAGGGGAGAAGTCATAGACTATCAAAATACACTATCATATGTTGTCTTGACTCATTGCACTGTTGCAGGGAGGTTACACTCTATGGTGGGGCTTTCTTCAGTGGTTTGTGTCCAGGGGACAGTCCAGCAGTTAAATCTGCACAATGTCACGGGTATAATAGCATTCATTCAACTATCCTAGTGCTTTCACATTATATCTGGAACACATGGAGGGATAAGCAGATACCAACATATGTAGACATCAAAAGTACTCTCATTACATTCCATTCCAGTCTTATTGAAATCCACTATAATCCTCCTTGCCAGGACCTTTTTGTCAGACCATCACTCATGGCCTTTATAACCCATACTCATAAACCTGAAAAATTATGTTTCATCTCATGTCAGATTTTAAATGCCATTTCTAAGATGCTGCACACCCAGGACACTATTTGATGAGAAACTACTGTGTAACCTTTTGTTATATTACCAAAATATATCTAAATGGAGAGCAAAAGACTATTATGCTTCTACAAGCATAAATGTATTCTGAATTCCCATGTTCCACTGACACAGATTTTTCTTAGTGCTGTCCTTTCCTGATATCAGAGACATTTGCCTGATTATATATCCTTTGTGCTTCATTCCTTTTTTTTTTTTTTCCCAACCTAACTCCAGGAGACTTCATATTAATTAAAGTAAGTCAAATTCAGAGCAGAACACGAGTGAGCCCAACAAACTGAAGACCATTTTCAATATAATTTAATATTCCAAAGCTTCATGCTTTGTAAATTGTGTCATTATAGGATTTATTTTGCCTTTTTTTTCCCCCAGTGTTTGAATTGATAGCAAAGGCTAAGGGTCTCAAAAGAAAAAAGCTGCATCTTGAAAGGCAACAATTGTTCCCTATGTGGTAGTGAACTCCCACAAGTACAAATTGATGTCAGTGCACCGCACAGACCACTGGGGACAGGGGCGAAGGCAGGTAGAAACACACCTCAGGGATAAATGCCATATGTCTGTAATTCTGGTGAAGCAACATGCAGAATCTTGTCTCAACAAGATTGCAGTGAAATGGCAGGTCCACTGGCATTCTCTTTTTATTTTTTTTCCAAATCATACACATATTTAGAGTAATGACACAAAATAATTGAAAAAGCCATGAGCTTATTTCCTTTTCCTGGCATTTGAAGCTTTGTGCTCTCCCAGCAGAGTGAAATCTCACAGAAACCCACCTGCAATTCCCTGGCACTGTGCTGTGAGTGGAGACTCCCTAATACTGCCACATGGGAAGTAGTGGCAGCTACAGCATCTTCCCTACACACTTGCACCACTTCTGCAGTTGCAGCTCATATCGATTTGAATTTTGGACATGATAGGGGCTGCCATGGTTACTATGCATGATGTGTGGTCTGAAAGGGAAGAGGCACTTCTTTTGGGAACAGCAGCACAAGTGCCACATGCTTCAAGCAAGATAACTTGGGGCTACCATAGTGTCCTCTCACTTTTGTACATGAGGAGAAGCTGTCAGAATTGTCAGAATTGTATTTTAAGATACCTTCTCCATCTGTGTTGTGACAGTCTTTAAGAGAGGGTATGAGTTTCATGACTTACAGAGGGCCAGGAACACAAAAGGTGCCACAAATATAAGAGACGTATATTGTCTCTGCAGCTTAGTATGATATCAAAGGTATTATTACAGCAGCAGCAGCAGCAAATAAATGAACCCCAAAGATTAGCAGTCCAACTATCTCTCCAATATTGTTATCACAGAGCTCAACATATATTTGATAGGGAAGTATTTTAGCCAGCAGTATATCATTATTTTCTTCTGTCAGGGTAAAATAATTGTCACACTTACCAAACCTTATGCAACAGTACTGAGCTTTAAAAAAAAAATTAGGGGAGAAAGACAAATGCATAAGAATTGCAGTACCACTATGGCCAGGTGCATGACAATATTTATTACTTTATAACTGCTGAAAATAATAGGGAATATGCAAGTTGTGTATATTAATAATACTGTGTCTGCTTGGTAATAAGAAACAAATAGCATTATAAATGACCCAACAGTTTCAGAACATTCATGTCATGCATGTGTGTGCTTGTGAAGATACGACATATGTTTCTCATAGACCTTATTTACATGACTGCTAAAATGTCTAGTCCCCCCAGAAGTGGAAAAGGGCTTACATGGCACTGTGACTGCTTGGCTTAGCCCAGTGTTATGCTGACTTCCAAGCTTAGGGGTAGCTATAGGTGCTGCTGGAAACCATCAGGACAGTCACCCCAGCAGCTTACCAGTGCCTAGAGGAACTCTGCCTTTCCCATGAATTATATTGCCACATTCAACTGAGAAAGTAATTTCTGAGAGTGAAATTAACTGAACTCCACTTTAGTGTATACAGGCTGTGTGCTAACTTGATGGATGGTGGAACTGGGGCAACACCTCATCCCTAGAGTAGCTGGTCTATCCCCTGAGATCAAATTACATGGCAGAGTTTCATTTTGCTCAAGACCAGGGTTAGTAACACAGCTTTTTGAGCACCAGAGTCAAACAGTAGCTCTGTAAGAAGAAGGAGGAGGAAGGATGCCCCATGCAGTTGCCGGTCCTGGAGGGAGGAAGGCAATGGTGCCCACACCAGAAGGGAAGCATCTCAAATCCTGTAAGAGGCTATAGCTACTGATTGCACTGCTTCCTCGGGGAGGGAAGAAACACTCTACAACAGAAATTAAGGTTTCATAAGGAAGTAGCTGATGAACAGAAATGAGAAAGCTAAATCCATGTGAAAGGAATTGGCTTTGAAGCAGGAAACAGCCATCTTCAGCATAGGCATTTATACACTAGGTTCAATGTGCTAGAGTGTGAAATAGGATGTGAAAATGCACTGAATAAGCAGTTTTCACCTTCTTGCTGTATTTGTGAGCACCCCGACCGCATCAGACATTGCTGGGTGGCCCTTCTTTCGGAGAAAAGGTAGCAAATTACTTCACATTTAAATGGGATTAAGAATATGCCCAGTGCTGGAATTACATGGCACCTGGGGAGACAGAGTCTGTCTCTATAGAGTCATTAAGAAGCCATTAAGAAAAGAAAACCTGTTGCTGACATTCAACAGAGGTCTGTATCTACACCAGAGAATATACAGAAGTGTAAATCTAAAATTAAAAACTAAATCTTGAAAATACTTTGATTTTTGTTTTCATTGTGAAGCCTTTTTAAAATTTAAATAATGGAAAAAATAAAATAAAAGGAATTGAGGTGGCTAAGAGTGTATCCTCAGAAACTCCAAAAACAACAGCTGAAATTTTCAACTAAAAAAAGGTATCTCTGAACATTGACAAGTACAAGGGTAAAAGCAGGCAGGGTTTTTCAGGAAGGACAATATCTCTTTTATTACATTAGAACTTGAAGAAGGGCATATGCGTCTATAAGATTGCCTGGTTTATGTAAGTATGACACTCAATCTAACAAAGGACATTATCTGTCATGACAAATTTTATCTCACTCTTATTACAACATGAAGTTTTCTTTCTTTTCACCAGACTAGTTTATATTAAAAAAACCAAACCAAAACAACAACAACAACAACAAAAACCAACCAAAAGTTGTTTGTGTGCAACATTATTTAATACTGTCTCAAAAGACAAGCAGCAGGGAGAGGAGGATGTTCTTCTGCTATAACATCTTTTTCTTTTAACAAACCATCACAAGTAATTTACAAGCAATGAATTTTTCTGGAGTGAAACTGCTGGAAACAAACTAAAACAATAGACTCAGAGTACAGCAAGTTGTTCATGTGTTTGCCATATGCCTATGTTGCAAGCACAGCCAGATCCACAGATTCAATATTGACAGAATATTGTTCCACTTCTACTGAAATTCTCTGTGATTTCATCAGTAGGATGGGTTTCTGTAATCCAGATGGGATCAGTGACACATCTAAATAACAGAGGCAGCTCTGCAAGTTAAGGTGATTATCAATGTGTGGGCCACCCACCCTGTGCCATTCATGGGAATCTGCCAAACAGAACAGGAAGAGAAACTGGCATCTACTGTCTATCAGCAGCGGAGACATTTTGTTACTTTATTTATTGATCTACTTATTGATTTATGATGTGGGTGGAGCTCTGGGGGAAGAAAGCTGGCTTTTAAAGTTTGTATGTGTGAAATCAGCATGTGAGGATAGTTAGTGTTCTGTGAACATTTGCCTTAGACACCAAGAGCTTCTTCTGGGTCTGGTGGTGCTTTTTGGTATAAAATGCATTCTTAAATATCCTCCTTTTCAAAACTGTTGCTGCTCTGGGGAAAAAAAAAAAAAAAAAAAAAAAAGGCAAAATTTGCTTTGTTTATCAATTCTAAGCAACTCATATATTTTATTTGGGCACAAGTGGTTAAGAGTGATACACATACAACATCTTCAGAAGCTTTTAGTCATTATGGTCTGGATAACCTCCTTATCAAAAATTCTCAAGTTTTAATTAAAACTGTGGTCTGTGGTCTGTACTACATGCTTTGCTAGCAAACAGCCCCAGAAAACTGATTCAAAGAAATGCATGCAGCACTAAGGTAGAGTTACTCTAAACTATCAGAATGGGAGACACTGTTGAACATGAAATTGCCCTAAGCCTATCAGAGCCACGCACCTGAACAGCACATTTCAGTGGGTCACATCTAAAAGCAATATGTCTCAAAAATGCAGAACTAAAGAGTTGTCATGCCATGAGAGAACAGCTGAAGGGGTAAAGCCACACAGATCATTGCTGAGTGCAGCAGGGGCCACATAACCTCCAACTCATTCCCACTGTATGACTGAAGTCATATTTGTGTCATACACCAGAATTGCAGAGAAGGAGAAAGAAGAAGTGGGATGGGCCTTGGTTCTGACCTCTGAGGGGCACACACTTCAAGCCATGTGGCAGTGAGAACTTTTAGGACTTTTAGGAATAAGGGAGGCCAGGAGTGAACTCCTAGAACAACCCCACAAGCCTGCAGTCCTGTGGAGGAGCAACGGGACAGACAGCACTAACTGAAATGTTTATAGATTTTGATTGGTCTTAAAGCACAGGAGCCAGAAACAAATGACCTGCCTGTTGCTGCTTTTTCAGTTTCCCCTCGACAGAAACTCCACCTACTTGCCCTTGGGCTTTTGGCATTTGCCTCAAAATCTGATTTCCATCTTCTACATCTTTTACTCTCCTAGGTCTTTGTTCAAAAGTCCCTCAGTTGGGACACATTCCTAATGTTTCTGTCTCCAAATCACGTCCTTAGGTTGTCTCACTGGAGGTTATGTTCAAAACTCATATCTTGCAGACATCTCTCCAATCTTCTTTTGCCACCACATCTTCTTCTCCTGTAAATCTGTCATCCCTTTCCTTAGGCAGCTCTTGTCTCCAAGTTCCCTTCTTTTCTCCATCAGTCCCATCTGAGGACCGAAACAAATCAAGGTGGTCAAGAAACCACTTCACAGCATTAACTATCTGTGTATCTGAGATCAGTGAAAGAATCAGACACCCACCAAGCTGTAGCAAACCCTGAAGGAGCTCACTCTGATGAGCTCCTTCAGTTGTTTAAGCTGAGCTGAATTCTTCACTCTAAAATATCAGGGAATTATTATTTACGTGTTTAAAACAGATACCATGTGCTCAGATGACTTGAAATCCTTGAGTTGCAAGTTTTGTATGTCTTGTAACTTTCTCAACAACTCAGAACTCCTTTTTCATTTTTAGAAAGCCAGCCTGACTCAACAATTCAAGGTGATTTAAATTTAAGAATGATTAAAAAATGGTGCAGCACAGTCTGTGTGTGACTGGCTGTGCTGCTGAGGATGGCATAAAGCCTGGATCTATGGCTCTGTTTAGTTGTCTCTGACTGTGCCCAGAAAGCCTCCAGGCAACTTACAGCTGCTGATCTGCCAGGGAACTCCTCTCTGTGGTTGCTAATGCTGAAATTCAGTTCCTTTTCCAGGCTTCTTTTCTTTTTTCCACTCTTCCACACACAGTCAGGTCACTCTGTCACTGTTCTACTGTCTGTGAGGGAGAATACTATTTGGTGATATCTGAGATATTTGCATTTTGTATGAAGTGAAATGTTGACTATAATCTTAAATCATCAGTGCTGCTCAGCACAGGCTGGTGAGTAGGAGGTGGAATGGTTTAGAAAGGAGATGCAAATAAAAACCCAAGCTAGAAAAAAAAGAGAGCGCGTAAATACTCAGTTAGATTTTCGCACTGAACCTTATTGTCCAAACCCAGACAAATTAGCAAGTTTAAGTGACAGATTAAAGTGGCTTTATATGCTGTAAATATTAGACAAATACAAGAGTCTGTAACAAAAAAAGGCAATGTAACCACCCTTGACTAGAGAGAAGGTATATAACATTCTTTTGTGTTCTTCAAAGGCAAAAAGATGTTCTGTTTACCTAATGTTACTTATATTGTTATTTGCTCTACCAGAGCAAGATCTAGAATTATTTCTGCTTGTGTGGAACAGAGTGAAAGATAAGAGCCCATAAAACAGTCAGATCATCTGACTCCTAGCCTTATATAAGCCTGTGGGTAGGAACAGAACAACACAGGGGATTTAGACCAAAGTCTGCAAGCAGAGCAGACATAAACCAGAACCAGGTGTGCCCCAATGGGCTGATCTCCAGTAGTGTTGATCCTTCTTCAATACTGTGTTGACATCAGTGGGCTTTTGGTGTGAGCATGCCCAGTCTGCTGTTTCGGAAGTAATTAATGTAGACAGCATGCTGTTGAGAGGTGTACAAAAGGCAGGGCTTTCTGCTGGATTGTCAGACCTTCCATCTAAGTGTGGAGCTGAAATGTGCTGTGGCTGTGTACGGCTGAGGTCAGAACAAAGATCACAAACTGTAATCTCTTTACCTGGGTTTCACTGAGTTCTGGCTAAGAAAAAAACTCTTGAAATCAGCATTTGAAGTTTTTTGTTTCAATTTCTCCTTTAAAAAAATACAGTGCATACTTTTGGATAGAATAGCTGAATAAATGACTGTACAAAGCTTACAATGCGATTAGAGGAAACAAAAATAAAATTGTAGCCAAACCTGGCAGGGTTTTATTTCATGGTCATAGTGCCCCCCAGAGGTATCTGTTCAGATAGCTGCATGGCTCACCATAAATTTTAAGCTTTTTTTTGTTTATACAGCAGTGTGCATAAAGCCTAAAGATCTAATTTGTTCTCCCAACTTTAATTAGTTCCGCTTTTTGTACAATCTGGTGTGCTTCTGAGCAACCACTCTTTCTGTAGGTTTTAGCAACACACAATTGCTATTCTCCATGCACAAGCTGGCATTACGCTGCTGCTTGTTTCTGTTACATGCTCTCATAGCACCTCTCAGTGGCGAGGCCAGCTCTTGGTTTACTGCTTCTGGGGAGGCAACTTCAGGCACCAGGCAATGTTTCCATTTTTCAGTATGAGTCAAGGAGGTTTTTTGCACCAGCAGCACAAAGGCATCTCTGCCTCCCACACCTCCTCCTGCCTGCTCAGATCCCCTGCAGAATGCATCCTTGCTGTGCCTGTATCTGCCCCAGGAGTGAGGTCAATCTACATCTTGTTCCCAGAAAGTGGATCAGTGATCCTAGCATTAGATCTCTTAGTTTTATAGCAGTTCAATGTTCAGAATCAATCAGGTCAATTCTTAAAATTGGTCTGATTAATTCAGTCAAGTCACTTCCCTGCAAGAAATGTGTGCTGCTTAAAAAACCCTATTACAACTGAGTGTCTACACAAGATAAATTACAACACTGTACTTTTGATAGAAATACAACATCCATTACCAGCAGAAGACGTCTAGTTTTATGCTGATTCATTCTGTCTCACTAGAGATTGAGCCAAAGCCAACTGAATTCACTGTAAATCTTTCTCCTGCCTTGCTATCCATGCTTAGAGATCAGTACTTTCTGAAGGACCCTTGTAGAACTTAGCCTAGCCTGCACAGGGGAATTCAAGCCTAATATAGGCTGCATCTTTTCTCTTCAAGAGGTTATTTTAGGCTGTACAATCTGCAGGAAAAGGGTTGAATTTTCCAGCACTTGTAGTATTAACATATTCTAAGCCATTAAACAGCAGTAACACTAATTAGCCATCCCTATGCCTGCAATAAGTCTTCCAAGAAAGTGGCTTCACAACTTGGTATGTCTGATGTGGGATAAATGTTCTTGTCCCCATGAAGGGACACTTTGCTCCACATCATGTAAGACCACCTACTGAACCCTATACCAGCATTAGTTCTCAGCCTAGATCACTCCCCTTTTATTGCTCCAGTTCAGGCACCAGAGTCATCCAGCTCCCCCTTTCTCTGCCACCCCAAATAGGCTTTAGTCTACATCAAAGCAAAGTTGCTTTTGAATTCTTCCTTTATAAAGTATTTTTGCACAAATTGCCACATGGATCCTCACAAGTCCATTGGACCAGATGAGATCCACCCAAGGGTGATGAGGGAGCTGGCAAAGGAGCTTGCCAAGCTACTCTCCATCATTTACCAACAGTCCTGGCTCACCAAGGAGATCCCAGATGATTGGAAGTTGGCCAACATCACGCCGATCCACAAAAAGGGCCAGAAGGAGGACCTGGGTAAACTACAGGCCTGTCAGCCTGACCTCAGCCTGGCAAGTTTATAGAGCAGATCATCCTGAGTGCAATCACACAGCACCTACAGGATGGGCAAGGACTCAGACCCAGCCAGCATGGGTTTAGGAGGGGCAGGTCATGTCTGACCAACCTGATCTCCTTTTATGATCAGGTGACCCACCTGATGGGTGAGGGGAAGGCTGTGGATGTGATCTATCTGGACCTCAGCAAAGCCTTTGACACTGTTTCCCATAGCACACTCCTGGAAGAGCTGGCAGCCCGTGGCTTGGACAGGCGC
>JAWWEV010000095.1:33378975-33397617 GCA_035583235.1 Hafferia zeledoni | reverse complement strand
TAACCCTATATAAACTGTGTGCTGTGTGAAATAAAAAGGCTTTCACTTTAAATCTCATAGATTTGTCCTGTGGAGTCCATCTCTCTCCGCGAAAGTTTGTTTACTTTATTTACCTAGTAGCATAACCCACAAATAAGATTTTTTTAAGTCAAGTATTTCTTAATTTGTATTTCTTAATTTGTAGCTTCAGTCTTTTAGGTTTATCATTCTAAGTTTTTCTCCCCATCATGAAGAGTATGCATATACTAAATAGGAGCAAATGTTGAATTTCTTTTAAGATTGATTTTAGGAGTTAGATTGTTGAGAAATAGTCAGAAACTTGACAATTTTGAATCGCTCCTCTGTAATTAAAAAGACAAAAGTCCTACTAAGGAGGAAAAATGACAGTGATTCAAACCCATCATTTGACAGCCTGCAAATTTTAACACCAATGCTGTCATGATATTGCATAATACATCAATATGCTGTCAAGTAAAATAGTTTCCTTTGAGGACTTAAAAAAAAAAAAAAGGGATTAAAACCAAACCAACTAACTAACCAAAACAACCACAACCACAACAAAAAAGAAACACCAAAGATTAGAGACACTCAAGAATGAAAAAAGGCAGCATAAAACCAACCAATGTAGCATATAATTTTGAAATAATGTTAAACTTTTTTCAGAACTAAAAATGAGTGGTTTGAGTATAGTTCAAATTATGAGTAATGAGAAACTTTAAAACAGTAAAAGGAAATAGAAAACTAGCCTTTCTTACCAAAAATAACTAGCCCGGTTTTCTCGTTTTTTAATTTTTTTTTTTTTTTTTTTAACCTGTGTAAACTGTAGCTTTTTCAAGCAAATACTGTTAGAATTTTCATTTGAAGCAAGCCTTGAAACCTTGGCTGAGCATGTTGCTTCTGCATTTCCATTCAAAAGAATCAATTCTTCATTTTTATAAGTTCTGGGATTTAAATTCAGAGCAAAAATTTAAAGTGAAATCTACAAAGTCAGGCAACTTACCACCCACCTACCAGAAATTTTATTCTTGGTTCCATAAGCAAAATCTAACAGTTTTGTGCATCTACAGTTTCATGTAAACTACCTAAGTAAGCCTAGTAAAAGTCATCACTTCCAAGAATGAGGGCAGATGGTGAGCTCTGGTGTAATACTATTTAATCAAAATATTCCATTGATCAGACGTACCCTCAGCTAGATTTCATTTATATAGCTTCAGTGATTCTTAGTTCTCAGCTAGTGCCAATTTATATGACTTCACTACTTCAGTGGGGCAAAACCTGACCTTGTTACACTGAATGCTTTGGTAAACACTTGATGGGGATTTCTTTAGAAAGCAATGTGAAAGACTTATCTTAGAAGATGAGTATATTATATATAATGGACAAGGAAAAGTACCCAGATAAGAGGACAGATTCAGTCTTAGAACTTTTCTGTGAAATTTAAGTGGTTACATTCAGTTTACATTGGACAGTATTATAATAAAAGGGTGCATAAGAGGAGAACAACATTTTTCTCACCCAGAAGGCATAGCTCTCCTATTATACTGTAGATTATGCCTTCAAAAGACCCCTTTTTAGAGGTAAACTTAGCTTAAAACAGCTAGGAATAATATCATAAGTGAAATTTTAAAACCTATTGGAATGAGACTATTGTACATGCTATAATACATTTAACAGAGAAGAAAAATTGCCATCACAGGAAAGATTTTATGCTCCTCAGTAGCTGGTAGATGCCTTTTGCTCTTTAGCCAGCACATTCTTTTTCCTGCTCTATGCATTTGGTTTTTTAGCTTCCCTGTCCACAATTCCCTGTAAAAATCATTAAACATAATTAATTTAGAACAACCAGGAAAAACAAAACAAAACAAAGAGTAAGAGGAAATTTGGTGCCAATATTAAAAACATGCACTGGCCTCTAAAATACAGTAGTTAACAATGTTTTCTAGAAAGTCCATCTGAAGATCCTAACTTCTGGTTTAAGGACTCCATGTCTAAAATACACATTGTATTAAAAGAAGAAAAGGGATCCTTAACTGCATAGCTGAATTAATCTCTCTGATTAGTAGTACAGCTACTGCTCTTAGAAGAATATGACAATTTATTCAAATGACATTTCTTGCCTAATTAGACCCATCACATATCATTTGATTTCTCCGACATCTGGATGTTTTTACCTGGACACAGACCTATATTTCATGTTTTGTGTTTTGTTCTACAAATGACTGACAATTTGTGGGAGTTCCTATCATTCACTCATACAGCACTAACAGCAATAGAAGAAATCTCATTGACAGACAGACTGTAAAGTCCAGAAGTTAATATTTAAAAAGAATAGGACCAATGAATATACTGAAGGTAGGAGCTAAAAGCTATTCAAAGTTGTATAAAAAAAAACTTTTACCTTGGTTCCATCTGTTTCAAAATTCTTTTTGTCATCTGTAAGACAAATATTTTAAGAATTATATCCATTCTCTCTCTTTCTGATAGCATTTTTCAACTTACTCAGTTTTACACCTAAGACTTTTCACTTGATCAAACACCAGCCATAAATATACACCTCAAATAGCTAAAATATGGCACATTCAAAATATCGGAAAACATCTAGAAATGCTAATGGCCTGTAAATCATCTGAATTGTCAAAAAATTCTAAAGGTTAGTCTTCTAAGCAGTGGAAGTCTTATGTTTATTCAAAGGTTTTGAAGAGTTTCTGAATTTCATCACTCTTCAATATTGAATCATAACTATAAGGAGAAAGTCAATTTCATGGTTGTTTTACACTTTCTCTTCTGGCTCTACCTGGATCAGAAATAGTAGAAAATCATGAAAAGAAAGCATTTTTTCTGCTACTAAAAAGAGTTTTAGGGATCTTTTCTTATGCTTCTTGTTTAACCATCCATTCTGATTTTAACAATAGACTTAATCATGCATCTGATTTTTACAGCGAAATTAAATCCTTTTTTTTAGGTGAGAAATCTGCTTCTGTTTGTTCATTTGAAAAGAAATATTGATAGTAAACCTAAGTCCCTAGGGGAAGTCATGCTTGAATCATCTTAGAATAAGAGTGTGATCTAACTTGTAAAGGGCAGTAATGAAAAGTAGTGCAAATTAATGATATAGTTTAATTGAACACCCATTTTTCTTTTTGCTTTTGTTTCAGTAATGATAGTAGGAGAGCAGTGGGCTTCACAAAGCATGACATTGCATGTTGGTCACATGAGCATGGTTGAAGGGGAATTTCCAGCTAAAGAGGAAAACATGGGAGAAGGCCCTTATTTTGCAATGCTGAAAGTCCCACTGATATCTGTGGGAGCCAGGATGCCTGAAGCTCAGGCATCACACTGTAAGAAGTGGGGAACAGGATCCTAGCAGGAATCCAGGGAGGGGAATGGAAAACCCAACAAGATTTAAAGATTATTTGGACAAAACCATGAGGAATGCTGGTTAAGAGAATACTTTCTTTTTTGTAATTTGGATGAAGGTGAATGTTCATGAAAGACTGGAAATCCTAGGACCAGAAAGTTAACCAAACTACTTACCAAATTTGCTTCAATTGATTGATATCACATTGTTTCCTATCTGAAGTCATTAAACAGCAGTACAGATTTGGGATGCAAATTTTGCTTGCTAAAGAAAGACAAATATCTGTTAATTTTCATATCATGGTTAGAAAAAAGAGGAAAGGCATGAAAACTAGGCTGAGATGAACTATAAAGCTTTTCTTCTGCTCGTGTTTATGTTGACATGCTGCTTGCAAACAGCAGAGCAATATAAATCTTAATCAGTTGGAAAGCACGAAATACTAAATGTTCTTGTGAAGGAAGTAGCCAAACAAAATTAGCACCAAGAGGTAACAACACCAAATTGGGAAGCGGTTCCTGTAGTTTCTGTCCTGCATTAATACAAAAACATTTTTGCAGAACAGAATTGTGGCAACAATTGCAAATACTGTGCTTGAAGTCAAACTGCAGATCTACCTGTCTGAAACAAATCTGCCTGCATATCCAAACAAACAAATCTTTGTAAAATGTTTCAGCTGTTTCAGCTGCAGTGCAGCAATGTGCCTCAACCAAGCAACTGTGTTAGAAGTTTCTAGTCATCCCTGATCAAAAGTTTTCATAGGCAATGGAAACAAATGCAATCCTTAAAATACCACTGACATTCCGCCGAAAACCATTATCTGCTAATGAATTAAATGAAAATACACAGGAAAGCTAGTTGGTCACTCTTGTGTGGGACTAATTTTTTTCCAATGAAATACATTACAGACCTAGTACAGATGGGAGTGTGTACCTTTGTAACAGAAATAATGTTGCAGTAAACAAGGTCCTGCAAGAAGCAACAAAACAAAAATTCATCCTTAACTCAGAGCTTTTAGCTCCCCTAGATAACAAAGTTAACAATGCCAAGTGGAAAGTTTGCTAGCAAGGCAGTTGTTTTTAGAGCTGCTTAGCTTGCCTCAAATTGTTGCTGACTCTGCCTATATGCTTTACTCAAATACAGGTAAGTCCTGATGCATGTTAAACAGTGCTCCAATCTGCTTTTCCTTTCTTTGATTTTGTGCACTTTGTTTTACCCAGCCATGTCATTGCATGTGGCAAAACCAAAAAGCCTGGTGTCCAATGGCATCAGCAAACCAAGCAGGATGTGGACAGGCAATAAGTGACAGAGGTGCCAGGCAGAGACTGAGTGGCTCTCAAGGACATAGGCCATGCAGCAAAAGCTCTGCCACACAGAGATGTCCTCCTGAGACTGGCAAGCAAACACAAGCCACAGGAACAGCAGAGATGACATCATATGGCTGCCAGGTCTGAGAGAAGTAGCCTGCATGGGTACTATGATTTGTAAGAAATGATGACATAAACTGAATGCATCCTAAGACAGGGGCTAGCAAGAAATACACTTAGCAGTTCTGGGGGTTTTCATTACTAATGTTATAGATGTAAATAACAATGTGGCAATGAAGAACCTGATGACATGCTTAATCCTGTCAAACTATTTTGCATGTGTAAATTAATTTGCCCCACAAAGTAAACTGTTTAAATGAGTTTTCTTTTTTTCTATTTTTTTTTTCTGTTTGGTTTGGTTGTTTCTTTATTTTTTTCCACATACTTAACCAAGGTGTTTCAAAGAAATTAAGTTTTATTAATATGAACAAGAATCTAATATTTTCAGCTGTGGCTGTGAGTAGGTTGGACCCCATTACACTAAGAGCAAGCAGTGAGCTGGGGGTCTGCTAATCCCTGCTACAATCAGACTAGCTGTACTCTCCCCTCTATCACTGGATGCTTGCTGCAGTTTAGCTCAAATATACCATTTTTTTTCTCTTGAAAGCTCTTCTGAGCATTAAAACCAAATCAAAAAATGCTTCATCAGGCCTAGTTCTTTTCCAGCTCAACTGAACAGTTAATAAATGCTGATTTTAGCAGGGGGCAGAATCTTTCCAAGAAGTAGAAATCCACAGAATAATCCTGCCTCATCTATGTCTGGTCCATTAAGGAAATGGCATGGAAGAGGATTGTGAGGCATTTCAAAGTTGTTAACTAGTCAAGGAATAGTGGTAAGAACCAAATCTAGACAAATTGCATAGTTCCTCGGGTTAAACAAATGGCTTCTCCTCAAGACCCAAAAGATTTTGAGCTGTATGGGAAGGGAAACACCGCATAGCATCAGGTCTTCTTCTCACCGAAGTCACCAATGCCGATCAGTGCTGAACTCTAGCGAGCAGCAAACCAGACTATTGCTACAGTTTGGGGTTTGTTTGTGTTTTTTGTTGTTTCTTTTGTTTCACTATTAAAAGGATGTTGTCTTAAAAAAAATAGGAAAAAACCCAGATTATGTTAGCTGCAGGCTCATTTCAGACTGAATATAAGAATCACACATTGCTGTAAAATAACCAATATTGAAAATTAATTGCTTAAACCTAAATGAGAAAGAAGTCACCCCAGAAGTTGGGTGCTGCTTACAAAACAGTAGAAGAGGTGTCACAGTCAAGAATCCACTGTACATAGAAGCAAGAAGACTTTGGAGAATTCTAATTCACTTTTAGAACTCAATCATGATAAGTAATGTTCAAATGCATTAGGCAGCTGTATGCTTGTTTTTAAGTATTGGCTAATTTGTTATGACATCATTTATACAAAGATCTGTTTAATACGCTACAGCCATAAAATATTCTTCCAATAAGAGACCTTAATGACTCACCCAGAACACCAATACCCAAGCCTTTCATATTTTTTCAGTGTTCTTGTACACTGAATTCTTAGTGAAAGCAGCTTGCATAGCCTTCACCTTTTGACCTGGAGTCTGCCCTATAATTAAAAACAAATGAAAAAAAAACCAAAATCAAACCAAACCAAACGAAAATTCAAAACAAAACAAAACAGCCAAAAAACCCCTTTTAGCACGGATGCAGAAAGACAGAGAGCTGTAATTAAGTAATCATTACAGTCAACGCTGAGGAACAAGAAGATGTCTCATTTAATAATGTCCACTGTACAGTAAGCAATTGTTTCAACTTTCTTCCTCTAAAAAATAATACAGCCCAAGCATAACTAACCCTCAGTTTATCCAATTGTTTTCAGAGAAATAGCCTGGCAAATATAGGATGAATTTATGCCCTCCAATCAGTGGAATTTTTCTTATAAAATTTAAACAATATTTGTTCCTTCAGTAAGGTAAAATAAAACAAATGCAGAAATAAATCACACAGGGCTTATTCTCCTGGTTATCATAATATTTATAGATGAACGTTGTCAGCATAGGTTAGACAAATGAATGTGGGTACCAGATCCTCTCCATCAGCATGGTTTTGCAGAATGGTTTAAAAGTGTTTCGATGGATAAGATTAGCATTTTAACAAGTGGAACTTATCTTTTTATACAGGAGGAGGGGAAAATAAGTCTGAATGTGATGCAGTAATTTCTGCAATATCTTCAAACAATTCCTAGCCTGTTTTGAGATTTGTACTCCCCTGGACTGAGCCTTACCCAGGACTTTGCAGCACTAAAAGGCATTTTAGGGAGGCTATAGCTTATATGTTAAAAGGTTAATTTTCACAGAAGGAAAAGGGAAATGTGTGTGATTTTTCCAGTGTCATTGCTACGCAGGAGTGGAGCCCAGCTGTACATTACCATTTTTCTCAGCAGTTGATTTACTGCTTTTCATATTTCCAGGGAAGTTTCATGAGGAGAAGAAATAGAAGCTCTCACTTACTCACTTTTAAAGGCAAGGCTCTCCTTCAAAGGGGCCCAGTAAGTTCTCTTCTAACTACATGTTCACATTGTAAATTCTTGCTACTAAACCTGCTTTCAAGTTTTATGGGCAACCTGAAATCCAGATGAAGTTTGCTGAAAAAGTGACAGGTGAAGCTTGGAAATGTCAATAGAATATTGGATTGCAGGCCCTCTGCAAGTGGCAGGAATTCATGTACACACAGATGGCAGAAAGTATGCTTTCAGGAAACTGTCTCTGCTTGCTTGGAGCCTGATTTTATCACAGAGTAGACAGAGTGCATTGCCTTGAATAGGAATCAGAGATGCTGATTTCTGCACAGAAATTTTGCCTCACACTTTGGTGAGCTTTCAGTAGGAGGAGACCTTGCACCAGCTCCTGCAGGAGAGCAGGGCTGGCAGAAAGCTAGCTTTGGGTCCAGGAGGCCAGTTTGCAACAGAAAGGAGCCTTTGCTGGAGGATGAGATAAAGCTCTTCCCTCCTAATTGTTCATCTTTGCCCCTCAATAAACTGCAACTCTCTGCCCCCTTACACTACTCAAGTAATGTGGCTCGACGAAAAAGCAGGCACTCTGACTCCACATCTGAAATGTGTGTTGAATCTCCTGTGCCATTTTAGAGGACATCTGTCTCTATGACAGAAGAAAGGAGCAAGGAGTGCCCTTTTTCTTGCCCTCTTTCCAAGCTGTGGTTCTGTGTATGAAAGGGACAAAACATCCTTTGAACCTTCAGCCTATAAAAGCAACTCTAGTGGCAAATGACCCCGTCATGGTCCCAGGCTGGGTGATTGGTGAAACTATAAATAAAAGGACATTATGAGAGTAAATGCAGTGAGTGGGAAAGAACAGAGCAACAGCTGGAGCAGACACCTACAGTGACCTTCTGATTGAAGAGCTCTATAAACAAAATGAGATGGTCTTAAAAAGTGTAGTGATGTTGTGGCCATCTTTCTTGTGGGCAATCAGGAGGGCAGCCAAAACTGGAGCAACATAAAAATGAAGATCAAACCATTGGGACTTTCTTTGCAGAAGAACTTGTCTGTACAGAACTGTACTGCTGCAGCCAGCACTGTCAGCCAACAAACAAATACTCCAGATGGCTTTCCTCTGTCTCATTTAAGAATAAACTAATATATTGAAAACAATAAAACTCTCATGTTTACAAATGAATTATCTAGGGATAGCTTTTCAAAAAATTATAACAATTCTGCAAAGGAGAGAGCCAAAACCTAATTTCCAATATTTCTTACATCTCTCCCTCTCTGTGACAAAGATTTATGACAGTCTTTGAAGACACAAGCCATTACAACTCTGTTTAAAAGTCCTAAGCATGCCAGAGTAAAGAGAAGCAAAAAGCCTAGCTTCAGCACAGGTTATTGTCATTGTTGTTGCTCTATTTTGTTTTAATGAAGAGACAACTAATACAAGGAAAATAAAGAACTTGAACAAAGTTGTTTAATGCAATGTGTTATAAAATGTATCACTAAGAGGGATACATCTAAATCCTGACCTGGAGACCACTTGGGAATCCCACTTGTCAGATAGGATAATATGCCTTTTGAAATTTACCAAAAAAAGAGAATAAATCAGGATGAAGCATGAAGTTTCTTCAGATATACAGCATTCCAGAAACTTGCCCTTTCTATTCAGAGTTACAAAGATCTACTGAAAACTAAGACAGCAAAATGAATGCCCAAATGACACAAAACTTGATATTTGTAGAAAGAGAAAATCTTTTTGAAGTGCTACAGCAACATTTGAACATCACAGAATCATAGAGCATGCTGAGTTGGAAGGGATCACAAGGATCATCAAGTCCAACCCTTATAGCCCCACACAGGACCATCCCCAAGAGTCATACCATGTGCTCAAGAGTATCATCCAAACTCTTCTTGAGCTCTATCAGGCTTAGTGCTGCGACCACTTCTCTGGAGAGCCTGTTTCAGTGCCCAAGATTTTTCCAATATCAAACCTAAACCTCCCCTGACACAACTTCAGTCCATTCCCTCAGGTCCTGTCACAACCTCAGGTCCGGTCACTGGTCACCATAAGTGCTCTCAGCTGCTCCTCATATGGCTTCCCCTTGCACTGTGGCTAAGATGGCATTCATATTTTCAGCGGAAATTTGCACAAAGGAGGGCAATTTGAGAAGTTATTTTAACAACAGGAAGAGATTAAACAAAGATTTAAGTGTTAGGAGGAAGATAAAAAGTACTCTTAGATTATAAAGCACAAGTTCTGACTGCATTCAAAAGCATTGTGGGGAAATGTAGCTCCTCAGAAACACAAAAAATAGTTTCAGAAATAACAAGGAAATAGAGAAGAAACAAAAGAATGAGGGTAATAGCAGGACTGAAAAAGATGACAGAAGATACCAGAAAGCACAGACTCAGTGGAGTAAAACAAACAAATTAAGCAAAAAAATACCCCAACACAGGAATTGCTGATAGTTATCAGAGCACACAGAAAATCAGTCAAGGTCCTCAAGTCTCTCCTACAAAGTAGTGCATATTGGAGAAACAGTCTTCAGCAGTAGCACTTTAGCTCAAGAGATCAGCAAGACACAACAGACGTCTTTTAAGAGTCTTTGAGGATGAAGGAGGGTTGTGCAAAGTGAGTCATTTTACGCTAGTCACTGAACTCACTTTGCTACCTGCTTAGAGGTTGGAGCAGAAAGGACAAGAGGCAGAGGACACAGCACAGCAGACTGAAAACTCAACATATAGCAGGTAAAACAGCTAAATGAATTAGCACCTTCACAAGGCTTAGTGAGAGCAAGGCACATTTTGTTCTTCACTGGGTGGGGTTCTTTTTTTCTTTACTACTTTATTCTATATTAGCAAGCATAATTTCTGCATGCTTTCCTGCATCACCAAATCCAAATTCATTAACTGCATGCTTAACTAGTCTAAAATGATACAGCTATATTTTTAGTATATCTGAAGATCACACAGCATATTTTTCCTGAAACTAAGATTTATTTCTACCAAAAAACTCTAAAACCCCATGAAAACCAAAGAAACTGCCCTCCTAAACCAAGCTCAAATGAACCAATTAAAACAATCAAACAAAAAAATCCCCACCAGAGCCCACAAAACCCAATCACACTTTCTACGAAGAATTTTATATCTTAACAGAAATGTGTTTTTTGTTGTTTATTTGACATTAACAACCAAATGGTACAGATCCTGGTCCTATAAATAGAACTTAAGGTGCAACGTTGCAAGCAGGACCTAGCTAGCTCTGCATGTGCAGCTTGCTTAGGAAATATAGGCAGAAGAAATAAAAAAGGAGTGCAGGTAAGAACATTACATAATTTCTAATTCCCTAATATGAAATTTGGATCAATGTTTCACAACCACAAAATGCATTAAATTAGCAGCATACTTGGAGTAATGGTTCTCTCTGTAACACTGACTTTGCTATTTTTTATCTCCTTTTAAAAGAGCTTTCCAGTGTGAACAAATGGAAATCTGGTTTTCTATTCTAGTGCATCTTTAGATAAATGTTTTTCTTACTGTGGATTTCCTCCTGCACCAGCTCTGAGTGCATACCTGTGGACCACAGGACTTGGAAAGCCAGACACTGTGATCTCTGAAATTACTCACAGTTTAGGTTCTTTTAATTTATATTATTATCTAAACTGCAGTGACAGAATGATTAGGAAAATAATACTGTTTGAAAATGGAGGCAAGTCTTTTCAATATGGTGTCCAATTGACTGCAAAAAAATGCACGTTGTAGAAGTCAAGGAGGAAAATAAAAAGAGGAAATAAGAATAATGTGTCCAGTCCTGCAACAAATAAATATTATATTTTTTTCTCTTTATTTTTCTGTGCCTTGATTTCCTTGCACATGGGCTCAGGGCACCGATAGCTGCTTTAAGTGAGATACTTTGTGTTTAGGTAGTTTAGAAAGAGAACATCACTGAGAGTTACAAAATTTAGAAGAGTACAATCAGTCTTGATTACGTTTCTGCTTCACTTTTGGTTTCTGATGTTTATTTACTCATACCATCACAGTAAGTTTAACTTTCCTTCCTTCCCAACAACTGCTTAGCTTAACTACAGGAAAGCTTGAGCCCGAACATTGAAATCACTGAACATTTCCAAAATTTTAACATAAGCCCACATCCAGAGCTCCCTGCTGATTTTAGTGCCTCCACAACAGATACTCTATGCTTTTCATTGCTGTATTTTTCTCTCTTTCTTTTTGTTTGTGCCATCTCCTTGTTGTTACATACTCATTTCCAACCTGACACAATAAATAACAGATGACTCATTCTGGACCTCAGCCAAAACCCACTGAAAACAATGGAAAGATCTCGCTGGGTTTTGCCACCAATTTCAGCAATCTTTGGGGAAGATGATGCCCACAACCAAGTTGAATATAGTGTAGAAACCTGATTAGTGTAGCTTGAGATCCTGGAATCACCTTGGATTACACAGGTAACACTGCTACTGTCACTGAAGCTTCCTCACGCTGGAAAGGTCACAGGTCACTTTTTGCATAAGGTGTAGGAGTATTTGCAAGCCAGGCTATCTCAGCAGTACCCTTCAGGACACAACAAGTCCTTTATTACCTGCTGCTACACTGTTCAGAGAAGTATGGCCTCAATTAGGAAGCTGTCCAGTGGATGGCCTTGTAATAAATCAGAGTGCAGAGGAATTTACAGTATGTGTTCTTCCCAGCCCTCCAATGTCTTTTTTCTTTACTTAGCTATGCTAGTCTAGGGAAACTATTGGGTTTTGTTCTTTGTGCCTAATGATAATTTACAATGCAGAGAAACTAGAGAAGCTCTTAAGCTTTTTTCTTGAGGTTTCTATTGTTGTAATTCTCTAACATTTAGCTGCAAAGAAATGCAGCAATAGAACCAGAGTTCACCTAATTCCCACAGAAATTGTTTTTTATGGATGTTTACTTAAGAGAGACTAGTGTAGGCAACAGCCATATTGGTCTTATGGTTATGGGTTATGACTTCTCATAGTCAGGGAGTTCTTACTTTCCTCCTCAGTTACCCTTTGCCTTCCAAGGGAAAACAAGTCTATCCCACACCCCTCACCCAAAAAGCAAGGCATGTTGGATAGAAAATTTCAGGGTCTAGTCCTTGATTCTGGTAGCTACAAGTTCAAGAGCTGGAGACTTTTTCACCCACTTGAAGTCTGCCACATCCCTGATAGATGCATGGCTCTCTCTCAGGTAAGCATCCTGGATTTGATACTCAGTTGGAGTTAGCTGCTAAGCTTCCTTAAAGGCAAGTTTTTACAACAGAGGTGTAAACTTGGGATGACACATACTTTAAACAAGTGAATCAAGTAATCTGGTGGGTAGAAGCTGTGTACAGAGAAAGAGACAGTGGCAAGAATAATCTTCATCTAGCAATCAGTTAAATTAAATGGAGGATAAAAATCCATTTGATTCCTAAATAAATTATAACCATCAATATTAATGTATTTATACAAGCTGTTCCTGAAGGTAAATGGCTAATTTCCATTGATGGCAATAAAGGGAATATTAATTCTAAAGAAACACTATTTAACTGTTCCATCAAGAGCCAAATGTAATTTGGAAACCTTAAAAAAACCAACCAACCAAATCAAAACCAAACCAGTTATTTTGATTTCTGTTTTAGTCCTCCCTTGCTGAGTTCCAAGAACTAGTTTAAAGGTAACCCAAACATAAACTGTCTGCAAGATCCCTCTGTTGAATCTAGTATTACATCTCCTTTGTCAGTATTTACAGATTTTTAAGGGCAGATAACGGCAATAAAGGACACACATTTACTTTTTTATCAAATCTATTACACTCTCTGAAAGACAGGATATATATTTTTAAAGGGATCCATGCCTAGAAGGGTTCAAGTAACCCAGTAATACAAAAAGACCTATTTGTAGTATTGAAGCAATACCTGGAGGTATAGTGGTAGCAATATCTAGGGCCCTGCTCTGCCAGATACTGTACCAAGGGAAAAGACCTGCAGACCCCTGTAAAGTGAGCCTGCTAAATGGGAGGGTATGTTTGAAACAAACACAAACTTCAGAGGCTACCCTCAGCAGTTTTTCAAGAGTTCTTATCACACCTGAATTTAATCCAGGTCTTGCAAGCTACAAGAGAGGAACATGAAAGCTGTTAGTAAAGAGTAAGATGACATAAAGATTTCAAATTTTTAGAGTTTTGCAAAAAAAACAAGAATAGATTTTTTTTTTATTGTTCTCATTCACCTATTACCTGTCTAGTAGGTAAACAATACATATTAAAACCAGGCCAAACAATAATCAGTCTTCTAGCAGACTTCCAAAACATTTCCTTCACTATATAATCTTGGACCCTTACAAGAAAAATAGACTGAACAACAATCAAATCCCAATAACATGAACAAAAATAAATAATCCAAGCCAACCTGAAATGAATGAAAGCTTTCAGGGACTGAAAACTACATGACATTTCCCAGAAACATATCTTTGTTTTTGCGTGGGTCTGTGAGCCCAGACATGTTGATGACTTCCCAATCACTTCACAACATCACTTTCCATGATAAAACTTTTTTTTTATCCTGACGAAGTAGATTACACACTTTGAAAGGATTTGGATTTTATTCATTTTGTAATAGAACAAAATCTGATGCAGGGCAAATGGATAAATTTTAACACTTTTTTTTCCTTATTTTTTTTAATGAGATGCAAACTAAGAAGGAAAAAAAAGAAGTAGAAATCAAGGGAAAAAGGTGAAGTCCATGAACATATACTCAAAGTCACACAAATGTACATCCACAAAAATCATGGCAATAGCTGGAATTTTATTGCTGCAAACACTATTTAATATAACAATCCATCTATGGTCAGTTTGGTATTACCACAAGCAGACCAAATGCAGAACAAATAGAGAATAGTATTCTCATGTTTTTCTGAAGCCTCCCATTCCCATCAGTTAAACAGTTTTAGGCAAAGCTGGAGAAACAAACATGGCCCTCGAGTTATTAACAAGTAGAAGTTGTTTGTAGAAGACAAAACAAAAACTAGAAAAGTGCCCATGAAAGCAGGAAGAAACAGAGATAAATTGGTTGTCACAAAACATAAAACTTATATCATCTGAATGTACCAGGTTTGCTTAGAAGAAGGAATTAATTGGAGAAAGTCACATTCCATAGCTGACTCCCTGCAACACCTTCTCCTTAAACCTATTTGAGGAAAAAGTTTATTCTGTTCGGATCGCATGAACCAATGCAGAGAATGTTAAGGAATAAGGACTTTGTTCAAAAAATTGCTCCATCAGGCACCCATCACACAAGTGGATGACTGCCTATTATGCATCAGTCAAAAAAACTTGCATTTTCAGCCATGCTCACAATTCTGTGCTTTTGGAAACTCTCTAACATAACTGATTAGTGCTCCAAAGACACCTACACAGACTTGGATGCTTTGGAGTTTAAGAAGTTTGCCTTAAGCACTCCACTTGAAGTTTTCAGGAAGAGAACTCTATTTCTCTATATATTGGCAGATTTCCCTTTGTCTACAAAAAGTTTGACTCAAGCCATTTCCAGTCTGACACATGGTCTCTGTTTCTGTGGTCACTTTCTTTCATTTGGAGGTGTTTGGTAGGGATTAATTTTTGTGCCTTCAGACCCAAGACCAATCATCAGCCATGTCACAATACAAAATAAAAACAGAGTTTTCTTCACTCGGCTTTTCAGTATCCTATTAGCTTTGCCTGTGTATTTAATCTCACAGAAAAATTCCTCTTAAAACGTAACTAAAAAAGGATTTCTGTTACTTAGATTGTACAATGTTTCAGCTAAAAGGACACGTTTGGGGCAGTCTTATAAAATTGTTACCTCTCAGGCAAGAAAAATCTCTCTTGCTACTGTACACCAGACTACCCAGAAGCATAAGGCATTTCTCAAGGCAAAGGAGGCTATACACCTGACTAGTCTCTTTTGCTTCCTCACCCACATAGAAAATGTGCACCCTTTTCAGCAATGGACTTTGTAGGACATTGTAATTACATGAGATTCAAATGGATTCTCAAGCAAATAAAAAGAACTGTGTTAAGAATTTCCTAGTCATCTACAGGAAAGGTTAAATCTGGATTCATATTTCACATAAAGGTAACTTTTAGTGTAGAGGTCTTTAGCAGAAAGAACCTTCCTAACATTCAAAGGCTTTTGACTTTAGAGGATGGCATTTCCCGTTACAGTAAAGAATAAACACTGACTCCCAGTACCACGTAATGTGAAGCTGCTTGTGTTAGGAAACCCTGACTCCCAGTGGCAAAGGACTGAAATGCTCCTGAGACTCCACTTGCCAAAATGTAAGATCATTATTACAGACTGCAGTCATAACAAATTATGACAAGTCAGCATTCAGAAATGCAGCTAATAATGAAGAAATTTCAAGGAGGGATCAGCATTCTGGAATCCCACAAATGCATCATTAAAAAGTTTGAGCCTACATTAAATGAGTAGCAAATCACTGCACTTTTTAGCACACTTTTGAAGCTCAGTCTGAGTTGAATTTTTAAACAAAAAAGGCAAGACAGAGGTTTTCATGAAAGGCAGGACACAGGTTTTACTTCAAATCATGCATGCAATTGCTACACTTACCCTTCCAAATTCACTATATTCTACATGCATCATTAGATGTAATGCTTTAAAATGCCTAATAATGCCTTATGGAATCTGTAGCTGCCTACTGCAATTTTCTACCTATTAGAAAAGAGGTTCTTCTCTCTACTCCAGGAGTGTGCTGATATGGCCTCAGTGTTTCCCTCTCTGTTTTTCCTTACCTTGGGTTCAGACCTGTAGGGTCTCTATGATTCAAAGACTCATTATTTCAAAGCCATCATTCAAATCTTTCAACCCTTTTTTGGTCCAGCAGACTAGGACTGTGATGACAGGGCACAAGGATTTTGTCATCTTTCTGCTAGTTCTGCATCTGTGGAATGCAAGTAGAATAGCAGTATTTTCAGGAATAAATCCAGGATCAAGTGGAAAATATAGAATACTTTTGCAACTGGAGCAGGAAAACTCAGATCATATTTATTACCTGTTATTATACTGCTAGCAATACTACTCATAGTGTCAGGGGAAAAAACAAATGTTTAAGATTTGAGTAACTGTTATATAAACAAGTTAATGCAGTGCATGTCTCAAAATGGTCTGCCAAACCACTGATTAAACACAAGCACTGGCCTGACTTCTAAGCAATTATGAACTATTATCAATAATAGTGACCAAGTGAGCCACCAACATCCTGCTTATGTCCTGACATCCCATGAGAAGTGAGCAGAGGCTAAACTATAAATCTCAGAGTATGGCATGGCCTCATCCATAAACCCAGTGTGTCTAATGCGCTATGTCAATTACAGCTGCTAAAGTGCATCTGTAATTGTTATATCAGAAAAGCAGAACAAATTATTACATAAGTACCTGAAATGCTGCTAACAGTTAAGCAGGAATGTGACAGCCTAACAGCACGCTCACAGGTGATTTATTTTTGTTTCTTGTTGTAAGTCACCAAGACTTGAGTTTAAAGCCCATCAACCCAAAAACTCATGGACCAAGTGTAACAGAAACCTGGCTTTTTAAAGAAGTATAGCAAAATAGATCCAAAATCTCAGTACTCTGACATCACAATAGCTGGTTAAAAGGTTAGTGTCTTTATCCTCAAGAAGATCAGTCCTTCAAAATCCCCCCAGTCTACTTGAAACACAGACAGAGTCTTTAGGGAAGCCTAGATATTCATGCAGAAGAGGATAAGCTCAAGTTCTGTGTCTGGTTGCCTCTCCATACAGCTTGGGAAACCAGAGATCTGTGTCCTGGCATCAATAAAGCAGTGTTCTGAGACCTCACAGCTGCCAGTCTCTTCACACAGCCCCAGGCAGCTTTTGAACTTAGATTCTGCATAGGCCTGTATCTAGCCATAAACTAGACACAAGTGTGCTGAACAAGCTAGAAACAAGTGCGCTGAATCAGTAAATATCTTAATGCTTCCCTGGACCTCAGTGTGCCGGGTTTTACCAATGAATGACATCCTGGGATGTCCACATAAAAATCTGAACAGAGAAACCCACATGACATTAGCCTTCTGAAACACAAAAACTGCTCTCCTTAGTATCCTGTAGCATATGTTACCATCAAATGTGGAACCCTTAAATTAGTTGTGAATTGTTATAAGCCCATGCCTGAGCTCAGGATGTCAGAAATCCATCACTTGATGTCAGAACTCAAACTTCAGAAGAACAGAAAACTGTGCCCATCAAACAAGGCTTGCCTTCTCATCAGCACATAACCCCAGAGCAACCTACACAACCAGAACATCAGAGAATTTTGTATCCTAACATTATAGCAGCAAGACAGCAGTCCTGAGCCAGAAACTCTGAAGGCATACAGATATCAAAACAGCAGGGTCAGATTTATTTATCCACAAGCCACACACAAGTGCGTGCTTCGACCTCAGCCAGCAAGATGTGCCAAGTATGAGCTCATGTGGTGCAGGCTTGAGATCTGCCCCACAGAGCAGTAGCTGAGCACAGCTTCAATCAAATGGACCACCTGGGGAGATTGGTACATCTCAGCATGGATAAAGATCGCTCTCAGTCACCCTGCAAATGCCAAAAATAATGAACAAATGCTCCACAAAATCTAGCCAGCTCCAGCCAGGCTAAAATAAAATTAAAAAAAAAAAAAAAAAAAGTTTTTTTTTACCCTCTCTCATAGTATAAAGCAGCCATTCACATGTTACAGCTGGCCTTTTAAATGCAATTTAATCTTGCATAACACATACAGCACAAAGGAAGCAGAACAATGACAGGGGCTCTGATCTAGACATCCACAGGTTCCTGCATGCTTCACAAGGACAAAATATCTCCAGGTGCTCACACACAAAATTAGTTAAGCAAGCTGCATATCTAGGGGACTACACCAGAGGCATGATGAATAAATATTTAAGTATTTCTGATGATTCTTCTCCCTCTATCAGTCCAACCCAATACCCCCTTGATGTATGTATTCATCAGACTCATCCTATTTGCTCATCACTACAGCAACTCAGTGAGTAGACAGGAGGCAATATTTTCCCTTCTCTCCCATGGAACAACTACTGATTTTTGTCACAATTATGGCAAATGTTAAACTGTAATACCTGGTATTTGTATTTCTGCTTCCTACATTCAATGTTCTTTCAAAAGTAGTTATTGTACTGCCACTCCAAGTAATGGAAATCATGAGATAGGTGTTTAAGCATGTTTAAACTTGACTAGTACAAAAATCCTGTAAATCAATTCAAAAGGCATCTCCTTTTTCTTTCCTGTGAGATTTATAATTTATGAGCAGAAGGCATCACATCTAAACTCTTGCACATAATCAGCTGCTAATTGTCACCCTGTCACCTCAGCTCTGCAGACAGCAACTCATGTTTCATT
>JAWWEV010000095.1:33366691-33378179 GCA_035583235.1 Hafferia zeledoni | reverse complement strand
TCTTTGTTAACTACTGGCATGGACAGTTAATGGCAGGGGAGAGAATTTACATAATAATTCCAAACTACAACACTTGTGGAGACTGATGGAGAGATAGCAACTGCCATTTTGTTAAAATAAACTGAAGGGTAAGTAATTTATCTCAAAGGAATATGCTTTTACAAGCCCATCTCCTCCAGTGACCACTGGGGAAAGCAACAAGGAGGATAAGGATTACATTTGAAGCTCTGTTTTAGCTTTTTTTTTCCTGAATCTTTTAATCTTCATCATCTGCATTGCACACACACAAACTGAAGCACACAAACAATCCTCAAAATTTGTTTTCCTTGTGACCTTTGCATCTTTTATTTGCTTCATCCAGAACTTTTTGTCTTCAAAGCAAATCCCTCCTCAAAGTAACCTTACCATTAAAGGAGGTAATTATTACTCTTATTTTCAATGGTGTCAACAAGCAAGAAGTCAATCGGCCAAGAAATGGCAGAATTTTCTTCCATGTATGTATTTTCCTAAGTTCTGCTTTGCAAGCTTTGCACTCACATGCTGGTGGCAGAGTGGTAGGAGATGAGGACTAATTGGTGTCTGAAGTTGTTTTAACAATTTCTCACACCAGAAATCTGACTGTAAGGAAAGATCACAGCAATCCTGCCACCATCTATAAAATTATCTTCCTCCAGAGCTGTCCTACTCAGTTTCCTTTTGGATTTAGTGTTACTGGGAAAATAAACAAGCTTGGGCTATTGTAAAGCACACTGAACTTTAAATGCTATGCAAATAAATACCAAAGAGGAACTACAGAAAGAAAAGCCTTTACACATTAGAAATAAAAAGAAATAATGCAGCAAAGTACCTAAGGAATTTCAATGTAAACATTGTAAATTTCAGAACAAATAAAAAAATTAGTCAATAGCCAAAAAAATGTGGATTAAGTACTTTTATGTTGCAAGAGAAACTGGGAAAGCAAGGAGTTTCTGAATGGTTAGGTGGTGTCAAACAGAAAAGCAATTACTCTCTCATTTCACAAAGCAATGAGAGCCCAGTGAAGCAGCAGTCGATTTTTAGCTTCCTGGTAGACCTAGTAGATGAAAACCAAGTGTCTGTTGGGAAACAAGCTTCTACATGCCAGTTTTAATTTTTATGATTGTCAGAATCTCATGTGCCACATGGTACACAAAATTATTCAAGACTTACAAATTTTCCTGAGACCAGAAGCTTTGTTTATATAGAGCATCAAGGTCCATTAAAGGAAACAAAACTCCCAGTCATCAGTGGGAACAAAGATTTTACACAGAGTTCCACATGCTGCTCCTCGTGTGCACAGAAGGAATGTCCTTACCTCACTTTAATAAAAATGAGCCCCATGCACCGCCTCAGAAGCATCTGGTATTAGGAACATCAGGAATAGATTTAATTTCTTATTAGTGCATTGTGAGATTTGCTAACTATACATATATTTGATCCAGTCACATCAAGTCTCTAATGCAGGAGAAACAAATGAAACACAAGCATACCATTCAGGTAATTTCTTAACAAGAAGTCACCTTCAGCAAAATCTATAGCCAAGGAACTCAAAAACTGCAGTACTTGTACATTCCTCCTTCATACTAATAATCTAACAATCGTAAGAAAAACATCAAAGATCAATGGGAAGAAGAAGGTGTTTATTAAACTTTTCTATGCATACTATCTTTAAAAAAGCAGGTCCAAGTTGCCACCTTTGAAGTTTTTAGACTAGAGTACACTTAGCTCATTTGTGATACCATTAAGGATAAGTCACCAATTCCAAAAAACACACATTGAAGCATCATCACTGGGAACAAAGAAAAGTCGCTTTGAAAAGTAGAGAACATATGCTAGACATAAACTAGTTGCTTCACATACCAGGAACCTGAGGATATAGGCAATGCTATTAAAACAAAAGCCTTTGCAGTAGAGAAAAAAACATCAGAAGTAGGAATAGGGAGAATTCACATTTTCACACCAGGGTGTAAACTGTTACCATTTTTACTTTCTCTATTCTCTCCATGTATTCAAAACGTTCAGGATTACAACCCCAAATTTTTAAGAGAAAAGAGAAGGAAATCAAGCAAACCATACATAGGGGAAACTGTTTTGTTCTGAATGGATAGGGTAGAGAAGTGCAAGGAAAGCTGTTCCTGATTAACAATTTAACAATCCACAAGTCAGTTAAAACAAGGTGAAGAAGTGTTCTTTACCGCCCATTATGCCATCAATCGAAAGAAAGTCTAAGGAAAAGAACTCCAGATACATGGCAAAACATATTCCATAAATCTGTTGCATTTTACCAGAGCACAGACACAGATCAGACTCCCAACAAGACTGAGTAGCTGATGGTGAAACACTTCCTTGGCAAGCAAAGGCAGTGAGCTAGTATGAATCAAACACTCTCTGCCTGGGAACTGCCTCTTTCCAGCCCACTGCTAGTTTCCGAGCCTTGGCAGAGAAGTGAGACGACTCATCAAATCACATGATTTCGTTTATCCAAGGAATATCCAGGGTTTATATTAGAATAACTTTCATACATTTCAACCAGATTTGTAAACTACTGAAAAAATCCAAACTAAACAATGATTTCTGGTGCTTGCCTTAGAGGCAAGGTTTCCCTCCTTTTCTGGAAACTGCACAAGAAGAAAAAATATTTTTATTGTCACAGTTTAACAGTCATAGAGACCAAAGCTGGGTCTAAACCTAACCCTGAAAAATACTGCTCCAAAACCTGGGGATAACACACATCAACACCACTTCTTACAGGGAAGAGATAAGCTGTAGTTCAGACATTTCCAAGGCAAATTCATGCTGAAACCAGAAAAAAACCCCTGTCATGTCATGTTACTGACACCTTCAGATAGAAAATCACAATGTGCAGAAGCTTTACATGTAAAGCTCGTATCAGAATCATCAGAAAGGTAACACTATCTGCTACAAGACGACAAAAATATCATTACCATCTTAACAACAACCCAACTTCTCAGGCTAAAGCTGTCTTAATTTCTCCCATTTTACCTCAAAAGTAAGGCCAGTCAAATTAAAAAAAAAGGGCAAACAATCAAATTATCCAAAGAACCACTCACTATTCAAGGAATATTTTAAATTTGAACAAGTTTCACTGTTTTTCAAATGCAAAAATAGTGAATACCTTGTTTAAATAAAATAATAGTGATAGCAATAATAATCATATCCCTTCAACTTGATGAAGTCAAAACACAGACTTCAATAGCTGCCCCTTTCCTCTTCTGCACTTCCCTGTTACCTTGCCATTTTGTTTTCCTGAGGTTGGTAACGAGTCTCAGGTACGTCTACAAAACCTCAGAGGCCTAGTATAAGTAAATCACGTCAAGATACTGAAAGGATAACTAATAAATTCTTAAGAATGTTAAGAATTGTTCATTGAGTCCAGCCTAAGTCGTTTTCCTCAGGTATCACCTCTCTGACTTGCACAGGAATCACTGCAAGAACTTTACACAGTAGATGGATAGAAAGTTCTTTGGATTACCATATTGTATCTCTTAATCACTCCACTACAGCTATGCCACTGCTAAGAAATCCCCACAAAATTTATAGAGTATGAACAGATCAATGTACAGGATAATATTCCTTTCTACTCCAGTTACTGTTTTGCTTAGCATGTTCCCTTGTAAATACACCTCGACTCCTGCAACGATACCAGCGTAATTTTTAAAACCTTTAATTTAATTAATATGAAATTTGTAGAAAAGTGAGGTTAGGACTACCAATAGCTGTACCGTAACAAAAATCATTTTTAAATTCATATCTTATTAGCTGAAAGACACACTTACTGAGGTTCTGAATGAAATAGCCCTTTCTGTAATTGCCCACATTCTAACACAATAGTTGTGTCTGGTTGAGCCCATATTCCCAGAGTTTCAACCAGCAAATTTACAAGCAACATTATCTCTGCAGATACAGAGGAAAATAGTAGGGGACTGAGTTGCTTTGTGAAACTTTGCAAGTACTCGCGAGTCCTTCTAGATAATACCTACTTGTTGTTATACCTAAATGTATTTTTAAATGATTCTGAGTAATACCATCATAAAGACTATGAGAATCAGGTCTGTATTTTAGGTGAAAAGTCTAAGTCTGAAGCACTTCAAAACCATTACATTAACAATGAATTAAATAAAATTACTTCCACTATGTTACAGAATGAACTAATAAAACTGCTTCAAGTATGCTATAGCAGTTCATCATACAGAAAGCAAATATTTGTGCTGTGCATGTGCTTGAGGGCATTACATGTGTCCATCCACTGAAAAAAAATTAAAAAAACCCAACCACTTATTAAAAATGTAGAGGTATCTTTTTATTTATAAAATGTACAGCAAAATATTAATGAATTCAATGTATACAGTAGGTGTTTCTTGGTGAGAACTACATCTCATTTAGCAGGTCCCATTGTGTGTTCATCAGTATTGCAATCAAATTGCACTCATAATCATTTCATAACGAATGAAAACATTCCAATGTCTTGTCTCACAGCAGAGTTGAGGTTCAAGAATTTGGACTGTGGAGGTAGAGATGATCTGGGAAAATCTGAGTCTTATAAAAGAATACAGTCAAAAATATAGAAGGTTGTTAAGCATAAAGGAAATCTTTAAAAACAGAAGATCACTCTAAAATATTTGCAGCAAACCTTTCCCTCCCTGGATCTTCAATAGATAGAAAATGAAGGTCACATCTCTTAGCCAGCTCTGAGAAAACTGATAGCTCAGATTTCTCTTTTAACTGTGCCCTTAAATTCCACTTCCAGTATCCCCAGTCACTGCTCCACTTGCCGTTCAAATCCATTCAGGCAGTGGGAAGCCCAGTCATTCCCTTGAAGTTTCTGGTGTGAGCTATCCACGTTTCTTCGATTTAATCCAGACTAGTCATTCATGTGCTACATACAGAGCTTTTCAGATTTAGCTCTATTTTAATTCAAGAGATCAAATAAGCCACTAGACCATGCTGGTTCCATGTCAAACTCTTCCAAAATCTTCTTTTGTTTTGATTATTTTCAAAAATCTGGGCTCATACTCGCAGGGAACTGAGAGTTCAACAAGATTACTCTGCTGTCTCCCAGTGCTGCAATGCTTCTGTCATGTTTTCAAAAGCTTAACACTTTATCCTTGGAGACACAGGTAAGCATTATCAACAGCATTTTCAGTGATACAGAACAGTGCCATTACTGTCCCAAATGGTAACTCAGACCACCACAGTGTGGGCCTCTTAACCACTGCACCAGCTGGGCCTACTGTAGCAATCCCCAGGCTTGCTATGATTCCTTGCTCAGAATCGAACTAGTAGTAAATAAGATTTCACTGTATATATAAGACACAATAGAGCACTGACCCTTTCTCCTCACTTAAACACAAGTTAGTCTTCCACATATCAATCAGTCTCCCCTCCCTACTATGTTTGTACACAGCAGCATCACTTCTCTGTAGCATGGTAGTTATAGACAAAATATCAGAGGACGTGACTGTGATTAAAAAAATACATAAACAAAAATAGATTTACTTTTTTTTGGTACTGGCTCACACACACAAAAAACCCCCTTTAAATATTAAAAATCCCTGCCATTTTCTTACTCTTCTTGATCCCACTGTAAAGTTATGAGGGTTTGCTTATAACAGCAGTGCCAATTGCAGCAGACCACCACAGTGTTATTGAGGATGAGGAAAAGACTGAGAGAGAACGTCTGCACCGTGTATACTGAACACACTCAGATATATCCCAAATTCTATACTCAACACTTACACAGGAAACAACCATGGGAACATGTCCTCTTTGTGCCATATGTTCTGTATAACTTACACAAAAGCAAATGCATGCATGAAAACAGCCTGAACCACTATGATTTTTCATCAGTTCATATGACACCAGGCAATGATGAAATCAGTCTTCATAATCTTCACAGGGAGTTGTGCCTCAAGAGACTACTGGCAGACACTGAAAAAGAACTCACAGATCTGATTGAGTACAAATATCACCCAAGTACAGGTAAACACAACTTCAGATTTGCTCATAGCATTTCTTCCTATAAACTGTTTGCGGTGTAAAAAACCCCCTAAAATTAGACTAGTCTATTAAAAATATGGTGTGCAAGAATATTTCTAAGCCAATGAACTGGGTGCACATCTGTTACAATTGAGGTAGATTTTCTTGTTCCAAATACATTCTATCATATACTTCTGTTTTCAGCAATGCTAAACACACTTTATCTTTAGTCTCTTTCAAGGCAGGTACTTTGGCTAACTCTTTGATGCAGAAAGTGTGTTCTCTTCATCCTCAGGTCCTGTAGGTTTGCTGTTTCCTCTTAATGTTAAAAATGAGTATCTCAGTCCTCCTGCCATACTAAAGAAAAGAGAATGAACAGCAATGTTATTAACCACAGTGTTGACATTATAGATGTCATTTCATAGGTATATACTTTTCCTTCCAAAGGATTAAAGAACACCAGCTAACATAAATTAGGAGTGCCTCAGAGCTATGTAAACCACCTGAAAAACCAGCCTCAAGCAGGCAAAAATCAATTACTCGTTGCTCACAGAGATTCAAATACACAGATGTCAAAGTACAAAAAATATGTCCAAGCACAAAAAGTAACAACTCCCAAGTTAGAATTTATATTCAATGAGCATAACTTATTTAGGCAGTGTTCTCGCTTCTCACACCACTTGGCTCAGAACTGCTGCTCATAAGAAAAAAACCAAAAGCATCAATTCAATCCCACATAGTAAACTGCACAGTTTTACTAAAATTTCCATAATTAAGACCCTACCACAGTTAGATTTGATATCTGAAAACAGACACAAAAAGATGTAACTAACTGTAATGCATTTTACTTCCTGAGGCAGTGTTTCATTAGGCTAGTAGTACCAAAACCACATCACCCAAGTGACCCAAAACCCCCAAAACATAAAACTTCCAAGAAATTTTCAGCTTTAACAAAAAAGGCTATTCAAGTTTCACTAACCAAATATTTAGGCCTATAAAGTTTAACACAGAGAATATGTAATCTCCACCAATCAACATTCCGATGTAAGCAATGGATATATTCTGAAAGGAAACAAAAGCCATTTATTTATTTAAGTCAGGTTTCATCTCCATGAATCTAAGTGATAGTGATATCAACTAATTTACTTTTCTAGGAAAATATATATACTCTGTTACTGACCACTCCAAAATCAGCACTTAAATTCCTTTCATGGGATGCCAGCCTTACGGATAATGTAGCAGTGAAACAGAATAATAAAATCAGTATGTTTACTAAATGAGTGCAATGCACTGAGTGTGACTTTCTGGGTGAAAAAAAAAGTAAGAGAAGAAAATCAGCTATTTGATAGTAGGCAAAACTAGCTATGGTCACCTTTTGCAATCTGTTCATAATCTTTGGAAGCCTCCTTCAAATCCCATGTATTTTAAGTGGGTTTTGGGTTCTCAAGCACAGAAAGGATGCCTTAAAGTTGCAAGAAGATTCCATTATTACTTTAAAAAGGTTATCTGCTTACTTTGCCAACTAAACATGCACTGAAAACACTGGGCACCAGTGCCAGACAGGTACAGTTTAAAGTAAAAGATACTACCTCCTACCCACATCCCTCAAGTTTTGGAAAAATTGTCTCCTAAAGACAAGGAAAGCTATATAAACGTGTGATCATTTTACTGACACTTCTGTTGCTTTCAAATGTTTTTGCAGCTAGGCTGGATGACAACATTATTTCTACCAGTCTCTGTTGGAGACTGCTGCATCATAAACTGCTTCTCAACTTAAAGCTGCACAAAGTGTCTCAAAGACTATTATAGCTTAGAAAATAGCAATGATGTTGCTCTGACTTAATGGTTTGATGTAGATATATAAAATTAAAAAGAACACTTTCAGGGCCACAGAATGAAAACCAATAGATTAATCTTGCCAGCTTTCAAAAAAAGAAAAAAAAAACCTGTAAAAAGGGAAGTACTATCCTCCTTTTGCAGATTTTGTTGTGCAGGAGGTATTGTTTTCCTTAGTCACCCATACAAGCAAGCACCTTGAGGACTGCTATTCCTATTCCTTAACTAGTTTGAATTCTGATAGTGTTTGGTCCACAACTGCATAGGTTTTATCTTCTGATCAAGCTCTTCCAGCTTTACACCTTTGTGTCTGTCTGCACACTGGCCTACAAAAATGGTGCATTGGCAGTCAGTGATATTCCCAGTTCTGACATGCTGGTCTCATCAACACAAAGAAAGCTGTACCAATTTTAAATTAAATTGGGTTAAAGAAAACAGACTGTAAAGACACCACGTTCAGTTTTTAAGATATGCATGTTTTGGTGTTGATCAAACTAACTAGAATTTGTACAAACCCAAATGAAATCATCCATTCAGCTAGAACACAAATACTCACACAGGGGCTGAAGAAGTTAACCACAGTGCAATACATTCCTTACTTCAACTTAGCCATTAATCTTTGTGTTGGTTTAAAGTCAAATATGGGGGTGGGAACTCCAGTAAAATGAGTCTCCCTTCCCTTTTTTATTCCCTACCAATGCAGAGAGGCAAAATGTGAGTAGGTTTAAGTGAAAAAATAACAGTTTGCTGACAACAAAGATACAAAGAAAAATGGCTTAAATCAAAAAGGCTGGAATTGGGTTTTAGCTTCCTCCACTCTCCAACCCTCAGGACAAAAACAAGAGATAGAATAGTGGGGGCTTCTTTGCTGGACCACACAGCTCAGGAGAACAAAGGAAACAATATGGTAAACTAGTTTCTGCAGTCCTACGCCCTTCCTGCAACCAGAACACAGTGGAAATAAATAAATGCAAACAGGTCAAAGCAAAACCTGGACAGCAAGTTCATCTGAGTCAGGGGTTGTTCTGCTAAAAATGCCAACTCAGCAATGGCAACACGGGTGCAGGGACTCCCACTCTGTCTGTGGCACCAGAGGCTCCAAGCAGCAGTGGGCTTCCAACAGCAGTGGCTGGGGCAAGGGCGAACCCTGGGCTGCTTTGAACCCAGGACAGCGCAGCAAGGTGGCAACTGCTGGCCTGCTATAGTTCCAGTGTCGAATAGCTCCAGAGAAGCGGGGACTCCCAGCTTGCTGCAGTTCCAATGGCAAAGAGCTGCAGTGAAGCAGTGACTCCTGACTTGCCACAGTTCCCGTGGCAAAGAGCCATTAAGTGGCTGTGGCCAGGACTCAGAGCAGCTCCAACCCACGGCACTCCCCTCTCAAACACCACATGCCAGGTGGTGGATTGACCTCTTCTGAAAATGTATGGTATGAATATTCACTGCTATAGCTCCATTCCCTGGCTTGTAACTATAACATTCTATATCTATGTATCAGCCGCAATGTTCAGCCCAAAGTAAAAGTGGGTTAATCTGTACCAGTTCACCTGCACTTGCAACAGGCCACTCTGACTAACACACAATAACTTAGTAAAGAACAGAAGCAAGTGATAGTACCTGATGAAACATACTTAAATATACACCTTTTCATTAAAGTGGTTTGAGTTTCTCTTGCAGGAAAACCAAAAATAAATCAATACTAACATTGCTTTCTAGAGCATATGTGAGCTTCAATGGCAGACAAAAAGGTCAATGTGATGTGACCTTGTTTTGGCACAAGTACTGTCTCGGTATTAGCTCTCATTTTGAGTTTCCATCTCAAAGTGCAATCAGGAACATTGCTGAGCCAATAGTCTTTGAGCATTCTTGTTTCCCTCTTCTGCTCCATAACTCACCTTGATGGCACCAACTACTGTTGTTGTGAGTGCAGAATTATAATGACTGCATAGGACAGTAGAATACATCAAGAGAAACCTAAATAAAAGAGAAAATTTTATAAATTCCTGTCAGGGACCTCAGAAGTTCAGCAACACTTTGAGATGTTCAACATTTTTTGGACCAGTATTCTTCTAGGATCTTTAGTTCCACCTGTTTCAAATCCTAAAAAAAATTTCAGTGGATCTGTATTTTAAGTTAACAATGTACATATACGGGATATCCAAAATACATGTTAAAATGTGATTCTTGAGCTCTAACAGAATCACTGAGCTTTTTTAAAAGTCAGTATTTGAAATTAGTTTGACCCCTTGGTAACATGAAAGAGCAACTCATTCTTCTGTTCTTCCCTTGGCTCTGCAGTTCCAATAGGAACAAAGCAGTTTCACTACTTTTGAGCCTCCCACATTTTTCCAGCTACTTTAAAGAACAAACATACTGAAACAATTCCTGTACTGGAGGACTTACATGCTATTAACTGCAAAAAAGTCAAATGATCAGAAGAGACAGAAGAGAAAGTACAGAAAGTACAAAGCTAAATATCATGTTGTTAAGTAATGTGTTGTGAGGTCAACAATACAGATAGTAGTGAAATAGTTATTTGCAACATTAGAAATAATTAAAAGTCACAACAGAAGCCTGGCGGGGAAATTTTTTTTTTCTCTGAACTTATAACATAACTTATTAGTGAGTCTTACATTTCAGATTTGTAATATGAAACACTGTCATGAAAACACCTTGCTTGATTCCCCTGTCTCCTTACCCCAACAAGCAGGAAATAGTAAATTGGAAGACAAATAAAAAATTTGTCCAGTCCTGGAAATGTATTGCCTATTAAAAAAAGAGAGAGAGAATTATGTGCTATATAGTCAACTGCAAACACATATAAAACATACTTAACATGAAAATATGCAAACTCACAAATACATTTAATTTATACTAAAATTATGAATCATTTATACTGCTACCAGAAACAGTTCATCTAATTTGAGAGACAACAGGATGACAGCACCCATGATAACTAGACACATACTTGTAACATGTATAGTAGTGCAGATACACAACTGCACAATATAAGCAATTAATATAAATACAATACAGATACTAACACTGTGATTAAAAATACATAATAGATGTTGACATGAGACAGACAGAAACCGCAATAAAAACATCATTTCCTTGAAATCTGTTTCACGCCACAGATTCAATCAATCATGAACAGCTTTCAAGGCCCAAGCCTGCATTTTTGAGCATTACTAAGGTCTCTCCTCAATGAAGGTTAACAAAAACGCTCAATTATCACTTTGAAGTCTCCTTAATGACGTGCAACAAACAAATACACAGTGCCACACAACAGTCACTAAAAACATGTCACAGATACCTTTCCATCTCTAGTAACTCCAGGATATGCCTCATTTTAATCTGGTTGGTTAAGGTCGCCTGTATTAGCACAAAATTCAGCAAAGGCTGAACACATCCCTGAGAAACAGGATGAAGGCTGTTAGTCCATGCTGAGCTGCAGCTAGCTGAGCCTCCACCCCCCAAGGCAATAGGTAAGACAGATTGTTGGAATTCTATTTGGTATTTGGCTTAAAAAGCAAGCTGTGTGCTGAACTGCATGTTAATTAGGTGATGTGACTTTAAGAACTATTTAATGAAGTCCGAGATGCCTGCTGCAGAGTTCTCAACAGCTGCAAGTGGTCAA
>JAWWEV010000095.1:33341920-33356666 GCA_035583235.1 Hafferia zeledoni | reverse complement strand
GCAAAAAGCAATAACCAATAAAAAGTAGCAAAGTGTGAAGCAAGTTACTGTTATTAGTATTAAGGTAGCAAAACACATTTAGTAAAGGAGATGCTTATAAAGTAAGAATCAAAGTAGCTGTTAGCATAAGATGTAAGATAGAATGTATAAGGAATAAGCTTTGTAAGAAAGTAAAGTTTAGAAAGTAAAGTATAGAAAAAATAGAAAGCACATGGTCTTCTCACCCCTACATTGTTCCAAGAGGTAGAAGAAGGTAGTACAAGCTGCAGCAGCTACCTCAACAAAGACATGGCATTTCCCCCTCTCTGCTGGAGTTTAAACTCCAAACACTTTTTATACCTTTTTTTTTCCTTCATGTGGTTTTGTGTGACTAAAAGTCAATATTTTGGTGAGGTGACACAGATGCCTGAGAGGGGGGTAGCTCCTTTACTGGCCATAGAAGATATTGTAAAGGGAGGCCGTGTCATTCCTTAAACAACACTCCCTCCTATGTTAATGGTAGCAGTTTGAAAGCCATTGTCCTCGGCCAGGAGCATCCCTCCAGGGGGCCTGAGGCGTTTCCCTCAACCCATCAGGGCTTATCAGGGGCCACCACCCCACACAGGAGCATAAGTAACAATAAATATTCAGCCTGTCAACATAAGTTTGCTAAAAATTTTGCAATGCACTATCTCTTCTGCAGACTATTTTTGGAATGTTTAGGTTTATTTAATTTATAGGCCAAAAACATTGTATTATCTTTCCTCTGAAATTCATCCATTGTAAAAACAAAATTACAACATCCAGCACAACACCAGAGATCAGCGAATCATATACTTAAAAACAGTCAAGAACTCCAAAGCTTCATTGCTAAAATAAGTATTTCACTACTTTAAAACTCTAGCTGAAAGCCCTGAAGACATAAACCATTTCAGTAGTGACAAGTAATGATTATCTTAATGTCAAAGCAAAAGTTGGCAAAAGGATGAAGAGTTTGTTTAAGCATTCTTGAAAAAGTAAAGAAATGGAACAATGAGCAATCTGTTGTCTGATTCACTGTGACTAGTCAAATACAGCACTACTAGCAATATGCCAGTCCTGGCTGCTACAGTGCTGACTGCCCCCAGCCTATTCAGGGTAGTCTTCCAAAGGACAGATACTATTAGGATAAAGAAAAGGGGTGCTGTATGGTGTTAATGCCTTTATACTGACATTAAAGTGAAGTCAACAACAGAGAGGGAGCACAGTGGGACTGAGGGAGGTGGAGGGAAGAAACATCTCAAGGTCTCAATGAGTTGTTTATATGTGGAACTCAAAGCTACCCACTGGGAAACCTTTCTTATTCCAGAATAAAGACGGATTGTCCATTTTATGATTGACACCACAGACTTTCCACCAAGATTTTTACATATAGAAATGCCAATGTTTTGAACATGCATTAAGAATGAACAAGCCTGCAAGATGTTCATAGTAAACCTCACAGAGATAGTAAGACAAGATTCTGCAATGAAGATGCTGGCCTGAAAAGCTTTAACATCTGAGCCCTGCAGCAGGGCTGGAAATTATCCCTGCATCTCCGAGCAAACACTGACCAATACCATGCAACAAGACATAAATATATGGGCTAATGCATCAAAGTAAAACTCCAGCAACATTACACACAGATGCAAAAATCTACAAGGATCATTGTTGCAGTTATTTCACATCCCTAGTTCCCCAAACTGAGGTAATAAGAGGTTCTACTTGCTCTGCCCTGCTTCTTGAGACCATATACACTTAAGGTCTGTACGATGTAGCTACCTGCTACTTACAGTATTTTCAGTGGGCATTATGTTAGCCCCGCCTATGGAACACAAATCCTACATTTGGAGTGAACTATTGTTCAGGCTTTTGGTCTATCACATGTTCTTTTTCTATTGTTTCATCACATGCTCCATTCAGATTTTCAAGCAGCCTTTCTCCCTCGATGCTGTGTTCAAAAGTCTTTCACAAACACGTATCTCCCATTGATCCCACAGAGAGCAGTACATATGCAGAAAAACATTTCAGGAGTATGAAAGAGTTCATCCAGCTGTATGAAGGTACAGCACCCTTTCCCATGTACTCCATAACAAAATGGCACCAGATTTATCTGCAAACAGAGATTATCTCTACAGCTCAAACACACGAGAACATTGCAAAGAAATTAAAATTATCAAATCCAATATTAAACAAAAGAAAGATACAAACAATCTCAGTTGACAAACGCATGCAAAGTTTTTTCTTGTCCGCATAAGAAAGAATGCTACTGTAAGAAATAACTCCTTCCTATAAATATCAGGACGTATGTAATCCTTACCTTCACAGGTATACTTTTGTCAAAATCAGGGAAGTGAACAATATTATTTAATTTTGACACATACAAGATAAGTACAGTGGCTGCCATCTAAACAAAAAAAACCAAGAAGTCGTGTAAGAGCAAAATTGTAATGTATGAATGAAAGAACTGCTTCAAAGACAAAATCTTTACACACAATTAGCAAATACTAGGTATTATGCATTCTCTGAAAGAACAACACAGCATGTAATTAAAAAACTGAGATAACTTTATTCTTATCAAATTTCCCAGCTATTTATTTAAAAGTAAAATACACAAATGCACTTTCCTATCCTGAAGAATATTAGTGTCACTCTGTGAAACAATATATGCTGAAAGGGAGCTGACTAAGTAAAACAGGACACAATCATAGATTAACCATGAAATTTTTACTCAAAGAGTTGGTTAGTTCTGCAAAATCACTCCTACAGGGGTTTTTTTGGTAATGCAAGATAGTGGTTGTACACTGATCAGTGTGTTGATAACATGAGGAATAAATAATAAAGGTACAGACAGAATGAAGAACAGTATCTTCACAATCACACATCACAAGACTTAATACTGTCCCCAGGGAGTCAAAAAGGGTAAAATTTTTCTTGTAGAGAAATACAGTAACTGCCTATCTCGAGGATGCAGTGGAGTCATGTTCTGCAGACTAAAGCACTATACCATACTATAGGCACCTCACAAATTGTTCAGGGAAACCTTTAATGATCAGTCCACAAAAAAATGGAAATGCCATTAAGTCTTAGGTTCTGCAATGAAACAAAGTCATACCATTGCATGAATTATTGCTGCATTTTCTAGTCTTCCACTGAAACATGATCTGTGTTTCCCTGAGCAGTTTGGATGTGCAAATCTCTCCCTCTCTCACATCATAAAGACTTTAGGAAGTATTTTATTCTCTCCAGCACCAAACAGCAAAGATGTCAAGCTTGCAGTACCCTGATTTAACCCCTTTCTCAGTATGCTCAGGCATGTAACCTTGACAGAAAGTAAATCCTCTTTAAAATGTATTTGCCTAAACAAAACTTGCTTCAAGGCTTCATCTTTCCCAGTGATTCCTCTGCAGTCCCACATTCTTTTTTATGGACCATGTCTGAAAACATTTGAACATTGATTTAATTATGAGACCTACTAACACACACACACACAAAAAAAAAAGGAAATACTTCTGCTGCAGTACTGTGATTTGCCCACAGGCAAATAAAGCAACAAAGAATCAAAATTCTGTGCTGGTCCTATTGCAAAACTGCTGGGAAATGTGGGATAAACTTATGAGGAAATACATGGTTTGGCTACAAATAGGGGCAATATGTTTGCATATAAACCACAAATGCTCAAGGACTCTGACAGGATATATGCACACCCTGGAAAAACCTTGACAATTTTGAAGGCCTGATCTCTTAATTACTGAACTTTACAAGGGGAAATAAATGGCATTCCCAGTCTTTTACATGACTCTATTCAGGCAGTAATTTTGACCTGAGCTTAAACTTTCCTGTTCTCAATAAAACAAATTACATTTCTTTACAGTCTATCTAATCCAGACGACAAGCCGCTCAGTATAACCGGGATTTGGCCCCCTAAAATCTACCTTAATTATAATTAGTTTAACTTACAAAACAATGAGTGCTTCTAGGATGTTTTACTCATGAACATACCTGTCCAATTCCAAGAAACACTGGCGATGGGAAGCTGAAAAGGATTAACATATATTTAATACTGAGGAACTGAAAAAAAAATTAAGGAAAAAAAAGTTTAAATTCAATACCAAAGTCAACAACTGATATGAGGGTGACTGGTCTATGTTTCAGAAGAGCTTAGGACTACACTTATTGTGGTCTTAATATTTTATTTATGCAGCAAAACACAATCCAAATAATACTGCAAATGCACAGTTGATCAGTTCTAAACTGCTAATTGTTTGGGGGATATTTGTAAGTGAAGGTAACACAGTTGGCAAACTTGTTTAACAAGGCATCATTTTTTGAGTGGCCTCATGTATAAATTATGCATCTTCACATAGTACAGTAATCTCTTGCACTTGCTCTAACTTGGAAGCTTAACCCTGCAGTCCAAACACACTAGCAACATGTTTTTGTAAAAATCAAGTTCCCAAGAAAACGTAGAAACATTTATTGTTTGCTAAAACAGCTTTGTTCCTACCGAAACCCTTCAGTTAGCTTTACTTGAAAGCATAAATAGAATCATAGAACGGTTTGGGTTGGAAAGAACCTTAGAGAATCATCTGGTTCCAACTCCCTGCCATGGACAGCAACACCTTCCACTACTCCAGGTTGTCAAGAGCCTCATCCATCCTGGTCTTGAACAGCTCTAGGGATGGGGAGTCCACAACCTCTCTGGAGAATCTGTTCAGATGCTTCACCATCCTCACATTTAGAATTTCTTCTAATAACAATCTAAACCTGCTGTATTTCAGCTTAAGGCCATTCCCCTTTGTCCTATCCCTAAATGCCCTTGTAGAAAGTCCTTCTCTAGCTCTCTTGTAGCCTCCTTTAGGTATTGGAAGGCCAATAAGGTTTCCTTGGAATCTTCCGTCTCCAGGCTGAACAACCCCAACTCTCTCACCCTGTCATTATAGGAGAGGTGCTCCAGCCTTGTGAAAAGCTTAATGGCCCTCCTCTGGACTCATTCCAACAGGTCAATGGTTTGGAGACCTGAGACCTGGACACAATATTCTAGGTGGAATCTCATCAGACCAGAGGGGGAGAATCCCCTCCCTCAACCTCTTTTGAAGCACCTCTTTTGAAGCAGCTCAGGATGTGGTTGGCCTTCAGTGCTGCAAGTGCACAGTGCCAGCTCGTATTAAGCTTTTTGTCCACAACCACCTGCAAGTCTTTCTCCCCGGGACTAGTCTCAATCCATTCTCATCCCAGTCTGTATTTGAGTTTGGGATTGCCTCAACCTAGGTGCAAGGCCTTGCATTTGGCCTTCTTGAACTTCACAACTTCTGCATGGTCCCACATCTCAAGCCCATCAAGGACCCTCTGGGAGGCATCCCTTCCCACACAGCTTGGTGTCATCAGCAAACTTGCTGGGGATGCACTCAACCTCACTCTCCATTACACCAACAAAGATATTTAACAGTGCCACCCAGTACCCCTGAGAACACTGCTCATGACTGGCCTACACTTGGACACTGACTCATTGACTGCAGTTCCTTGACTGTGACCAACCAGCCAGTTCCTCATTCACTGAGTGGTTCATCCATCAAAATCACATGCCTCTCTCGTTTAGAGACAAGGATGTTACATGGTCAAATGCTTTGTACACTCTAGGTAGGTGATGTCTATTTCACTTCCCTCATCTACCACTGCTGTAATCCTGCTGTAGGAGGCCACCAAATTTGTCAGGCACGATTTGCCCTTAGTGCAGCCATGTTGGCTGTCACCAATCACCTCCTTTTTCACCATGTCCCTCAGCATAGTTTCCTGGAAGATCTGCTCCATGATTTGGCCAGGCACTGAGGTGAGAGAGACCACCTTGCAGTTCCCTGGATACTAGATTTTTAGTTCCAGGAAACTAATTCCTGCTAATACTATTAGTAATACTAATTATACTGATAACACTAATTAGCACCCAAGGAATCAGAGATCCATGGATTCAGATATTTGAAAGTTGGGAAGGCAGGAACTTCAGCAGAACACCTGAAAAGCCTGAGTGCCTCCATTTTCTCACCTAAATCTACACCAAGTTCAAACTAATCTAACTGCAGCAGTAACTCATCATTCTCTATATGCTTAGTGAAATACAAGCAAAGAAGTTATTTATGTTGGATAGCTGCTTTATGCCATTACCAGCAGTGTCTGGAGCCTCTCAGCCCAAAAGCTGGTTAAGGAGCATCCTGAATGTGACAGCTTCTGTTGCCTTCCAGCAGTCAGTCATATGACATTTTGCTAGACTGCAGTGTCTGGGATGGTCACACAAACCTGCATTCAGGGGGTATAAATAAACCCCATTTCATTCTCTGTGCACATCTGTACTAACAAATGCCTAAAAAGGACCCACGTTCTCAACAAGCTTTGCAATTTTCCATTATCACAGAAGTCAACAGAAAATGAACCAGAAAGTGGGATGGGAACAAAGGATTAGTAAAAGAAATAAGCATGATGAACCACGGCAGGAAGGCCAGAAGGGCACTAGTCCCAGCACAGAGAAAGTGTTAAGAGCAACCAGCAGCAATAAGAGATTCTGGGAAACAGAGGTAATATGGGGGAAAAAAGGCAGAAGAACAGGACTTCCATTTATAATCATGTAACATCTAAACTGTATTTTAACACTGACAGCCAGTCCTTAAAAAGATGGAGACTTCACTCACTTGTACTATACAGATTTCTCCAGACATTTGTGATCTGCAGAGCCCTAAACATTCTCAGCAGTGCTAAAAGCTCCTTATACAAAATTTAGGTTTACTGATGGACATACTCTCGTGGATGTGCTAGACTTATGACAGGGACTTACAGGGAGCTGCAGTTTACATGACAAAAGCCACTGAAACCCAAAATCTCAACTCGCCCCATGTATCATTTCTGAGATGCTGTATTGCAGCTGTTACGTGTTCTAACAGCATCAAACATTAGAAAATAACATCAAGTTTGGCTTTCTAACTTTCTTTTCCTTTTGTTTCTTCTTGTTCTGATTTTGGTTCATGATGAGCTAAACCACAGCAAAACCAGAGCAAAGATTTTAAGTAAAATATATTAATGGTGAGAAAATAACAGCCACAGGACATAGAATATCTTGAGTTAGAAGTGACCAACAAGGATCATCGAAGTTCAAGCACAAATCCACATCGAAAAGTATGGAGTGGAATGCTCAAGTTCCTCTATTTCCCCCAGCGGCAAGAGTAAGAGTAAAATGGAAGGTGCAGTTAATTCAGTTGCTTTACACAGTGGTGGATAATGCTAATTACCACAATGATTCCACATGAGAATTAATCCCCCCAACTCAAAGACTGAGTCCTTCAGTGTTTTTATGATTACGCAATTTTACGAGGTTCACGTTTTCATTTCTGGCTCCCTCAGAACAGGAATGTGCCAGCAGGACCGTAACAGGACTGCCAGGCTCACTGAGCTGTTCCCCCGAAGGTGTCTGCGGAGCTGCGCTCAGCTGGGCTGCCGCAAACCCTGCGAGGCAGCCTGGGCTGCGGGGCTGTGCCCGGCGTCGGGCGGTGCTGCACAGCTGGCACGTTCTGGGCACAAATGTGGTCCGAAACTGGAAAAACTGGCCCGGCTTTCAGCACATTCCCCGCGAGCTGCCTGCCCGTGAACCCGAGCTGCGCGGACGCCCGTGGTTCTCGAGGGAACCCTTCCCCGACGAGCAGGGACCGCCCGGCACCGCCGTACCAGCACCCGCGGCGGGGATGCCGGGCCTGGCCGGGCCCCTCCGCCGCTCCACAGCCGGCTCTCACCTGTAGGCGCTGAGCAGCGCCTTGTTGACCAGCACGAGGAGGAAGGAGCACGTCCCGTAGAAAAGCGCCGAGAGCACCCTGGGCAGCGTCGGGGGCGCCGCAGTGCCGCCCGCCTCCTGCCCGGCGCTCATGGCGGCGCGGAGCGGGGCGAGCAGGGCCTCAGGGCCGCCGCTCCTCCTCCTGCTCCCCGCCCGGCCCCGGCCAGCTGCTTCCCCGGGGCCCGGGGCTGCGGCCGCGCCTCGCCTGCCGGGGGCGCTACCGCTCGAGGGGCCCCGTAGCGCCGGCGCCCGACAGCGCGGCTCCGAGGGCTTGGCTCGGCTCTGGGGGCTGAGTTCCGCGGGCTCGGCTCCGGCGCTCGGGTCGCCGGCCAACTCGCACGGCTGAGCTTCGCGGGCTCGGAGGACTCGCGGTGAAAGTCCAGGGCCCCGGGCCGCCGCGTCAGCAGCTCCCGAGGTTCAGCGCGAACCCCGCCAGCATCCGGCGCCACCGTCCGGGGCTGGTGTTCAACCAGCGCTCCGAGCGCTCGCCCGCGGGGAGGGGAGAGCTCCGAGCCCGCGGAGGCACTCGGGGCAGGGAATGGGCTGCAGCCACCCCGCGGGCCTCCCACGGCTCCTGGCCCGGGCTTGGCACCAGAGGGACTCTCACAAGTTTGTCAAACTGTAGAAAACGCTCCGTGGAATTTGCCTCGGGTTTAACTTGGGTCAAATTTTGACCAACTGTGGAAAGCAATGCTTTCACCCTCTGCTGCAGCAAGTCGGGCTGCCGGGTTTACAGAAACTAGGAAGAGGCTGAGTATTTAACAATTACCCAACGACACACATTAAACCTGAAAATTAAACCAATTTTTTATTCAAAGCATCTATTAGAATGACAGCACATCAACTCTTCTCCTTTTAACTCATGACAAACTACAACTTAATCTTTGAAAGCACTGAACACTTCCTGATTTCTTGTATGCAATCACTTAATAAAACAAAAAACAGTCTTCCGCACTGCACTTTTTTTTAACTTGTTATTTTACCCAAAACGTGCATGATCCAAAACTGCTTCAGCTGTCTGAATTTTGTCTACAGCCAAGCACAATTCAATGTACTTGTGATACTTGAGGAAATATCCTGCAAGTTGCCCAAAGCATTACAACTGGCTAGGGGAAACAAAATTCTCATGAGGTCACAAATAGAGTCTGCAACTGGCTGGTAATTAGTCTTCTGCCCTGTGAAATATTACTCAGGAGAATTCTGAGTTATGACTCAGAATTACAACAGATTTATGTTCAGGGCTCATTCTGGGATCGGATTATTTGCATGAAGCCAGGTTGTCAATAGCATGTAATTTTTTTGAGAAACTCAAAACATACACACATGGATTATCAGTTTTACATAGGCTAAGAAGCCCTGTACAACTAGTGTTTCCTGTTGTTTTCAGGAGCTGAAGCAAAAGTTAAACCGTATCACTGGTGAAAAATTATTTACATTCAATGAAAGTGATCTTTTCTAATTACTCAATTACTCTTTAGTTAAGCACATCAATACAACATTTAAACAAACTTGGTTAATGAGATTTTTCAAACACAACATGTTATCAGAGAACACATTTCAATAGTTGCAGTTCCTGGTGTAAAACCACTCTACTTTTCTGAAACAGCTGTATGCATTTGGTCAGCCCTTATCAACTGATCGATAAAACGACTTCTTCCTCTTATTTCAGTGAGAGGCAAAGAGACTTCCCTTCTCATCTGAATTTCCTGACCTTCAACAAGAGGAAGGAGTTAAAGCAAGCAGGTCAGGAAATGCACATTATTAATATCCCCTTATGCAGTAGCTTAAAAATAATAACCAACAACAAAACCACAAAATAAAGTCTAATTTAAAAACAAAGTTTTGTTGGAATAATAGCAATGTCTGGCTGCTTTCAAAGCAAAATATGGAAAAAAAGATCACCATGAGACAATGCTACTGAAAGTATACAACATTCACAAACTGACAAGATACCCTGTCGAACATTATATATCAGCATCTGAGTACTAGGCAGCATTCTGTAACTTCATTTATTTGGGCAATATATGAAATCACACTGTTAACACACTTGTAACTATCTTTGGAAGCCTATTTTCTAACTGTATAGTGAATACTTTTCTGCAGTGTTTAATTCATAGCTGTGCTACGGTTAGTGAACACAAAATCAGCATGTTATCCTGAAGTAAAGCGGTAAGGTGGCTTTATGCACAGAAAGTATGAAGGCTTCTATTTCCTAATCATCATATGCAATACTTTAAAACTTAGTGTTTGCTAATAGAAGATCTGCAATAGTTTACTACAAATCCATACCACCCTGTAAATACCCCCTATAATAACAAAATCAAGTGCCAAATCACTACAGGGTCAAAAAACATCTGAAAAAATATTCCAATTGTTTACCTTTGTCTAGACTTTGCAAGACTAATCATTTTCAGATAAAACAATGTGCAAAAGTTCCCAACGTCACATGTTAGGAGTAACAAGTGCTACCAAGAGATTCTGCTGAAATCAAATTAGAAAAGGTAAAGCAGCCAAGTCAAGCCTCATACCTTGAGCAGTCACAGTGAAGATACTGAACAATCTTACGGTTTCCTGCATGAAGCAGTTTCTTTTCCTCTGCAAGCTGAGAAAATTAATATTTGCCTTTCACGTAGGTGATACAAACTAAATATATACTAACATAAGAAAAACACAGCTTTGTTGCTGTTTAAAAGTATCCCCAGACTTACCACTTCTATAAATTTGCTTAAATAGTCAGATAAATACTTCTCTTTTTGTCAGCCTTCTTTGGCCATATGTACCATTCTGCTAATTGCAATCACTTTGTTCAGAAAGTGCTTCCTGTGAAAACTGCTTCAAATAAATGAGTTAACCTTGCAAAATCTAGCTTCCCATGACATGTAAATTTGCCAACCCTGCATTATGCAGTCACATATTTACAAAATTCTTTAAACTTTACATCTGTCTTCTACCTCATCAAAAGTGCAATTCTCTCACCCCATGTTATGGGGCAACAACATTCTTCATAAATTCTACAGAATAGCAGCCTATGATAAGCAAATAAGGTGCTTAGCTTATGCTCAGGATCCTAACTGGTTAAGTAACACCAGAAAGTAACTTGGGAGTAGGCAGAGACTGTTCCTATCTACTGAAGCAGGGGTGCCACAGCTAAGTTTGCAAGCTCAATGAGAGCCAGCGCGCCATGCATGCGCTCACGCTGCTCCTGGAGGCGGCGGTGGCAGGCAGCTGAATGAGCACTGTTTTTCTGTTCATCATCCTCTTCATCAGACTGAAGATACTCCACTGGGTCCTGCTGTTCCTGATCCGTTTTCTGAATTGCTTTGGTTTTCAAAGCAGCAGCACGCTGCTCTCTAGTCTCCCAGTATCTGTAACATCAAATGTGGGGAATACTTGTAAAATAAGTACAACTGAATTGCAGAGCAACATTTCAAAAATGGAGAAAAGCTTCCAACTTAGCATGCGACTTAGCACTACATTTATCTTTCAGCACTTAATGGTAGCATTTGAGCTGTCAGAAACCTTTTTTATTCAGTATTTTAAGTGTAAAGTGCCTGAGTGAACATCTGTAATAGATTTCTCTCTACCTGGTGTTCAAAGCAGGTATTTCTCCCTAGGTATACACAGTTGTTGCCCCTCACACAAATGCAAATTTAGCAAGACTGTAGCACTAACTAACAAGGTATTAGCAGGTGTTCATCAAGCAAAGAAAAGCACGTAAGAAGAGAGCAAAAACAGAAGCAAAGCAAAACATGAAGAAAAAGTCTCACGAGGAACTAACTGTCTTGACCAGGAGTTCCTAGACTTTAAGGACAGGCAAAGTTGGGCTGATACATACTGGAAGAGCAACCAGTTTTGGTTTTTTGGGGTTTTACTGTTCCAGAAAATAAAACGCTTTCTCAGACCACCCTTGTAAGTATTTCAAGAAAGGTGACACCATGAGGGAACTTACTTTGCTAGCCACTCAGCCACAGCTTTATTGTCAGCTGTTTGCTTCTTATTCAGCCTGTCTGTGAGCTCTTCCCTCTTCAGTCGGGCATATGGATGTTTTGGGCAATGACGGTTTGCATGTGTAAATCTGCTTAAACAGCCTTAAAAAAACAGAGTGAAAATGAAGAAAGTGTTATGGGGAGCAGCCAATCAATGAGTAAGCACAACATCTGTGGGATGAAGATGCCACTGAATCCAGCCTTCCTCATTCACAAATGCCTAGGTTTAGCTGAAAACAGCATGCTCTAGTTGTAAGGATCATAACATGCCACATCACTTTATACATTAGTATTTACTGACAAACAACGTATTCAATCCTTAATTACATATTTGCAGAATTATGCAGATTCTGCATGGCTCCTCCCTTCCCTAGAGGTTCCACCAAAATTGCACTCCAGATCTTTTATGTATCTCTGCCACATAAACATGCATACATTTCCAGCTGCAAATTGTTCTCTGAAGACTCACCATTCTCTGAGCAGACAAATGGTTTCTCCCCTGTATGGAGACGTTGATGAGTTTTGAGCTGCCCACTTTGTACAAAGGCTTTCCCACAATCCGGGTAGTCACATAAATAAGGCCTTTCACCTTAAAAACAGTGAATAGAAGATATTTATGAAAGCTGACTGTAAGACTCATAGTATCCAGTTGTGGTCCCTGGCATGAGACTTACATAATATGCAAGTGCTCCTTTTATACACTGAAGATGCTTGCACCTGCTTGAAGTCCTGGTTTACTTTTAAGTACATGCTCTATGATACTGGGCAATATACTTATTTCCAGAGAGGAAAAACAACTATTTTTCCTTGATATATTTTCTGCTTTAAGACACATAGATAGCACTCACATAGGCTTTGTCCCATGAAACTGTGCACCTATAGAGCAAGAAATATAGGAAGGAAATGGACGGGTAATGTAATTCAAGTTGTAAACAGAGAAATTTTATCCTTAAAACACCCTGAACTAGGGTAAAATACTTGAGATAAACATTACAGTAGCATATGAGGTTGCAGAAATAACTCATTAGGAGAAAGTCGCACATCCGAGAAAGTTGTAATGATGGAAACTGCACAAGAAACTTATTCCAGATTTAAGTCAATAGTTTCCTTAGGACAGTCATCCAGGAAGACTTCTCATGCAAACTGTAACCAGAACAAGGTAACAGGTGTCTCCTTCCTCAAGAGGATCTGACTACATGCACTAGGCAAAGGCTCCTCAGGAAGGAGACAAAATGAACGTGATTCAGGGGCATGACACGAGGGTAAGCTTTGCTCAGTTAAGTAGTTCTTACAAGTTCACCACCTTGTACAACCAAGTGAAGTAGTAACATCTTTTGACCAAAACTTAGGAGAAACTGCTGTTTCATATTAATATCTAGATTAATAGGAGGGACTTGAATCAAAAGAAGAAAACGTGAGAGCCAAGGTTTTTGTGGAGTTTTATTTGGTTGGCTTAGGGGAAGTGCTGGTGTTTGTGTCTGTATTGTGAGCTACATTAGTTCACACTTAATTGCAAATAGGGAGTGCTGTTGAAACATGAAGAAAAAAAAGTATTTGCTTCGTTAAAAAAACAAAACAACAGCATCTCCAGTTCAAACCCAGCTAAATAAGAAGTGACTTAATTGTGCATTTTCATTTAACTGCAAGCTGCCTTCTAAACACAGTTCAGTAAATTAGCAAGACCACTGCTATCCTAGAAAATGAATCCTAGGTGGTGGGAAAAAACCAACTGGGTGGTGATTTTAAGTATGTGTACTCTTCTTAATATTTAAGCTACCCTTCTGGAGGTGTTACAGTGCTGAAGTTGCCAGCCACTTTTTAAGTTAACTGTAACCTCTTACAGCAAAACTTCATTTGTGGTGTGAAAAACACAACAGCAATGAGGAAACAAATAATAGAGGCAGTCAGAATACAAAGTACCAAGCTCAAAAAAGGTTCTCCCTCTTACCAAGTCTGTGACTGCAACAGAAAAAAAATCTATGCAATTTGCCTGTACCATTTATTATACCCCTAACTGCTACTACACTTTCACACAACAAGCATGGGTACAAAAACTTTGTTTGACTAACATGCACTGGAAGCAAAGCATGATTAATTTAGCAGTTACAATAAAATATTAACAGGCGAAGTTTTTTGGAGTCCCTTTGTGGGTTCATTTGCAGCATTTTAATTTCTTCCCTGGTGCTTCCTAAGTGGGTTACCCTAGCAATTCATACCATCCCTTTACTCACCAGTGTGAGTGCGTTTGTGGGCTTGAAGAGACTTCTCTCGTGGAAAAACCCTGTTGCAGATATTGCAGCGTATCCTGCTGGAAGAGTGCTCTCCTTCACTGATCAGGTCTCGGACAGTGTCTGCTCTTGGCCGGCCACGTTTTATCCCATCCTGGGTGTAAATAATGAGGGAACTAAACTCCAGCACCTTCCCCAAATTCCTCAAGCTGTAGTTTGGCCAATGGACACAGCAAGCCCATGAGTCATGGCACGACCAAGGGTGATGCCATGACAGAACAGAACCGAACCACACAGAACCACATCAGACTGTGCCCAGCCCATCCCTAACTTGCTAATGGCTGGGCTGTGGTTGGTGCAGCAGGGGAAATGCCAAGCACTGCCAACAGTTCACCGTATGCTCAGAAACACAGGGAGCAACTGACAAAAGAATCATAGAATGAGTAAGGTTGCAAGGCATCACAGTGGGTCATCTGGTCCAACCTCCCTGCTCAAGCAGGGTCACCCTAGAGGGCATTACACAGTTGCGTCCAGATGGTTCTTAAATATCCCCAGTGAGGGAAACTCTCCAACCTTTCTGGGCAAATTGTTCCTGTGCTTGGTCACCTGCTCAGCAAAGAAGTTCTTCCTCATTTTCAGGGAGAACTCGCAGTGCATCAGTTTCTGCTCATTGCCTCTCACCCTGTTGCTTGGCACCACTGGGAAGAGCCTGGCTCTGTCCTCTT
>JAWWEV010000095.1:33323924-33336337 GCA_035583235.1 Hafferia zeledoni | reverse complement strand
TGGTCTTCACACCCCTTGCATGTGCCTCTTGTTGCCATGGTACTCTATGGTCTTGGGTCTTCTCATTGCTCACTGGGTCCTGCAGAGTCTCTAGATGACTGGCCACCCCAACCCTCCCTGGCCAGCAATGCTCCTTTCCTGGGGCTCCAGCCATTTTGTGCCAGCCAGGGCACAATGCCCAGCTCACACACAAAGTTACCAGCACTAGGTGTATTCCTCAACAAATGCTTACTATCAGCATGTCCGTCTTTGGTGAATGTAGCTCTTTACTGTTCAGCTTAAGACTTCATGCAGTTAATTTGGTTCAGTAGAATTGCACTGCTGGAAAATGTGTGTGATGGCTAAACCCTCTAAGTGACACAGAGTTGTCCTCTCTACCTGTTCTGGTGCCCTGCCTGAAAATGGCACCTTGAACCCGGTGGTGGGTTCAGGATGTTTCTCCTTTAGGCAGGAGAATTATATGCACTAGGGAACGAAAATGTCCAGGGATGAGAGAGTAGCTGTAAGAAAGGTCAAGGACAGGATGCCCCTTGCTGATGATTAAATGCTTAGCTATAAAGGTCAGAGAAACAACTTCCATTAGAAATTCTGTCTCCTGTAATTAGGCACCATTGCCCTTTGGAATAAGAAAAAAGGGGGAGAGGGAGTAAGAGAGAAGAAGTTTTTTGATAAAGATGCTGTATTCCATGGCTAGACCTACTTGGTAAGTTTGTGTATGTTTGCTGTTCTGTGCATGTGAAAAATCCACTCACAGAGAGAACCTGGATGGCAGAGAAACTATGGAAGGCAGACCTCATCTTGACTGAACAGAGATGAGCACTCAAGCTGGTGTCAGAAAGGTTAAACACCTGTGCTTAGGACTGCAAATACGTAATCATACCAAATCCATCACTGCTCCTTATTTGGTATAGAGACAGAATGTTTGGTTTCATGTTGACTGTAAAATTCAAGTGTTCTTTATCTGTCTCTGTTGTTTGTGTAAGTATGTAACTTGACCATTACATATTGATCGCGCAAAACTAAAAGCTGCAGAAGAAGAGATTGCAAATTTCCTTCATCTGTCATGCAACACTTTAAGCAATTGGGGGTTTGAAATCTCTGTTACAGAAACTTTGTATTGATTGACAACTCAGAGCATCAGAAAACTAAGAACTTTTTGTAAGGGTTGACATTAATTTTACAAAATAGAATTTTACAGATAAAGACAAGATGTATTTATAGCAAACACTATTTTTGGCTGTGTAGTAGTTTTAGCTAGGCCTCAAATTAGCAGGCTCAGAGAATCGACATAGATTAGGAGAGACAAGTATCACCTGACTTAAGCAACCAAAGAAATATTTCATACCATATAGTTAGTTTAAGTTTAAACCTAGTTTGTGGGGTTTTTTTCCCTTCCTCCCTTTCCTCAGTGTGGGAGAGGAAAGAGACTGACACTGTGCTGGGCAGTTGGCATTTTGCCAGCTCAACCCAAGACAGCTGTCATTGTGGAATCTCTGAAACGTTAGACCTTTTTTTCTTTTTTGCAACTTTATGAAAACAAAACAGGATTCCACAAGCACCAAAACTCTAATCTCACTGTTGGAATATTTCTAAATTCCTCATATTCATCAAAGATATTCTGACCTTCAAAGTGCGTAATAAAGCTGCAAGAACATTACAGTTAATAATGGCACACTTTCATCTGTCATGTTTCATATACAGCGTAACTTCAGAAGGGTTCTATAGAATATTTAAATAAAAATTTTTCAAAACTTTCTAAAAAACTTTCTGGATGCAGTGTGTGCTGAGGAAATCTAGTGTGGATGTTGCAATTGGCATCAAAAGGCTCCAAAAAGGCCTGCAAAACATTTGGCAGGGTTTTATATATTGCAGTAATGTGATAGTGTTAATATGTTTTTCAAGACTTGAGCAGGACACAGTAGCTTTCCAATTATTTTTTTTCCACTGAAAACACATGTAGTTTCATCTTTCTACCAAATAAAACAACTATTCAGAGGCAAGTACAGTTGATCTAAGTAAACATTTCTTACATTTCTTACTACCATGTTCATGAAAATGTCTTCAGAAATTTTGTTGATTATGGCTAGCTACTTTTTACAATATAAGAACTCTGCAGAAATACTGATAATACAGTTTGTTTGCTGAGTTACAATTTTCTGCTTTTAATTTGAAGGATGTCAGAGCCTGAGACATTGACTCAACTACCAGGATTTTGTAAAGGTCTTTGAGAGGGGACTATAGCCCTAACTTATTTACTGTCATTAATTCCATTGATACAAAACTGTGATATTTTCAATGAGAATGAGGCTAGAAAGGGTGCAGTCCAATTAAATTAGTTCTGTTCTGCAGCAAGCATTCTTTGCTAAAGTGAGTCAATGTAAAAGCTGGGAGAGATGCAGTGGTTATGTTCAGGGCTAGGAATAACCCGTAGAGGATTCATCGTATTTGGTTTTAAGGTGGTGAGTGCAGAATTACTCATACTGCAAAACAGAGGGAGGAGACAGTTGTAATGCTGACAGGACTGTCTTTGGTCCTGCCTTTTAAAATATAACACAGGGTCTGCTTTAAGGTAATTAGGGTAAAATTAATTTCTAGGCATGGTTGTATGTACAATGAAGTTGTCATAATAGAGGAACTATTAGTTTCCAGTGAATGATTAGGATAAAAACAGTCGCATCACACAAATCACGACTGCAATTGGCATTCTTTGGGCAGTTGTGTCTGAAGGACTGAGATTTTTACAGCATGTGTTTGATGTTACTGTAGCTGATAGAAAGGGCAGGGCTATTTTGCCTGTGCAAGTGCCTCTGCGGAAAAAAGTCTTGCTGAGTTTCCTGGAGTGTTTATACTGTTGGTCATATTTATTGAGGCATATTTATTTTGAGAGAGCAAAGGGACTTGCAGCTCATTCCAGGTATCTCTTGCTGTGACCACCCAACACAGTCACAGTCACCGACACCTGCACTGCTGTCTTATATCACTGAGTCTTAGTGACGACCGGGGAGCTGCACTCACTGATTTTTTTTCGCTGAACAGAACAGTGTTCCCAGTTAAACTGTGAAATCCATGTGTCTCACTGCAGTGTTGCACACGGGAGCTGTGGGAGGTATCACTGCACACGGGAGATGACCACCACTGCCTGTCTGAGCAGAAAGGGCCGTTTTGGAACCTCTGTGTTAACACCAAGCTAGTCCATACAAGCGTGCTGGCCCCCTAGAGCAGACCTACCCCTCGGGACCTCACAGTGTGGCGAGCGCCGTCTTTCATTGATGTCACTTCTTAGTGGACGTCGATTGTGCCAAAGACCCGTGATGGGGCCGTTGTACGATGACACAACGTTTCTCTTACTAAACAGACATGGATAAAAACAGCCAGCCTCCCGCGGGTATTGAGTCCAAAGGACCGCGGGGCGATCCCAGGCTGTCAGACCGGGAGGGATGCAAGGCAGAGCTCATGCATAACCACCAGGACGCCGCGTGGCCCAGGGCCGCGACTGAGCGCGCAGTGCTGTGCGTTAATTGCTGGGGGCGGAGCGGGGCTGCTTCTCGCAGTCCGGCGTGGGCGGGCCCGGCGGCTCTTGCTGCCGCGGCTGCAGCGCTGAGCGGCTCCCGTGTTCGCCGGGCCGGGCGGGGCGGGCGCGGAGCTCGGGGCAGCGCTGGGTCGCTTCGGGATTGGCGCGGCGTCGGTGGTGCCTGGGCTGCCCCCGCGCGTCGTGCGCGCTGCTTTGGCCCCGCGCAACAGTGGCAGCTCCGGGCGGGCACAATCACCGGAGCTCGGGGAAGGTGGGCGGGCAGGGAAGGAGTGGCCTCCGCGCGGATGATGAAGAGGACGGTGGGCAGCCCGGTCTTACAGGAGAACTTCGGGTGCGCCGTCGCCAATCGCTTCTACCAGCTCCTGGACAACGAGTCTGACCCCTTCGACGTCCTGAGCGACGCCGAGCGCCGGCAGCAGCAGCGCAAAAAGCGCGGCGAGGCGGCGGCGGGAGGGAGAGCCGTGACGAGCGGCAGGGAGGGCGGCGGCAAGCGGGAGACCCAGAAGGAGCGCAGGCAGCCGGTATGCTCCCCTGCGCCCACGGAGCCGCCTCAGCCAGGTACGCGGGCGGGACCGGCGGCTGGCTTTCCGAAGGAGGGAAGGACATTCCCGGCGGAGCGATGCCCGGCGCGGTGCTCGGTGCGGGCCCTGCAGCGTGGCGTGGCCGGCTACGGGCTCCATGCTTGCCCTGCGCCGGCAGCCGTGGTCTGTCGTGGGTAGCAGCATCACAGCACGGCTGACAAAACCCGGCTCGCTGCGGCGTTGTCCGGGCGAGCGCACACCTTGGAAGCCTCCGTGGACAAGACAGTTAACGTCCGGTGGCCGTGCTTGGGCACTGTCCCGATGCGATCTTGTGGAGCGCTCCCAGCCCAGAAGTCCTTTGGAGGTGTAAATGAAATCTTCAGCAATAGTCTTAAGAGACAACTGCAAGAGCATTAACTCCACCACTGCAGCACCTGTAGCTTTCATACTGGTTTAGCAGCCCTATGGATGCCTGTCACTGCGCTGGCCATTATCCTTCAGTGTTTTACGCTTCCAGGCTTGTTTTCTCGGTACCTGTGAGTTTTCTGGCCTTTCAGCGTCTCCCGACTTTTAACGTCTCCAGGGAGCTATGCTTGTTTTACCTTAAGCTTGCATTGAGTAAAACCTTTGAGTAAAACCGTATTTCCTGGGTGAATTCTTCAGCATGGTGTTCTGTAGTGCTCGAGGTTGTTGTATGTCAGCTGGTAGGTTTTGATGCATAATGTTGCTTGGCAAAGTAGGGAGTTGGTACCAAAAATCTGGCACAGTCGTGTTTGCAGCTGAAGGCTTTGCTGTGCTATACCTCCTTGCATTTGGAAGTGTCTTTGAGTCTTTGATTGTTACTACTTTTCTAGTATTGAGCTTCAGGTTGCTGAATGTAGTATCTAAAGTATTCATAGGCTGGCTGATTTTTCCAAATACTCAGAATTTCTGTGCAGAAGACTCTGCTTTCCCCCTCTAAAGTTGTAAATTCCTATTCTCCCGCAGCAAGCAATAAAGCTTAACACATAATCTATTATTAAGGTATTTTCTTCCTATAGTAAAGGCTCCTTTTATATTCACAGTAATTGAACTGTGTGTTTTAATGTCCTAGAAAAAGGCCTTTGGTTCAGGGCTGTTACTCTGTCAAGCTGTTGCCAGTGCTGCCAATTTGATTGCTTAGACTCAGTCTTACACTGTTCCCAACAGCAATTAGTTGACCCTGTGGAGCAGAGACTCTTTCAATGCCAAATCTGTGCTGGCTGATGAGCATCTTAGGATGATATCAGCCAATTGTCACTGGCCCTTTGGACAGTTATATGAAATGTATCTTTTTTAGGTTCCTCTGTACTTACGTGACTTTGTCAGAGATTGCTGTTTGCAAGACCAATATTCACATGAATGACAGCTTATATTATTTACAAGATACCTTGCTGTGGTTATCAACAGAAGGTGTGGTACTCTGTTCAGTGAACAGCACAGTCTCAAGTTTTGACGAAAATGTTCTTGAACAAGAATTGGGGCTTATCAGTAACCTACTATGAGCATGGCTGTATGTGAAGACCATCCTTTACCTCCTGCTTGTCCATAGGCATCTTAATTCTCTGGTAGTACACAGTGGCACTGTGGGGTGCCTTCAGCTATTCTCTGCAACTCTGCTGTTAACAAACCCATCTGCACATACAGAGACATCAGTCTTGTGCACCTTGTTTCAGTTTCCTGCTAATTCAAAATGGAGAAGACTGTTGGCTATAGTATCCTTAATGAAAGGGAATTAATATCTATTTTAAGATAAGTTATTTCTGAAAAAATGCGCTTTCTTTTTTAAACAAAGTGCCTATTTAGGATTTTGTGTGTGCTCTATGTTTGCCTTGGGCTTGTTAAGAAGTAAGGACTGTAAGTGTGTAGTGCTCAGGGTGCTAAAGCAGGATAGATGGTCAAGACTTGGTCATGATTGTGTATTCGTCCTTTGGGTGTGCTGTCTTAGCAAGTCTGCTCTGAAGGGCAGAAATAATCCTTTGACTTAGTGATGCTGCAGCTCACAAATATGAAGTGAATGGTGTTTGAGGGAAGAATCGTTTGTTTTGGAAAGCAGAGGTCAACTTTTTATTCGGGCTGTACAAAGTTCATGTGTTACATAGGGTTCAATCAGAAAACTACTGGATTCTGTAAAAGGTTCAGGGGACTGTCAGCTTAATGATTGAGAAGAGTAATCTCTTGGGCACTTCCTTGAACCAGTTCAGTTTGGCATAAAATTTCTAATGATAGACATACTCCTAAAAGAGTGCACCTCTGGAGATATAAATAATATTGATAAAAATTACTAAACTGTGAAACTAATCACTAAACTTTTATTAAAAAAAGAAAAGGGGGTGAGGAAGGAAAACCCAAAGAAACATACCAAACTTTAAATAGGGATTTTGGTTCCAGACTTCTTTAGTGATTCTTTTTTTCTCCTGATTTTGGGCATAGCTACCTCTGATTTAATTTCACTGATTAGGAGTTAAACACCATAAAATAACATCTAGGCCCATCTTAACAACTGAATCAGATTCTGGTGGTATTATAGTTGAAATGAAAAAAATTGCTATGTATTGTACTAGTGTTCATGGATCATCACATCACAGAATAGGGCTGAAAGGCCCAAGTTGGAAGGGGACCTTGAAGAATAGTAGTCTAGCCTTTCCTGGGAAAAGCATCCTTGAAGAGATCATCTGCTACCTGTCTAGTTGCATCTTGAAAGCCTCTCATAATAGGGACTCCACCTAACCCCAAAGGAGGTTGTTCTGGTGAATAATACCAGAAAGAAATTTCTAACAGAGATGAAATCTCTCCTCATGGAACTTGTCCTCACTGTTGTCCCTTATCTCCATGTGGCAACTTGTGAACAGAGAGCCTTCATCCTCTTTGTAGCCTTTCTAGTACTGGGGTACTGTGATGTGGCTTCCACCAAGCCTTCCCCAAGGAGAAGAGAAATAACTCCTTCAGTCTTTTCTCATAGGGAGACTCTTCAGCCATTTGATCAATTACAGCTGCCCTTGGAAGGTCTCCTGTCTGATCATCTTCATAACCCTCCTTTGGACCCCCTACAGGCTGTTTTGTCAAACTACTAGGGTGTTCACTTGTTTTGGTTACAAAAAGTCTTGTTGAAAGTTTCATGATTTTTGTTCTATTACAGTATTACTTCTTGATCATGTTAAATCAGAGCAAAAGGGTCTTTACCTTTAGAAAGACTCAAAGCAAACCTAGTCTTCTTTCTTGAAATAGACAGTTTTACAGTAGTCACAGATTTTTTTTGTTGTGTTATGTTTTAAAGTTAGAATGGAAGGTCGACTCATGAAGTTCTGTAAGTTGACATTTTGTTTGTATAGTTCTTCACTACCTTTTTCAGAGATGTTTTTACTAAATTTCTGGAGATGTTTTCAATTTGAAGCAAACCTCCTTAGAGGACATTGCCAGATAATGCAATACATTAACTTTTAGAATCCAGCTATTTAAAAGGAATTGTCACAACTGTAAGGAGACAACTTTCAATCTTTTTTAAGGAGAAACTGGAGTCCTATTTCATAGCCTACCAAACCCTACACTTTTGACCTTAATGATGTATTTTTTCTCTTTTAGTGACTGTTGTTTTGTGATTTTTTTTTTTTAAGATTGCATTAAGGTGAGGATTTGGGTAAAGACTGGTTGTAGGTATTGGAGCTTTCGTAATTGCACCACTTAATGTTAACTCATTCTTATCACAGTGACCAAACTGCATTTGCCAGCTTTGTATTCAAAAGGCCCAGTTGCAGAGCTTGCATTCTTGACTGGTCCAGGCAAATTAAGTTTGTTGATCATGCAGCAATAAGCCCTGTTCTTTTGAAATCTCTATACCTTTGTTGTTAATATCTCTAAAAGATTTTCTTCTTTTGTGTAAATTTGATGACTTCAATACTGTTTATATATAGCCCCTGAATACTATGTGTTTGAGTTTTTAGCTATGGTTTTAAGTTAATATGGCATGGAAAGTTTCTGGGGACTTTTATCTTACACTGATTAAAATTTCCTTTTTAAAAAATAGTTTATCCTGATGACATTGTTTCAGCTACGATGTCATAAGGATTTTCTAGAGGAAAACCGAAGTAGGCAATTCTGTAGTTTAGTGAGTATTGGCACACATGAAAACAGAATACCACAGAATAGAATCTAACTCCACGCATCTTTCTTTGGTGTGTTGCATTCAATAGCTGAAGCCTTTTTTTTTTTTTTTTTTAAATTTCGGAATACTCTGTTATTTTTATGCAAATCAAGTAATTAGGTATGCTTTAGTTCACAAAGTTAATCAAAGTTTGGCATTAAAATCCCATGGATACACACATTCAAAGGGGAAAACATAAGATCGATTGTGGAGTCTTAAGTCTGCCACGCTCTGAAATATAGCAAAGTAAGTCCCTGAGAGCATGAACTGCCTTTTAGTATTTCCAGTTACACAGCTTAGTTGTAAAAGAAGATTAGAATCATAGAATGGATTGGGTTGGAAAAGACCTCCGAGATCATCAAATCCAACCCTTGGTCCAACTCCAAATTGATTAAGTTGTTAAAGAAATTTCTTCACCCTATGTTTCCCACAGCTGAGTCTGACCTCCAGTTCCTGGGGGAAAAAAAAAAATAATTGAATGGTACTGCGCTAGGAACAGCTCAAGCTAGGTACTTCCCAAGAGGGACTCAGAACAAAGAAATTCCTGGGATTTTATACTCTTGGAACCTATGCAGCTGTTCTTCACACTTCATATGCCTTATATGCACCTCCTACTCTGGTGGTGGTTTTTGTTCTAGAGTCTTCTTGTTCCTTACAACATTCTTTCTCTGTTTTTATTTGGATGAGTTGCAGCTTTTGCTCACAGTCATGGCTTCTTAATCTTTTTGTTTGCACTGGTCTCAGAGTCTCCCTTCATTGTAGCTAAACAATAGTACAAAACTTGTTCAGCATTTCAAGGTGAAAGTTTGCAGCTTGAGGCCTATAGCTCCAGCAATTTTAGCTACCTGTGCTAAGCAAAACTACTTTGACAAGAGAATCCAGTTAAAAGAATTCAGCCAACTAAACCTAATTTACAACAGGTCTCCCTTTGTTTTTATTAAGCTTTCCTGTTGTTATGGCAAAAAGAACTCAGGAAGTCTTTCAAGGCCTTTGAATGCTATCCGTAATCTCATACAGTGTTATTAGAAGCAACAGGCATAATATCCTAAAGTTTTAACAGCAAAACAAGTATGTAGTAGGACAGCACAAGACCATTCCTATTTAGATTCTAATTGTGTTTTTGTGAAAATACCTTAATTAATATTTCAGATCTTGATTCTGTATCACATACTTGATTCTATATACCATTGAGCATGCTTATTTTTTTCTCTCAAACCTTTTTTGCATATATATAGATATATATAAAACATACACTGGGCCAACTGTTCCTCTCCATCCAAGAGGCTGGTCCTGGGTATAATTCTTTGCCAAACACTATTCCAGTTGATGACAAGCCTAGATGCTGGCAAGGAGTATTTCTCAACATCGTATAATATCCCAAAGTACTATTCCTAAACTTTAGGCCATTCTAAATCTATCTGACTACAACTCTGAGTAATTTTTAACTTTTTTTTTTAAATTTGCATTCTGTTGGAGCATTTTGTATGAACTGGCCAGTGTTCCGCAGGAATTTCACTTGGAAGCCTAATGGCTACCAACAGCATTTGGTTTTCAGATTCATTAGAAATATTATTTTCTGCTGAAGTAAGGATCTCATTCTTTCCGTAGCATACCCGTTGCATGACACACTCCAAAGTCTATTTAGAATCAATATAAATTATTACTTATTGGCCATGTTCCCACCAGGCTTCTCCTAATTCAATTAATTTGGCCTCTTGGACAGTCACCAAGAGTTGTAGAGGTTTTGTTTCAAGTACCTCTAAGTTTCTCACCACTGCATTGCCCATGTGTTGTGTTTTGTTTATTTAGTATGAAGATCCATTGGTGAACAGCATTGGATCTAAAGTCTCTAGCGGCTGTTTATGCAGATCTTCCCATAGCTGGCTGGAGAGAAACACCTCCTCATAACAACCATGATGTGCCTCACTGTTGAAAGGAATAAACAGAAAGTTGCTGAATTCAAAACATTTTTTCAAAGTAATAGAAAGTTAATTAATGAATTTAAATTCAGAACAATGTGTGTTTTGAGGGGTGACCCAGAAACCAGTCTTGCTTTTATAGCTTGGAAAATATTTTTTTTCTCTGGGCTCCAGCATGTAGACTCCACTTCCTGTGTCTTGGCAGCTTCTTTCAGGGGTTTACTTCAAAGTCGCCTAGTCTCGGTGTTTGGGTTCTTCAGTATCCTACTGTACCTAAAATACTCCTCACAATTTTTTTCTTTGTTGTTGGTCAAGGTATTTCTACCATAGCCTAGACCTATTTTGGGCCTGTTAGTTTTTGTCCTTTTGTTACTATTAATACTAAGTATTTTGCTTCATGACAACACAGCTGAAGCTTGGAAGTTGCTTAATTGCCTGAAAATTTTGCACAGAGTGGTATTTTGGTACATCCGCATCTGATCTGTTCTTTATGAGCAGTGCATGAGTGGTGATGCACCTGCTCTCAAAATTCTTTGTGCCAAATACCTGTTTATCTGGTTCTGAATGCTCTTCTCATCTTCCCAGGAAGAAGGATAGTGTTTTAGAGCTGGAGAGAGGTTTTCTCTCTTTGTTTTTTTTTTTTTAAATTTATTTATTAAGCCAAAACTAGTAGTTGTACCATAGTGCTGATTTTAGTCCAAAGTTTCCTAATAGGGTTTTCATCATTTCTGGTGGTTTTGGTTCCTTTCGTAAGATTTTGGTGATCACACTCATTCCCATAATTATTAGGTATACCCATTCAGGCAATGAATGTAATTTCACACCCACGGTCTGTAAGAGATATCTTCCTAAAAAGAATATTGAAGAGTCTTCTGCCAATGAGAACCTTCCCCAAACACTATTATTCCCATTTGCTCATTGCAGCAGTCCCTCAGTCTGTGAATTGCGTGCTAGCTGCCACCTTCACTTGCTATGCTCCTTAAGCAAAGGAAGGGGGGAAGCAGCAACGTTTTTGCTTTAGCTTGTAGTCCATGATAGCATTTGCAAGCTGGGCTCCTTGGGGTGTTTGTCTGAAGTCAAGGTTTTGTGTACAAAAAACTTCTCTCTTAAAACGAAACATTTAAAAGAAGATGAGAGCACACTCTTTTAGTAGGCACCTGTGAAGAGCCACAACATATAGAAAAATACCTCTTCCCAAGCAGATGACCAACTTGTCTGAGGACAGATGATATGGATAGGAAACTTGATGGTAGCTAGACAACAGCACTGGAAAGACATCTAGATTGTGCTGTGTTGTTTTAAATCCATCTGTTAATACACAGATTCCCAGTGTCTGGGAAACCAAGCAACACAGGTCTTAACATTACAATTTCTGCTTTTCCAGTTGCAAGTTCTGTGGTACATGCTTATTAAAAATACTCCTCTAGAAAGTCTTCTTGTCTAAGTGCTGCAGTGTGAACACAACTAATACTGATAGCAAAGGATTATTGTGGGGAAAATGAAAACTACTGAAGTATGTTTGGTCTGTATGATTTAGTTTTAACGATGGCTTGTAAAATGGACTTTTTTCTTGAGCGGTGTCTAGTTCTAGTACTTGATAATTTTAGTATTTACAGACTTTTTTGTCTGTAGCAACTCTTCAGCTGTTTCTTCTGGAATTAAAAAAAAAAAAAAAGCTGTCTGTTGAAACAGTTTCATTATCAGATTTCTTTTCTGATTCCTTGTTTAGAAAGTATAGTGATAGGCAACTTAGCCAACAGAATGGGCTGCTGGAGTAACATTCCAGGAAAGCTGTAGTGAACTGGAGAATGGTAGGACACATCTTCAGGTGAATGTGTATTACAGATGTAACTAAGACACAGAAAAACCGTTTTAAAGAGAGGCTAAACTAGGTAAGTAGGAAAGAGTGAACTTCAGTTCTCAGCATGATATTTGTAAGACCTCAAGTACAAATGATCTGCAGAACTCCAGAGCTTTTTTTGGTGTGTGACTTTGAAGAAAACCTGCTTACCAGTCTATGTATGCAAACAAGCAGACAACATTGGGGTGTACTTGCAGAGGTAGTTAATAAGCATTTGAAGTATAGCCCAGTTCTTTTTAAGTTAAAGCTATTATGGCAATGCTATACAAGATTGCTTAGGGCAGTCCCGTGGTGTACAGGAGAGCACTTTGGACTCTGAAACCCAAGGACCTGAGTTCGAGTCTCAGTGGGGACCGTCCCCTGGCAGTTCAATGCCTCCCTGCCATCCAATCCCGTCCCATCTTGGATTCTCAGCCGGGTC
>JAWWEV010000095.1:33264785-33322984 GCA_035583235.1 Hafferia zeledoni | reverse complement strand
GTTCTGTGCACGCTGTGCCTCACCTAAAAAATCCACTGCACAGGCTGGAAGGGCACAGCCACGTGGGGAGAGCCCTTCCCAAACCTGCATTCGCAAAGTCTGGCCATACATACAAGATTGCTTATGCTTTTGTCTTGGTGGGGGTTTTGCTTTGTTTTTTGTTTGGTTTTTGGGTGTTTGTTTGTTTTGGGTTTTGTTGTTGTGAGGTTTGGTTTGCTTTGGTTCTGTTGTTGTTTTTTGTCCCCAAAGGTAGGTGGCCCTTCAGCTCCATAAATGAAAATGAGTCTGCATTGGGACATACATATGGCAGAGGATTAAAACTATAGAGTTTATGCTATCACTGCTGCCAAGTTCCAGTTTGGTTTGCATTTATATGCAGAACTGAAAACTATGCTGTATTTGAAGTGATTCACAAGCAGGTCACACAAACTTTTCCCTGAGGGTGACTTGTCTTATTAGAGAGGCATAGGTGCTGCATACTGTTCTAATCCACTGCTACATGTCTGTCAGACTAGTTAAAGATGTTTTTTATACAGGTAATAAGTGCCACAAATAATCTTTCTAGTGTTTAAAGTCCATCTGCAGTAATTGTAGCCACCTGTTAGAATCAAAGAGAAATAGCCTTACACTGAAACTGGAGTAGAACTGACAGCTTTGTCGAGAATGCTCAGTGCTAGTGATCTGTAATACACTGGCACATCTGGCAAGAAGACTTGTTTTGAAGTACTTCTAAAAGGCACTAGGTAACAGAACAAAAGACTATCTTTTTAAATTTACCTTTGCACTTTTTTCTTTTTTTTTTTTTTTTTTTTTTTTGCATTACTTTACTGGTTCTAAAGGGCTCTTTTAATCTGAAGGTGAAAAGGGGGTTAATACTAAGTACATAAGGAAGGTGGCCTCCACTACATTCTTACCAAATTAATATTTTTAAAATAACTGATGCTTTTGATGGTCAGTGAGAGGATCAAAAATAAATAAAAATGCAGTCTCTATTGCAGTTGAGCATTCAGACCCAAACAAAATAACTAAAAATGAAGTCAGAAATGAGTAGTCATTTTTTGCATAGCAAGATTCCAATTTAGAAGTAAAGCTTGTATAGTTGGTAGTGTAGCTGAGATGTGTGTACAGCAGATACGTTTCCCAAGAGGATGTACAATTCTGTGTATTTTTTATAATTTTGCTTTATGTTAGTGTTCTGATTTGAAAAGCTTACTCAGAAACCAATTTCAAAGTTGTCTTTTATCCAGAGATAACATTGTAATTTGAGGAATGCAGATATGCTCACTGCTCTAAGGATTGAGCAATTCCAAACCTTGAGAAGAGAGAATTACTGGAATATATTATGCCTAGTGGCTTGTAGTTTAAAGAAAACCAAAGCTGTGTCTGCTTCTGCAGCACAAATAAAACTATCTTCTGTGTACAATAAAATTGTCCTTACAAAAAGCTTTATTCTTATTCAGTGAGTTGATAGTTCTTTGAAGTTTTCTTTTGAAAGATGATTGCTTGCCACCTAAGCTTGGATCAGAGATCTTATATGGTCATTTCTATTGGGCTATGCAAATTTGCATTTTAATATTATGGCATAGAATAAGCTTTTCTTTACATATGTGCTAGGAACAGAGGGGCAGTAGCCAGGACTGTCACTTGTCCACTAACCTAAGTTCAGTAATTTGCTCAGCATTGCACAGGTGCTTGTCATGGAAAGAGTGACTCAGTTTTGTTGGTTTGAGAGCAATCTTTTGCAGTTCCTTGATTGATTAACTTTAACCAATACCCTTTTCAGGCAATAGTGTAAATATAGAGGCCTAGAGACAAAAGGCTTCCTGCTTCTGGAGAACTTTGTCCAAGACAGAGCACAGAATTTGGGAAAATGGAGAAGGAAGCACATAACCAATCTTAATCTTCTACTGGATGTGTACAGGTTGCATGGAAAACCTCAGTTTATTCTCTCTTATAATGCACAATTTCTCTCCACCTTTCCCAACCTGATCCTCCTTAACCTCAACTGAACAAACCTAATGGCTGAACAAACCCTAAAAATCTTTGAAATGTGTTGGTGTTCTGGAATTATTGGTATTGAAGCCTTTCTACTTTCTGCTTTGGTTTCTGCCACTTGAACTCAGTGACCTGTAGTGTTACTGAATGGTCTTTTCCTGCACAGGACAGTATATAAAATATACTTAATTACCATTACAATATAAGGAGGTGGCACTGCTCTGGTTGTTAGATACCATAGCCAGGAGCTTAGAGTAGAGGTAGAGGCTCAGACTTTGACATTGAGCTCTTCTGGCCAGTGTGTTATTCCATGATCAATACCTGTCCCTAAGGGTCATTCATTGCTCCTGCAACCATCATGCAATTAGTCTTTTCCATTGAAGCTTTTCCACCTCATCCTGTAGACACTGTCAAGATTTTTGAAAGAATGTGAAACAGTTTTTGTTCTCCTTTTCTGTGACTTAGCGTGAACAAAATGAGATGTTTCTTGAGCTTATCTTTTCTGGAAATGTCTGACCTGTGTCAAAACCTGTAGTACTTTTGCAGGTTCATCAATATAGAAGAGAAAGCACATGTCTTTCAAACAGTGTTTCTGGCAACATTAACTATAAGGGCTTGTAACATTTTGGTGTACTTGAGATTGGAGAAGGTAAATTTGAAGGCTAAGGTGTAATCAACTAATTTCAGTCAGTGGTTTGGTAAGTGCAATTCAGTTGCTGTTGAGCTGTTCTTACTAATCTGTGTGTGTGTGTGTGTGTGTGTAGGCCAGAAGCAAGCACCCAGGCAGGGAGAAGAGCAAGAACTCCGTAACCGAGGAGCAGAGGTGAAACAAGACAAGACTGAATGGAGACCATCTCTCAGGGAATGCCATCTCAATGGAACACAAAAACAAGTGGAATTCCCAGTGGAAAAGTATGTGTTACACAGAGAGAAGTAAGGTGTCTCACTAAGAATCTGCACAGAGGTGCAAAAGAAACGTGATCACCTTCCCAAGTAGCTACTTCTTCTGGTAGCCAGGCATAATTGGAAGGCACAGCTGCATTATTAGTGTGTAGATCTGTTGCAAGACTTAGTTCATGCCTACCAGAGCTGTAGGTCCAGCTTCCTTTTAGGTTGATTTGGAATGGTTTTGTTAGAAATATAAGGCCGAACTGAAAAATGTAAAGGCTTGAAAATGTAACCCCTAGTTGCAACATATTCATAATATTCATTTCTGAGCTCACATACCAAGTTTTGCAGAACATGTGTGATGAGGTTCCAAGTTGAACAATGTTTTACTGTTGAAACTAAAAATAGACCTTTGTCATATTGCTGCTTGAACAATGAATACATATCAATTTTGCTTACTTTGTAAGTACTGGGAAATTCCACCTAAACTTTTAATCTTTCAAAGTGTGGCTGTTCTTACTTTACATCACAGTAGTTGCTATTTAACAAATTGCCTCAAATTTTTAGCTGTTGCATATAAATCTGAGTTTAGACAGTGGTGCCATTGCCTGATAAAGTTACTGCAGATTTGACAGTTTTACAATGTTTTCTTTTACTTCTGTGATGTCTTCAGTGTTACCAATAAACAGCTGATCTTTCTGTTCCTGTTGTAGTAATTCCTCCTTAATTTGATTTATGTCCATTTTAATGACAAAACTAAAACAACTGTCCTGTGTGCTGTAAAAAGATGCACTCTAAAAATTGTGCAGTAGCTGTTACATACTGATGTGTCCCACAGCTGCACAAATACAACCATATGATTTTTTTTTCTTCTCCTTGTTAACTCTTCTGCAGGAAGAAAAATTCAACTAGCTATCTTCTCTGTAGACCAGTGGAAAGATTAGACTGTGAAAGACCAATAAGAGGTTATGGTGGAGGAAGAAGTGGAATGCGAGGTAGAGGAAGAGGTGGTGGAATAAGCAGAAGTTTTGATGGCTTTGACCAAAGAGGAAAACGTGAATTTGAAAGACAAAGTGGGAATGAAAAAACGTAAGTGTTCTGTGTGCTGTTTCTTTACTTAGTATGCAGGTAAACAAGTGTCTCTTAGGTATTCTGTTCCCTCCTTCTCTATCCACATTGGTTGGCAAAAAGTCAATTCAGTTTGAGATCCTAGTGCTAAAAGAATTGTTTTCCTCTCTAGAGAAGTAAGAGCAGATGACAAAAAGAGTGGAGGTGGAGCTTTCAACTGTGGAGCAGTTAAAGTTGGTATGATGTACATCATATATGTTTGCCCACCATAGATCATAATTAAATGTGACCTACTGTACGTCATTTTCTGCTGATCAGTTTTGTGTCAGTTTTGAGCTGTATAAGCATTGCATTCTATTACTGTTATGATTAACGTAATTTTACAATTTTTTTAACTTGTCTCCTTCATGATGGAGAGATTAAATTTTAGCAATGGCATGATGATGTTTGTTCACTTAATACTGCCAAAATCTTTTGTCTGGGCTAAGTTGTTTTTTAAAGGAAAGAAGTTATAACTGTTCTCACTAGTCAAGGAAGTGGGATTCTGGTATTTAGTGGTGTTGCTCCAAAATGCTGATGAAAAGATTCAAATTCTGTAGATAGGCTTAAAGTCCAGTCTATTTTTCTTGAGTTTTGTGGATTGTTCCTAAATTGCAAAAGTGTAATACAATTCAATATGGCTCTGGAGGTAATATTTAGGTAACTATACCACTGAAATACATTTTAAAGTGCACAGGAAAATCAGTAGTATAATATGATTAATGGTAATGTAAAAAAAAAAAAGAAAAAAGAGGAATTTTATATTCAGTTCTATATTTTTTTTAGTGGCACTGATTTCTGTCTAGACTTGTAAGATCTCACTGAAAATGCTGGCTTTTGTCCGTTGTCCTTCCAATAGCTTTTGTCCTCATATACATCTAGAACTCTAATTGAAGGCTGGTAAAGGACAGAGGAAAGGCAGTTCTTCGAACTTCTAGCATATATCTTTGGCCATGTACACATTCATTCACAAAATTGGTTTAAAAATAAAATTTTATTATAAAATAAAATCTAAGCTTTAAAATTAGATTGTGGACTCAGGCAATCATGCTAAAAGTTTGAAAAATACAGCCTTGATGTGTAATAATTTTTGGGGTTTGATATTCTGAGTTCTTCTGAAAGGTTCTACTAACTTCTCTCTCTTCTATAGTATTGCATACTGAAAGTAGATTGTTAGATACCCTGGCTTTTCAAACAATCAGCTAAGCGAACATAGTCTAACTAGACTACAGAACCTGTTTTCTGTGTTCAGGTTGTTTAACCTAACTGTTGATATAGCTTTGATACTTCTCATTTTAAATTAGCTTTAAACATATAGCTAGAGATGTGTATGCATGGGGAAATCTGTCTTTGAAATTGAGTGACTTGTGACTGAATTTCCAAAATGCTGTTTCTAGCTGGACTTAAATCAGATAGGTAGTGCAGATACATTGTCAAAAATGCACTGTATTAGCTAAATATGAGAAGTTTGTTTGTTTTTTTTAATTTACTTTGCCAACTGCTGGTACGTTTATTTTTTTCACACTTGCATTTGTTTTTAATTTGATTCAAACTATTTGTAGATATGTCCCGACATCAGTTACTTGTAGAGATTAAGGCATGAGAAGTGTATGTAGTGGAAAAGGCCTCTGTGAGAATTTGGCAGTTATCTTTAATTCTTTTACCTTTCTTAGAGATCAATAAGTACTTGGTCAGATTGTGAGTCTTTCTGGAGATTTTACTCCTGCTCATATTTTTTAATAAAGATTTGTTATTTAGTTCACTGAAATCAATAAGATTCAAAAAAGCAAGTAAACTACAAGCAGAAAATTCTGCACTGCATACTCTTTTCAGTGCAGTAAGTGTTGTCCTGAAGGCATGCAAATCTATATACAAAACTTGGATTATGTAGATCTCATTGCACTTACCTTTCAAGGAGTGTGGGCTTGGTGACCCTATGTATTTTAAAATAGGAGACATTGTGTGGATAGTGCCTAGGTCATTAGGGATGGTTGTATACATGCATCTTAACAAGCTGGAATTACTACTTTTTTGCCTTTGTAGTTCTTTTAATATTTAAAAGTAAAAGCTGGATTTAGCGTTCAGTGTGTATTTAAAGGTCTTATATGCTTAGGTTGCCAGTGCTGTCCAAAGTACTGTCTTCTAGTAGAGAACACAAGTTAGTCTACTTTCTTGTCTTTGTTTCTTCTCTCATTCTCTTTCCTGTTGTAACTGTTTCCATTTAGGAATAAAAAGTAAACATGTAATTCTGCAGGTAAGCTGTCTGCATGAAGATGCTGTGTACTTTCTGGTGTGCGACTGGCTAATCTGAGTGCAATTCATGAAAGAGATTCTATAGGTTTCTCTGATTTGTGGGGTCTTGCCTTTAGGACTGTGTTGCCATTCCTGAGCTTTCATTTAAGCAGTATGGCAGGACAAGAGTTTCTTTAATACTTTTGTAATACGAATCAAGTTGTTTTTTCCCATAGCCTCAAATTTCCTTGAGTGTATCAACAATATCTGTCTCTATTTCTGTCATCCCAAAATGCATACTAATAGCTTTTGGTTTGGTTTTTGTTTGTTTGTTTTGCTGCAAAAGTAAAACTTAACACTAAAAAATACAAGGATAGTACAGCAGTATAAGCTCTCCTCACAGCTGCTTTCTGTTGAACTTGTCTTCACAGTCTGAAAAATGTAACACACCTGTGTTGACTAATTCAAATTAATAGACTTTTCTTTTTGTTCAGCACAACACACAGGCAAAACAATTCCTGTTCCTAAAGGTATTTGCAGAGTTAGTATTTATTCTGTGGGGCTTTCTTCACATGTGATGGTCTTCCTTTTGGTGGAATTATGTATCATTCAGGTCATTTAATAGGAAGCTTGAAAATTTATCTTCATGTCTTTTTAGCCATTTATTTAATACATTATTTGGGGTTTTTTTGTTTAATGTTTACAGAAAGCTATTCATGGATCAGGCCAAAGCTTTGTAGGTATTTGGTTCAGTGTTTTTCTTCTATGGTAAACTTGAGCAGTTGTTATTTGATCTTACTGTGTTTAGCGTTGGGAAAATTTCATGTCATTGACTTCTTGATGAAAGTTGGCTAAGCATTTGCTTTGTGCAGCTGAGTAATACAAGAACTGATGTGAGAGAGACCTGCTAGGTTATTTTTAACGATATGAAAGTAATTGCTGAATAGCTGAGCTGAATGTCATTCCTTTCCACTTGTGTTTCTTCTGGTAAAAAAAAAAGCTATTTTGTTTTATTGCATGCACAGTAATCAAGACAAAGCCAGAGGGTTATGGTCATCCATTGACAACACTGAAGCAGTAGGAACTGTTACTGAAGGTTCTTGTTTAGTGATTTGGTAGGACTTTTGCTGTGAATTCAATTTGCTCATGTCCAGAGGTTGCACTTAGGGGTCTGGCAGTATTTTGTAAGCATAATTTTTCATGTGCGAGAGAGTTTATTAATTTTTTGATTAATTAAAATGCACAGCAAGCAGTTACTGAAAATGTGTAAGGTTAGAAGGTAGAAAGTAATGCACAGAATGCACTTGCATCAAGGTTTGGTGCCCAAAATAACCTTCTGCAATGGAGTCTCTGTCCAAAAAGTCATACACAGGTTTTGGTTGCTGTACCTTACTAACTGGAGCTGTTTCCCCTTGGGAGTCTTGACATCCTAAAACAAATCTTTACTGCTAATAACTTAGCAGTTAAAACCATCCTTTGGAGTAAAAGCAAACTGTACTTTGTAGTTGAAAAACTAATATTTGCACTGTAAATCTATAAGTATTTCCTTTAGAAGAGGCAAATGGTTGTTTTTGACAGATGTGTACTTTCAAAGCAATACCTTTGCTTTTTGAGAGATCAAGTTGCTGTGTAGTGATGTGTCCTCATGTTATCTTACGATCACAGCAATTTAAACCTGAAAAGGGTCTTTCAGACCCCAGTGCATGGCCAGCCATAACTGGCAATTCTCATACCTATCTAGCTGATTGCAATGTCCTCTGCTGAGAGAGATTTCAGTGTCCTTTGATAGCCTTTTCAATACTTAGAAAATAGAAGTTGCTGTGTTAGTTTTTTTAATCCTGAGTGTCTTGCCTTAATATCATAGATATGCAAAACTTTTTTCTATTTTAGCATTATGTATGTTTCCTTACTACATCTTTAAAGTCTTCCCACGTACATCATGTGTTTTAGCCTTTGGTCTTGCAGTGCTATTCTGAACCTCCTGCTTGTTCCCACGCTGAAGACTATTCAGTTGAGATACTGTTCTGCCCTACCAGCAGTGACGTGTTCCAGACAAAACTGTTGATGTTCCCCCTTATCACACAGTGTGTTGTTGCAGGAGGAACAGATAATTGACTGCAATACTCTCGCACAGTTTGGGGAGTTGAGGGTCCTTCTTCAGAGTTTCTGCCTGTGGTGCTTTCTGTGTTTGGATGGCTGATACTTTTGCCTTGAGAGTATGTATTTCTCGTTGTCCTTGGGATTCCTGGTGATTGTTGTAGTTCGTTGTTTTCAAATCAATGGGTTAATTTTAGCATCTCGTACCAGTAGTCAGTCCTTCAGTATTGAATTCTTGTACTATTGCCCTTCTGTTGTGTAATCTTTGTGCCATAGAAAATGCAGTAAATCTATTGTGTATTACATATGGATAGCTGCACAGAGCTTGCCTTAATCCTCTACTCAAATACTTGGATTTGTTTTGCAAATTGAAAGATTGTTAACTACTTTTTGCAACCAGTTCTGTATCTTTCTACAACTCTCGCCAAGGACTGAAACATTGGGTCTCTAATGGGTTGAAAATTTTATGAGAGAGGAGGGGAAAAGACTGCCTGAAATTCAGAAAGGCAACTTACTGATTGAGTTCTGAGCTAGTGACTTTGGAAGAAATTAAACCAATTTAATATAGACCTTTTTATTAGTTTGCTTTCTCCTTTTTAATTCCTCTGAGTGTTTACCACTAATCTTGTTTTTCCAACACTAACTCCCACATCTGAAGCTTAAAATAACTGATCAAAAATTATTTGGCCTCTTACTCTTGAGGACAAAAAAGGTGAAATATTGGAGTGCAATTTGTTCTTAATGGTCTTGCACATTCAACAGTATCTGTTGGTATTTTACCAGAAGTGGCTACTTCTTTCACCAGTATCTTTTTATTATTTAACTTGGTCCTTCTAATACAATTTCAGATCTTAATCAGCATGGAACTACAGGCTGCTTTACCTATCTTTTAACCTTTAACTGCTGGTTGATACAGCTGGAATTTTCAAAATAACAAGGATGAAGGCATGTCAGAGGGGGAGGCATATAGGACAGGACTTGTGTATTTGTTTTTCTCCTGTGAAGTGAATTTAAAACTGTTCATCCTGGAATCAAAATTAAGGGCTGCTCGGTTCTGCTTCTAACTGTCATGCTGGGTGTCTCAAAATACTGTCTAATTTTGACTGGCAAGAAATAGAAGGGTTTGCTGCAAGATGAAGTAGGAAGAGGGACCAGGTCTGTTCCTATATAGGCTAGTTCTGTAATGTACTGAACACTCTTAACAAATATGTGTATTCTGATGGGATGCTTGTATAACTTCAAAAACAAAATGCACAGTTCACTTGTCATTTGACTCTGCTTCTTTCCATGATAAACATTTCTAACTTATATTTAATAAGCTGTATATCTACATTGGGAAAATCATTAAGATTTGGTAGAAGAAGGCTTGGAACTGCAACTGAGTGAGGAATACCAAATCCACAGTTCTCCCACCAGATGAGACCTAGTGAAAGAGTTTTCCAGAAAAATCAGTGTAAGGGAAACTGCTTCAACTGCTATTGCAATGGCAGTTTTGTGTGAGAGAAGGGAGAAATGGTTTCTCAGGTGTCTGGGAGTAATCAGTGTGAGTTTTCCTGTAGTTCATGGTATTTGACTTGTTTATGCAGCAGAGAGTTATGGTGATGGAGTAATTTATGCTCCCTGCATGCAGTGCTGCTTATTAGGGAATAGTTTTCTAGAGGTATTATTAAAAGGTATGCCTGCAGTGCTCTAATAGCTGCTGGTCCAGGGCAAGCCAGTCATGGTCAGCATCAGAAAAGTGGCACAAAAGTAGTCAAGCAATGATAAGTGGAGAAGAATCTTTAGTTTTGTCTTACATATCTTGTATTCTCTTTGTATCTTACAGATATAAAACCTTCTATCTTTACAGTTCAGAAATATGTAGTGTGACTCTAATGTATTCCATGTTTTCCTTGAATATATCATCACTATTGTACTTTGTGACAAATTAAAATGTGACCAGGATTAATCTGTTTTTGCAAGGTGATAAATATTGTCTCCTTGCTTGTTATTGCATCTGACAGAAAAAAAAAAAAAATCAAAGAAGCATCTTGTCAAATTAACAAAGGAAATGTTAATAATAATGTAGAAGATCCCATGGTGTGATTATGATATCTTTTTGATGATTGAAAGTTCCACTGAAACATTAATTTATCTTGTTGTCCTTATGGAGTACAAGTCAATGAAACCATGTGACTGGGGTGTTTTAAAACTGCTCTGTTTGTTTAATTTACTGTGGCTATATTTGCTAGGGCTAGATCCATTATTAAACTATAGGGTTAGGAGTATGACAGATCAAAAGACAGTGGCTTTTTTTCTAGAATCTTTTGTCTAGAGTCTTAAGACTTAAACTTATGACAAGACTGGATGAACACTAATACAGGTGGCTGCAGATAGCATTTGTTCATGTGACTGATTTTGAACAAGATTCCAACCTATACTAATGTAAAACTCTCAAAATTAGTGTGGGGAGTAAGTGAAATTAAAGTCAATAATTTGGTTGGAAACATTCCAAATGTTTTGTTTAGTATCCTTACTTTAGAGATTAGTGTTCTTGTCCATCCTGGAATGTTGCAAGCTAATGATTTTTACTTTACAACTATAAACATTTAGAGCTGCTGAAGCAGAGCCAGTGGAAGAAGTTGTTCAAGAAATGACATTAGATGAGTGGAAAAATCTTCAGCAACAGAATCGGCCAAAGCCTGAATTCAACATTCGGAAGCCAGAATCGACTGTTCCTTCCAAAGCAGTTGTGATTCATAAGTCAAAATATAACAATGATGTAAGCATTGCCTCAGGAATTCTGAAAACTGTCCTTTATGCCGAGGATTAGGACTGTCTCTATTCTTTTTCTACTGGTTTTAGTATAATCTGGACAGACAAGAACAGTATTTAAGATTTAGCAATATAAATCTGTGTCTTTGATGCTGCCATCTGTGTAGATCTCTGGTAATGCTGCCAGAGAAACTTGGTTCACTAAAAACTTCTTTTCCTGGCTTTGAATCCTGTTTAGCTTACATGCCGGTATACACTTGTTATATATATTAAACTCAGGTTTTGACATATGTTAGTCTGGGTGCTAAGCATTCTATTTTTCATCTGTGCTGGATCCCAGCTCACTGTGCACTTGGAATATATAATTTTTTTTTTCCCCTCAGATGTAGGGTCCCACTTATAACTAACCTGGAGAGCTTATTCTGCTGTAACGTGCTTGCACATCCTGCTCCCTTCCCCTATATTTTATTCCATTATGTTACTGAGGTTGAAATTTCAGGCAGAACTTTTAGTTCTGGAGTGAAAGAGCAGACTTCCAGATTCTTGCTTACTTAGATTTCATATTTTTGGGGTAACAAAAGTATGTGCATATAGTCTAGCATAATGGAATTTTGATCTTTGAAGTCTGCATGCCTTTAGGAATACATGCATTATCTTTTGTCTAGTTACAATATTAATATCAAAACTTACAGTTTTTTAAGACTTAATCGCTTTAGATCGTTGAGCATTTCCAGGGACAGACACTAGTATTGAAGTGGCCTGCATGCTTTTTAGTGGGACTTCACTGGTCAGAGTTGCCATTACCCCCTCTTTCTTCTCTGAGGGAGGTGGTGGTAGGGGTGGGGAGAATAACTCTCACAAACTCTGAATAGAGTATGCAAGTGTGTGAAGAGTGCGTACAAATTTCTGTTCATTTCGCCCATAAAGTTTCTGTTCCTTCTGCCCATAAAGTTTCTGTTCCCACAGTGTCAAGAGACCTTGTCAAAATGAACATAGAATGCACAGGAACTGTGTAGCATGGGCAAGTCAAATCCATTAATTCGACATTGAATAAGTAATTCATCATTGTATGGCATGAGTTAACACACACATTTGTTACACCCCGGTCCTGAAGCCCCAAGCTTTACTGAGTGTACATTCTATTTTCAGACTTCAGGAGATTTCACTCATGTGAACCCTTGTAAAGATATCGGTCCTTTGGTACCTTGAATTTGTGTCCGGAGAAAAACTACACATTTTTCTCTAAGAGATGTCTTTTAATTTGGTGAGAAAATAGGTGTTTTGGCAAAAAGAGTTTTGCAGGAAAAAAACATGCAATTTTGCAAAAACATTACAACAAATTACCAGGACTAACAAACATTGCTTAGTAAGAACTTTTTTTATACCCAGCAAACAAAAACTCCATGAAACTTAAGTGAGGTACAGAGAATAGGTACAAGAGAAAGAATAAAGAAAGAGAGATTAAGAGAAGTAAGAGTAAAGAGAGAGAGAAAGAGGAGAGAAAAGTAGTTACCACTTAGAAGGTCACACACTGATGGCTTCAAGGAGACACGGCCAGAGCCTGATGAAGACCTTGAGCATGCCTGTTCATAGACTCTGGCTTTTGTCCCACTCCCCTCAGACGGGACCTTTGGTTCACTGACCACTCACTGTCCCCTTAGCCATAGTGAGGGTGCTGCAGCTGAGCAGAGGCTCCAGGGGCTGTGGTGTGGACGGGTTACCAGGCAGACCTCATTAATTCACAGGGGCCCCATGTCAGTCTTCATGCCATGTGGCCACAGATTCCAATGGTCATCTTTGCTGACATGGAGACACTGTTCTGGGAGCTGGTCCCCTCCTTCAACACATACCCAGAAGTACCCCCACAACGTGGTTGTGGCCCAGTGATAACTGATCTCGTGTCTAACAACTGTCATTACTACAGTGCACATTAAAGTTGTGATGGGAGGTAGTCTGACATCCACTATCTACTAGGAACACACAAAGTTAAAACAACAGTAATCTCATAACTGAGGATGTGTAGACAAATACATCAATTAGAAAGCTTTAGTATGGCCTTTTAACCATTACTTGGAGATAATTGTAGGAGTAAGTAGCTTAAGTCTGATTCTCTAGTCCCTTCAAAAACCTCATAGATGATACTTTTGAAAAACATCTTCAGTATTAGGGAGCTGGTACAGAAGATTTAGTTGCCAGGAATCTCTGAGCCAACAGGCATCTGGGAAGCTGCAATTACATCTCTGTTAAAATCCTGTGCAAGTTAAGGCCTGCCTTCTATTCCAGATGTCATCTTGTTTTATGTGCTGCTAAGTCTGTAATTCAAGTGTGCATGTGTACTGGGGAGGGGAGAAACTTGTCCATGGAAACTGTAGGCTTTAACTAGATCTTCTTTTTAGTTGCAAAAAGAACACGTTGAAGACGATTCTCATGTCTTGCAAAAACCAACGAATGACATAACATCTCAGCTGGATATTAATTTTGGGAGCCTTTCTTGCCCTGGCCATAGATCAAGAGGAGCCCAAGGTGATTGTGGTCATGGTAGAAAAGTGGAAGAGGTAAGACCTCAATGAGAAATAGTGGTAATGGTTTTTTATGTGGGGTTTTTTTTGTTTGTTTTTTGTTCTTGTTGCTTGCTTGGGGCTTTTTTTCCCCCTGTTGTTGGTGTTTGTGTGTGTGTCCCACCCCTTTTGAGTGGAATTACTGATTTCCGCAGCAACAGGAATTAGCAGGAATTAGAAACAAGATTCCTGCTAATTTTGAGTTCCTGGCCTATATCATGTACTTTAAATACTGGTTCAGGCTCACAACTGTTAACACATATTTCAAAATGTCTGATTACTAGATGTTGTGAGGGTAACCAGAGGAAGGAATGCAGTGAAAATTTGTTTCTGCAATGAATTTTGACATAAATTGGAAAGTAATTAAAATTACTAAATGCTTGTATCTCTTGGAAAAATTTCAGTGTAGTACAGTACTTTGATTACTGAAAGTGAGGTCAGAAAATCTATAATCCTGCAGAATGATACATGAGTTCAATATAGACATTAAAAAACCCTTCCACTTAACTTTTTCTTAAAAAAACCAACTACCCAAAACCAAAACAAAACAATACAAAAAGCATTTGTACACTGGAAAATGGCATCTTTCTTCTTCATACTAACAGGTTTCAGTTTACTGTGACTAAAATGCTTTAATGCTGGGAACTTTCAGAATAATGTGGAAGTGTTGATGCATTTGTTTCATCTGAATAAAAAACTCTTTATAGTAACAGAGCACAGAGTTTAAAACTACAATCCAGTATCTAGAGTAGTTTTAGAATGTAAAATACAGTAATGCTACTTCTAAAAACATGCAGTATTTTGCTTGAGACTGCTTTACTTTTTTTTCTTCTTCATTCAGTGCTGCAGAGCTTGTGATTTTCTGGTCCTCTCTAGGCAGTAAATCAGCATTAGAAATATATTCACACTGAAGAAATTACAGTCATACCTCCTCAGATAAATGTTTAGCATTTCTGTGATAGTGATGGATACAACTTGAGTAGAAGTAGGATTTAGTAGCAGTAGCATTGAACTTGAGTAGAAGAATGGACGTTTTTAAGGGAAATTACATATACATAGCTGTCAGATGCTTTTGAAATTTTTATATATAAATTCATTTTTATAAAATGTCTTTTCTTACTTTACAGGTGGAGGTTGTTGCTCCAAATCCTTATGATCCTGAGGATTTTCCAGCTTTAGTGTGAAGAACTGTCATGAATAGTTGTTTCTCAAAGTAGCTTTGGAGTAGCTGTGACAAGACCAGTTTCATGCTGGTGTGGATAAAGAAAGCCTGTTTCCTTCTGGAAAGGTTGTTTGGGTGTTTGATGTGAAATGATTGCAGCTGTCTGCTAATACGGTTGGGTCCTGGAAATATGGGTTGACTGGCATTCTGTCACAGGTTCCAGTGTCTGCCTTTATTTGTGAAACCTGTGGGAAGGCTTACAGTACTTCACTACCAGGCTTCAAGTGAAGTTAAAGGGAAGAGGGTTTAAAAAACGTGTATATAGAGATGACACTATGGTGAAATATAAACTGTACAACATGGTCTGCAGGTGGCACTCTATTTCACTGTGCTTTTGAAAGCTGTTTTTTTGAGTGAAGTGTTTGTTTCAGACAGTTGCAAGTTGCAATTCTTAGTTTGGCAAATAAAGAAAAGTGTTCATGGGTTTGGGTTTCAGGTATTATTTTAAGAAGTCAGAGTGGTAAATTGAAGCTTTTGCTATTGGATATAGTCTGGAACAAAAGGAAAAAAAAAAAGCCAAACCCCCCACAAACCAAAAACAAAACCCCAAAACAAACAAACAGCTCCCCACCAAACCCAAACCTTAAACACCAGTCCTTACCAGAAAAAGTGAACATCTCTCTTAAGGAAAGTGATCTTAAAAATTAGGTCAGCACAGATGCTTTTAATGGACACCTAACCATAAGTCCTACATTAGCAACAAGATATAATCTGCAGCTACTTTGAAGATGTTTAAGTAAGGTAAGAATTTTGAGCTAAAGACAGGACAAAATTGTTAAAGCTTTTAATTTGCGCAGGAGCAATTACATACTAAAATTTTTCATGCCTCTTACCAAGAAGTTTGTGACATTGGGGATGAATGGGATATTCTTGTGTTACAGCTTTAACTTACTTCCTCACTTGAGCCATATTCCCTAACTTGTTTCCTGTGCAAGGGGATACACAGAGCCATTCTGGGATATCTAAGAGAAACAAGGAAATAGTGCCTTGAGAAGTGGTGACAGAAAAAAATGCATGCACAAACACACTGGACAATTTGGAAGTAGCTGTCAGCCTCACAGGGGGCTTCAAATGCCTGGTCAACTTGAACATGTTCTTTCAGTTTACTGGGAAAGCATATTAATATAAACCTTTAATTTTTTCCCATTTCTCTGCCTCACTTCTAAGCAGTCTCCTTAGACAGCAAATAGTGGATGAGACTTAGAAGCAAAAAATGGGTTTCACTTTGGAGAAAGATCTAAGAGTACTCAGAAAATTAAAGGACTTAACCTCATGGAAAAAGCTTTACACAAGTAGGATATAATCATCCTAGAAAGACTACAGTCTCTTTTTTGTATGCTCCAAAGAGATGGTTTGAAGAGCAGTTCAGCCCAAAGAATTTTTTTTACATTGTTAAATTAATTATATGACAATTTGCTATAACATATCATATTTCACAAGGAGTTCATTTCAGCAGCACAGAGATACTCTGACAACTTGTAGTAGCTGGTGTTAGAGGAACCCATGCTACTGCCATTTGAGTAATTGAACTGGATGAAATATATTCCTTCACCTTGTAGGAACAAGCTGCTACTTGAAATCACTGCAGTTGAAGATTTAACTGCTGCTGCCCTTTTCAATAGGTGCTGTGTGTTTCTGCCAAAAATTGCGGTTTAATAATTGTGGTATAGAAGTAATTTTGTCTTTGGGGTCCTTGGAATATTTTTGCTTGTTTTTCCCTTCCTGTTCACTTATCCCATTGGACAGGGAAGAATGTCTGAATTTTTAACGTTTTTACTTGCAGAACTGAGCATATGTGTAGATGTAGAGAGTTTCTTTGCAAGGCATGCTTCTATTTTCCATCATGTCTAGAATGTGCCTCCTCCTCTACTAATACCTCTTTTTCTGTAGGAAAGTGGTGAAATACTTAAATGTAACCCTCCCTTTTTCTACTAAAAACTTGAAACTTTTCTATGCTACTGGGCTGAATCTAGTGTGATGCATATAATTCAGTTCTCTGGAAGGCTGACAGAATTGTTTTATTTTTCAATCTGTTTCCTGCAGCTGCAAAGTTACTGTTTATTCCTCTAACTTTGATCTGTTTTTCAAAACAGAATGACAAATAAGTTCTTTGGAGAATGCTGTAAGGGACTTGTCACAGTGTATCTGTATAATCAAATTTTGGTCAGCAGATTGTTAAAAAACTCCTAATTAAAAAAAAAAAAAAAAGGGGCTGGTTACAAGTTTGTTTAAATAAAAAACAGAACAAACCAGCCAACCAAAACTAAAACCCACAACCCACCTCACCCAAAACTTTGTAAGAATGAGGTTTAGTGTAGTTCATTACTGCTTAAACACAAAGTTTCTTAGAGCAGTGACACATGACAATTTTATTTTTCAGTCTGTCGGACTTGGATATGGCTCAAGAGTTTCTCTAGTTGATGGTATATCAAAGTATAGAGAAGAAATTATTAATTGTAAGTAATGACAGTGGTGCAATTCTTTTGCCTGGCTGTGACAAGAGAACAATAGATCTCAGCCATCTTACATATTTAAGGTACCAAAATAGTTGTATCTGTTAAGCACATTGCTACTGATAACAGTCACTCCTGGTTTAGCTTTACTTCTTCCTGTAAAGCAATTGGTTAGCATGTGTAAATGTATATACAAACACTAGTAAAATATGGTATGCATCTCAAGAAGAGATTAAATTGTGTTGCAGTCATGTTACTCTAATGACTACAAGGTATTGTTGGATGAATATAGTGAGTGGCCTAGGAAAAACTACTGTGCTTCAACTTTGAGTTTGAGATTAATGTAAGTCCCAATAAATTTGCAAAGAAAGGAATTCACCTCTCTCCAGGACTGTCATTGATATATGATAGTGTTTTATGAATCATGTGTAGTACCAGGGTTTAGGATTGGCAAGGGTATATTAACATGAAAGTGCTTTTAAAGGAAAGAGGAGAGGAATGTGTGTGCTTAAGATAAGAATATCAAAGAATGAATAAAAATACTCAGAGGTAAAAAGCCCTGAGTTGATATATACAATACTGGGCAGTTGAGCCTATGGGAAATGAGCTCTCAGCTCTGGTTAAACTTGTGTGAAAGCAGTCCCCTAGGGTATGAGCATTCTTTGGGCCCAACCCAGAATCTGTAGCCCTAGTACCCTTATGTCAATAAGATTATTCTTGTACAACTTTCAAATAACTTTTTCCGTTTTTCTGAGCTGTCACTGGCATGTATGCACATACATACTGCTATTAAAAAATATATATACACACATGTAGCTATGCCATATTGACAGTTATGCAACATTGACTCACTGTCATTGGATCAACAATTGAATGTGAAACATGGTAATCTTTGCATTTCAGTCACTGATTAACAGGCTTCAGTAACACACCGAGCAAAAACAGTTTGTACGTGGAGGCGGGAACCTTCAGTCTTTGGGAGAAGTAACAACTGTTACACTTTCACTCTGTTACTTAGAATTTAACTTGAAATACCTTGTATCTTCAGCAACCTTTTATTTGAAGGAGCGATACTATGAATGTTGAAGATAGCTTCCTGTTCAGAGCAGCTTAGATACCACATCACAACTAATGGCAGTATTATGTGTGAGACTAACCCATAGTAAATCAAATAAAGCTTTTGCTGTCCCTGTTTAGGCTAAGTAGTGTGAATATTTTAATCTGTGTTCTGCTGTCTCTACGATGTGTCACAGCTAGTTGAAAGGACTCAATGAGATCTTGTCTGCTTTTAGCAATAGTAGTTCCCCTGTGCAGATTTGTACAGTAGTTACTCTTTGAAGGAAAGATACTGAATTTTGTGTAGTGTAATCAAATCAGCAGGATAGCTTTGCCAAAAAAGTAAAAATACCAGCAGGGTACAGATTTTTTTTTTCTCTTGCCAGAAAGGAATTTTAAGTTGACATCCAGGAATTCTGTACTTGTTAGTGGTTTGGTTATTTTTCTGTTAATGTGTGGATTGTGTGATTGTTTTTAGAACCTTCTGGACTTGAGACAGAGTTTAATAGGGAGCTGTTTGAAGGACAGACTTTCTAGCTGCCTTTCTCCAACTCATTTGTCACAGTCCAACACTTGACAAGGTTCTTGGAGATATTGCATGGATGGAGGGTGTCATGTTTATTATCAAATTTACTTAATTGAAGATGGTTCATGTCACATAGCAACACACACAAATATAAATTACACTTAATGTAAATAGCAACTGCAGTACACAGTTCAATCCCTATACCAATGTGATTCCCATTACTGGTTCCTATGACATATATCCTCCCTTTCACCATACCAGGTGTCCCCAAGTGTTGGGAAGGAATGGGAGGGCTGATGTCAGTTCAAGCCCACTGGTCTCTGAAATTCTTTTGGCAGTTGTCTGGGTCTTATATCCTATATTTTTGTTCTCTCCAGGCTGGTCTGGTGTTCACTCTCTAAAGAACTCTAGGACCTATACCACTGGTTGGTCCACATAGCTGTTGATAGCCATTTATTTAAAACAAGGGCCAGCCTCTGGTCCCCTTTGTATTGAGATAAAATCATCTTTGCAACTGCTATTGTCCATCACATCCTGCATCAGTCCCTGAGGTTCACAAGCACATTATCCTTGTCTGTCTCCTCTTGATCTTATTCCACTTTTGGGGCTTACTGTTCAGTCAAATCCATATGAAACCAAGCCCAAAAACAGAAGTGTGAGAAAAAAACCCAAACACCTCTTTCTCAACAAACTCTTAGTGAACTAGGCTTAAAGTATGCAGTTTCTAACATTGGATTTGTGTATGTCTAAACAGTGCATCCTTCTTGCTACAGCATGTTTTTGCCTGCTCTTGATAGGCTATGTAGAAACTAATGCAAAGGAGGCTAAATAAAACCAAATCAAAGTTATCCAGAACTACTGTAAACAGATTATTCTTGTAAATGGATTGAACCTGGGCCACTGTTCAGTTTTTCTCTGAGTTTTAGTCCTCTGCCCAGTGCCAGTGCACTTTAAATTGCTAATGATATGGTAGGGCTTAACTGTGTTTTCCTGTAGGCACCACATGTATAAACTGATGTTTCTCCAGGCCAAAACCATCATTCACTCTCTTCAGGTAACTGGTTTGTCAGGAAAAGGTGGTTTAAACATTCATGTAAGTCTAGAAAGGATCACCTTACAATGGAAGAACACAGACTTTCCAACCAGAAAAATGTCTTTGGAGGAAGTGTAAGTTTACTTGCTTGTCAAACAAGCTTTGCTCGGTGTCTGCACATTCTGCATTTTCTAATGTAGATAATAATAAATATTTGAGTAGGTCAATATTTTTTCTTGTTGTATTTGGATTTTTTAGGAGACTACACCACCACCAATGCTTATGCAAAAATAAGTGTTTCTGAAAATTTAGTTTTTACTTCTATGAAACCTTCAGTTTCATGGTAAGTATCAAAGCAAATAGTATTTATGATAATGCAGGTTTCCAAAAATTAGTACTGTATTAGCACAGAGTAAGAAAAAAAAAATCGCCAGAACCCCATTTTTCGATCTTACCATGCTTTTTTACTGCGTAACAGTATCCCAACGCTTCAAATACAATTCCTATTTTCTGAACTGCGTTCCCTGAAATGTAGAGCCAGAAATTATTTTTGAAATTTAAAAAGTATGTGTTTAAGAATCTGTGCTTTAATTAAAGATTTTCAGGCAACAGAGTGTGTTGTATTATTTCACAGTGCGTATATGCGTCAGTCTGAGACAGATGTGATGGTTTTGTGACGTACTTTTTTTAGAGTGATGGAAACAAAACAGAAAACAAACTTCTGATTATTTTTAATTTTACAGAATTCATGTTTACAGTTATCCAGTACTCAGTATTTTGTATAAAATCAAATGCAATATGCAATATTTTCAAATGAGACACAAATGCATATTGAACTAATTAATATTACAAGGTAATATGAACCTTTATCTTAAAAATACCTTCAGCAAAATAAACTTCCATTCTGTCACTCCAAGTTAAAAAAATATGATTAGAAATATACAATTTAAAAATAATCAGGATGCACAGTACTGATTAGTCAAAAAATTTTAGACTTTGATAGTCTACATGAGTTTACACAAAACAGTCTGCAAATGGTTAATATAAAAACTGCAGTGCAACAAACCGGTGAACATTAATTTTTTTTTCCTACTTTAATACATGAGTCTCTAAAAATCTTTTTTTTTGTTGTTTTAAATCAGCAGCACTTCCTCTGCTGTCATACTGGGGCAAAAAGACAGGGTTAATATTTGAGTTAAGGTATTGATGCTATAATGGAAAGTAGCCATTTGACTGAAGATAAGACAGCTTTTGAGTATGTAGCATACTTTTGAATAAGAGATCAAGGGAGAATTCATCCAGCATGTATTTGAAAGGGGAAAGAATTTGAGGAAAAACTCCTTATTGATGACAGCAGAAATAACTTCCCTCAGCTGCTCTCTGGCACAATGGTGGTGCAGCTGCCACCACATTCCATTTTGGCACATAATACTTCAAAAAAGATTTAGAAACCAAGGACTCCCTAACCCATTCCCACTCTTCATTCTTGTACCTAAGACAACTTTGGTATGGTGTAATAAAAATTTTAAGCAAAGTACTAAAAATTCCTAACAGCAAACTAAGCAGTAAAATTAGATGGGATACAATGAGGTAATGAGGTAATTTTCCATGTAAGGCTGTTTGGAAATTTAAATGTAAAATCCCTTTGACACTCATGTATTTTTCAATAAGATACTGGGTGGTGGAAGGGGTATCCTAAAATGCATTGATGCCAAACATGCAATTTTGGTTTAGCTAGAGTTGCTATTGTGTACGTTTGTGCACTAGTGTGCGAATTTACTTCCAATGAATCTATAAGTGCTAATAACTCTGCTGGCTGCTTTAAAACAGGCATATTCTAGTTTGGAATTTGGAATAGGTGGGAAATAGACCCATTATTTTTAAGTTAAAAACAAAGATGCCAGAAGAAGCTCACCTGAAAGGCAAAGCCAAACACAGTAAATATTATTAAATCTCTCATTTTGATGCTCACTTCAGTAGTTTCATCCCTTCTGCCTTCCAAGATAAGAATTTTCTTCAAAAATAAACAAATACTCATATTTGCACAATATACCTGCCATTCTGGTTACCTGTACTTCAGCTCCTGGACAAGCAGTTTACTAAAAACCCCTAACTAACCAACAAAAAACCCCAAAACACAAACCTCTGAATCCCAAGAAATTTTAATTGCCTTATCAGAATGAGTCCCTCTTCTTCAAGACGCTTTTCACTAGAATAAAATGGTGGCAACTCTGAAGTTTAAGAGAAAACATAATATTTGTAGTCTAGGCCTCAATGGTCTTTTATGTTGTGCAATACCTTTTCAGTTTTCTTTGTATTCATATTTAGACATTTTGACTATCCAAACAAATGGATGCTACTTGTAAGCTTATTTACACTTCATGTCCTGCTTCCTCTCCAGCTCATGATGCTCTTGCTACAACATGTTTCCAAACCACTGTGTGATTATTCATATTGGCATTTAAAAATCACCAGCCTAACAGAAATATTTTTATCTAAAGGATGTAGATTGAAACTAGTCATTGAACATTTACATTCAGAAAAATAAAATTCTCCCTATTGCAGAGGTAATGTTATCTTTAAAAAATTCAGTTATTCCATTACTAACATTTCAGATGTCTCAATTTCTTCTACTTTGTACTGTAAAAGTCATTAAATGAACAGATAACTGAATCATATTTAAGGCTATGTGGTAACAGTCCTCATCTGAGGGATATGCAGCTATAAACATCAGTTGGCAGACAAGGGTACATCAGCCTTGTAACCTCATAATATGAAAAAAAAGTAGGAAAAACCCACTTCCAGTGTTTGAAGACTGTCTTGTAGTGGATGATAATGTCAGTCTCATAGACTCCTCTAAAAATGACACTGCTTTTTAACAGAGGTAAGCTGTAGTTCTTAAAGTGTTAATTAGATGTCAAAAATTTTACCTGCCCCTGAGTTCCATTACCAATCTCAGTTGTACGGCAAGCTTACTTTCCCTTTTTTGTGTGCTGCACTTATTAAGTGCCTCTAAGCTAAAAATGAGTGATATTCACATGTTACCAAGCATACCAATAAAATCTGAGGGAAATTCTTACTATTTATATATGGTAATCTTAAATTTCACCTAAAAGACTTGATGATAGGAATGGAAACAGTAATGACATTTTGATACAACAGCACTGCTTTAAATGGTAAACTGTTTTTTCTCCCCTTTAAAATCATACCAGATTTAAAGCAATTATAACTAGTTAAAATAGTTATTAGTTGTGAACAACTAAAAATTTGTCACTATTAGAAACAAGTTAATCAGTTATAGTTAGTTTTTCCTAGGTAAACAAACCATACAACCTCTGAAAATAAAGCACTCTTTGGTAGACAATAGTTACTTAGTGTACTGAATACTGCAGCTTCATAAAAAAACTTCATACAAAATAAGAAAACAGCCAGTGAACACAAGAGAGTACCAATACTACAGTAAGAAATAAAGCTTTTGTTGTTGATTCTCAGTCTCAAGTGAAGACTTCAGCCCAGTCTGAATGGACAATACAGATTTATGTATTCCAAAGCTCCCACTATCTTTTTGTTTCTGGTGGTCAGCAGCTAAGTGATTGCCATCACAATTTATACACATGCATCGTACATACTAGCAAGCCCTCTTATAATAGAGAGCTTAGGTATTTACACCTGAGTCTGAACGTACACAGATTTTGTTGGTTTTGCTTGAGGAAGTGTTAGCACGGTAGAAAAATGTCTACCAAGCATGTTCACAGTTCATTTTATTCTACAAGTATGGAAGAGATTCTTCTATTTCATTTTTTGCTGAAAAATTGAGCCAAAGTAATCTTCCTTGAACTGCATGAAGTTCCCTCTGGTAATATCCCCCTCACTCCTGAATATCCTCTTCGACACTCGTGGCTTATTTGAAATTCAACGCCATACTGGTCTAGTCCTTTTGATGGATTGGCTGCTGAAATAAAACATGTTTGAAGGAAAAAGTTAAATATTACTCACTATGTATTTCAAGCAAACATTTCTGGCAAGGTAAAATAGGCAAATGATACTTCAAAGAAAGAAGCAGAAGGAAAAGTCACTGCATTTAAGAATATAGCAATACAGGGGTTGTCAAGAAAGCACAGACTGGTCTGATCACAGACAATATGCAGACAGTTCCATTCCACAGAGAAATGCCACAGAGGATTCAAAGTATCATAATTTTATCAAATGCATTCACTGTAAAGCATTCTTTTTCTTTCTCTCCTTCTGAGATAACAACCATAGGAAAAGTAGAAAGAATAGTAAAGAAACATTAGTATTTTTTAAACCTAGATTTAGACATTACATGTAGAAAAGCTCTGAAATGCTGCAGGTAGTTTTCAGTATTTGAAAAAGGGTGCAGAAGGCTGCTTTGTATATAATACCCAGCAAAGCAAAAGCATATGAGATTTTTAAAGTGTATTCCTCTCTGTTGGCTTTTGTGATATTCCTGTCTGGTTAAAATAAGTAAAGAAATCTATACAATACAGTTTTCACATATTTTCACTCATACTCCTGATTATTTTTTTTGTAGTAACTTGATCTGCATTCCCCCTTAAGCACCTTTACCCATCAAAATGCCTCTACCACTCAAGATTTCATTTCTAATCAACTACTTACTATAAATATAATCCTAAATCTGTTTGCTGTGGTAAGATGGAAAAGATGGTTTAATTTGTGTCTTAGTACGATTCAGTGGGTTTGGATGTGAAGTATGCACCTTGTTAGAACACAAACAAGAAAACTCAGTAACTGCCAAATTTACAAGAAAGACATCTTAACTGGAGAAAAAAGGGCATTGACAGAGAAACACTGGATAACAATCCACTAATGTGATTTCCTGCAGTTCAATGACAGTATTATTTCAATCACTAGATACGTATTATTCTATCAGTACTTTCTTTCATAGTGACAGCTGACATCTAGAGATGTTCCACAAAGGAAATGCAGTGGAATAGGATTGAAATTTCCAAAGTTCTCTTTGCAAAGCCAGAATAGAGTGTTTTAGCTGTTAATAACTGCTTTGGCTGAAAACTCCTTCTGGAGGCAGTCCATGATAGTGTCTCCAAAAAGCTGAAGAATGAAATGCCAAAAGAATTTCCCAGTCTGTGCAGATTATACTGCATTAGGCTGGGTCACAAATGTGATTCATCTACAGAAAGCATTGACTAAAGTGATATAAAACAATAACAAATGAGATTAATGTAAAAATGGCGCAAGATGACTCCACTGGAATATATCATAGAAGAAAATGAAAGAATAATGATACATAGTAGTGCCAGAAGTTCAGTGAAGTAAGTGAGGTCTTGACAAAGACAGATGTTGCTTAGGGCATGATGCCAATTTTGTAATAATAATTATTCTCTACCCTGCAATCCACTTAATCTGGAAGAGGTCAATGAATCTGAGCATTATGAGGTAATGCAAACTGTACATGCTTCAAGAAATGAAAGTAAATTTTGATGAAAAAAAAAGGCATCCTAAAAAACCACAAGATTTTTCCAAATGCTACAGGAAAAATGAAAGGACACCTAAAAGATTAACAACCAGACCCTGCATTCCAAGTCCATTAAATTGTATGGTCATACCAAAATACCTTTTGGTGGGACCAGACCCAATTAGCCCTCTGAGATTACAAGATAATTAAGAACTCCAGAATTGTGACATGACTAAGATGAATTTGATTATTGGATGGAAGTATAAAGTGACTGAAATTCTCTGACCTCAAAAGGTAAAAGAAAAGAAACAGTATATGGAATTAAATATTTGGGATAGCAAGTATTAGAAAATCCATTAAAATATGAAGGAAGCAGTTTATGAACTTTCAAATAAACCTCATCCTTGCCCTCAGAGTCATAAATCTGGCAATACACCTAAAGGACTTGTTTCAAAATAAATGAGGTCTTCTGTGAACTCTTATTTTAGAGATTTTGTTTCCTCCTAGGATCGGCAATTCTCATCGCACACAACACATAGATCAACCTGGAGAAGTGTTTTCCAGGAAAATCTCTGTCCAAATTACACATGTGCATGTATACAGCTATAAAGCCCTGCAAGCAGATTAAAACTGGGAGAGGCATCAAGAATAAAACAGCAGGCAGAATCCCATCAATTCTGTTTGGACCAAAGCTGACATGGTAAAAATTAGGCAAAATGGAGGAAAAAACCAAACGAACCAAAAGGAAAAATACTCTTGATTTTAAATAAAACATACATTTCAGGAAAAGAGATTATTTTTTAACATATTGTTCAGTAAATCAAAGCAAAGTCACTGCTAAAAGTTGCCTGAATAGAATTTACTGCAGTCTACTATTAATAACTATCTCCATTGTTTGACAGAGTGAATATTTCATAACTTCTGTTAGATTTAAGGTAACAGGATGAAGAAGGAGAAGGCAGAAAAAGCTGCACAAGAACTTGGAATTTTCAGCAATATTTATAAATCAAGCTACAAAACATAAAAAGTAGTTACTTTTTACTCTTCTCAACAAAATTAAGTCTCTTTAGCACCTGAAAAACCCATTCTAAACTTTTTCACTATGAGCACAAGACAAATTCCAGTCAATTGTAAACACTGGAAATTGTTTGGATAGTTTTAAGCTACACTCTCAGGCCCATTTTTGATGACCTGGAGAGTTGCCACAGAGGGGCATGATCACATGGAAACACAAAGAAAGACAGCAGTAGCGTGGTCATATGCTTTTGGGCCCTAAAGCACTTTCAATCTTGCATAAATCCACTTGAATTTATAATTTCATTAAGTTTTACCAAACAGGTTCTGTTCACATTATCAGCCATAATCTCAGTAAAAAACCCCATACTAGTACACAGATGCATTTTATACACTTTATTTTTCTGCTATTGCTGCATTTCAGTTGTCCATCAAATTTCTCATAGTTTTGACTTCATGCACTTATATTGTACTTAATGCTGTGAACTACTTTTCCATCTCTTACTCCAGGCAGAGGGGTTTTTGTGTTACCAGGATCCCTCATCTTCAGTAATTCTGACTCACATTAGGAATTCCAATATAAAATTCTCAAAGATGAAAGACAGAGCAACATAAGCAAATTACCTAAGATGTAAGGTTCCAGATAGTCTCTGTACATGACATAAACCATGGAATTGTTTCTCACTTCCCATTGCTAGAAGAAAGAGTTGAACTGTGGCAAAGTTACTGCCAGCAATGGATACAGCAGTATTTGCCTGCAGAACAGTTACTGGATCTGTAAAGAGGGTAACTCTCACCTTTTTAAATTGTTTTTTCTTGCAGCAGACCTGGTAGTTCTTTTAGTAATGTCTGTACTGTCAGAAATGCTAGGTTCAGAGGTTTTATTTTTCTGAACACTGGACTGCAGAATTACTCTGTAAAGAGTAGGAAAAAAAGAAAGATTATATAACGAGAAAGTTTCTAGAAAACATTGAAAAGAGGGTATTAACAGTTGTAACAGAGCTAACGAGTAGCTGGCTTTTAAAAAACCATTATGCAAAGCAAATTCTTCTGCCTGAAACACATCCTTCTCTGTTATAACAACCCTGTTATAGTAATGCGAGTTGTTCTTAGGAGCATAGCAGCTTCCTTTGTTGGTTGATTTTGTTGGGGTTTTTTGCTTTCAAGGAATGGAATAAATTATTGGTTTTGAATTTCCTGTTATGTTTTTGAAAGACAAAAAAATAAGAAATTGCATTTTAAATTGCTGCCATCAAATAAAAACATCATATGAGTATGTGACAAAAACAATCGTTGCTTTTCAGGCTGATGCAGAATTCAGAAAAACAGTCAAGTAAGTAATTCAATTTACGACGATCGAAGTCTAAATCTGCAATTCACCATGAGATAGTCCCTTCAAATAGGAAAATCATTGCGTACGTTGGCACTTTGTGCTTAGATGACCATACTCAAAACTCAGCTTTACATACTTGTTGTGCTCAAATGCTTCTCCAGATGACACTAGAGAACTCACTATTTCTTAGACAGGCAGATAAATCCTGGTGTTGCTTACATTAATAAGAAAGGAATTCCAGATTGTGCAATGCAAACAACTATTTTTATCCACCAGACAACTGGTTCACAAGGAAACCATGTCTTCTGTATTCCTAAATACTTATAGTGCAATTATGATACATGGAGGAAAAAAGTGACAATTGGTCAAAGGAGTCCATGGATATCTATTTAGTGCACCACTTCATGCATCTATTTTCTAGTCATTCCATTTGTGCAAGGTTTCAAATATAAAAGTATGCATAATTTTAGAGATTTAGAGCTAAGAGGAATTTAGCTATTATTATTTACTCCCCTGCGATTATTAGACTAATTTTTAGTGGCTTCAGTGAGTACAGTTGTGTCAGCAGACTATATTAGACTAGAAATCAAATTCTTCTTTAAGTTGTATAAATTACAGTCTGGTTGTTTAATACTCAGAAGAAACTATTTTCAAGGAATCCTAGATATTAACATAGAATGTTAATTCTGGAGCAAATATGAAAGAAATGGGAGAAAATATACTTTCATATACTCACGTAACATACTCACCAATAACAGAAATGGAACACGTGCCCTATGCTTTTATTGTTTTACATGGGTTTGATTCCACAATTAGAATATGCATTGGAGATAAAACAATTTCATCTAAAATATATTCTTTATGCAGCAAAACTGATCAGCAACTTTATTTTTTTCCATATACGTCTTGACTGTTTAGGAAACAAATTACTATACAACCACAAAGTTGAAGTATTTTTAAATTCTACTTAAATAAGTCTGTCTCAGTATTTTAGCCTTGCAAAATGTTGTCACGATGTGCAAAATTTCAAACAAAACAGTCAGTTCCCCTGAGATAAGATACAAGACTGTAATGGCAAGTTCTACCAAAATGCAAAGGAAACTCTACTGTAAACACAGTACATTCAAAGTTGAAGGAATTAATTATACAAGAGGCAGAAGAAAACCAAACCCAGATACCTTCAACACCATATCATGCTGCTTTAGACAACACAAATTCTTCTAATGAAAATATATTTCCCTTGTATGCCGAAGGTGAAAATGTTCAAAACCTGAAAGTTCACCTTACAATTTCTATTCTGATTGTAAAACAGTTCTTTTAAGTTCCAATACTCAAATTCTGTTTTCAGTGCCACAGTCTACCACACGTTCAAACAAGCACTGAAAATTCCACCAGTGGTGAAAGAAGACTTGCATTATACCTTTCATCTGTGCTGTTAACAGCTTCTAGGAATGAATGGAAAAGTACAAAGCCAGCTTAGCCTCAAAACATTTAATCACTGAAATATAAGCATGGCCAAATCATGGCACATACTGGTTTACTAGTGATCATGCAGACAGAAATATGGAAAAATCATGTTTTCTCCTTAAATATATAGATTTGTGGTGTCTCTGTATAAAATGCATGTAATGTATATGTAAAACAAAAGTTACTCAAATATAATATTTAGAATCTTTCTCTCATAAATGCCCATTTTTTCTAGATATCAGAAACTCAGAAATCAAGTCAATATACAATGGCTTAAACTCATATACATAGCTAACATGTACTGAAATATGAGCCAGCAGCATACCCTTGTGGCCAAGGGTATCCTGGGATGCACTGCCACAAGGTTTAGGGAGGTGATCCCGTCCCTATAAGTCAGCACTACTGAGGCCACATCTGGAGTGCTGTGGCCAATTCTGGGCTCCTCAGCACAAGAGAGACATGGAGCTCCTGGAGTGAGTCTAGTGGAGGGATATGAAGATGATTATGGGACTGAAACACTGCTCTTATAAGGGAAGGCCAAGGGAGCTGGGCCTGTTCATCAAGAGATTACTAAGGGGATCCTGCCAATGTACACAAGTATCTGAGGGGAGGGTGCCAAGAGGATCGAGCCAGGCTCTTCTCAGTGGGTACCAAGAAACAGGACAAGAGGCAATGTGCAAAAAGTGATGCACAGAAGTTCCACCCAAATGTGAGGAAGAACCTCTTTACTGTGTAGATGACCAAGCATTGAACAAATTGCTCAGAGAGGTTTTGGAGTCTCCCTCACTGGAGATAATAAAGAACAGTCTGGACACAATTCTGCGCAATGTGCCCTGGGATGACCCTGCTCAGACCTGGGAGGTTGGACTAGTTGACCCACAGTGGTCCCTTCCAACATTACTTGTTTTGTGATTCTGTGAAACACTATGAATTATTAAGATACTATTTTGTACAAACACTTAAATATTTGTCTTTTCAACATATCATAGGTAAGTCTTACTTTTCACAGAATTCCATTTTATCTGTTCAAAACAAAGAAAGAAAATAAAAAAAGTTCTAAATGGAAATGTGACTTATAATAAAAAGAGTTACCATAAAACCAAACCAACCACAGCAACTTCCTCTTAAGTTTGCAGTATTTGCCAAAGGCTAGGGAGAAAAGCAGATGGCTTATGGGATCAGTGGAGACCCAGGTGTGAGCATGGTAGAACCTCATCTGCTCTTCATTTGATGACATTTTTACATCTCAGATATACACAACTTCTTAGGACTACCAAAGAGTAAAGAATTGAAATCTCTGTGACTAAAACATTTGGTAAATGATCAAACAGACACTTCTGAATTGGACTGAAATTATAGACTTCCAAGGCTCATAGCATCTCAAGGAAAACAGCGGAGGTTCCATTCACAGGATCATCTGACACAGTGTTGCAAATAAACACCAACAGCTGTCTTCCAGCCCGGCAACTGTCAGCTTAGAAGTAATAACAATGCCATCACAGTTTTTATTAGAATGCTACTGTATACATGTTAAAGAGAAGAAATTAGTGTATGGAACTTCTACTTAGCACAATTAGACTAGCAGCCTCACTTGATAGCAGATTAAATAGATACATTTTGTAATGCATGTGAGATGAGGCCATGGTAGAAGAAATCCTCCCAAAATCTCAGGACCGAAAACCACTTCTCTAATATAGTTTGGGGTATAAGATGTCAGGACATCTACCTTATTGCTTTATAAGTGTTCATGTAAAATAGCATGCCATGCAACTTCCAGAAACACCATCAGAAAGCACATCTGATGTACACAAAGATTTCCTAACTCAATGGATATGATTTAAAATTTGGAAAAAAAAAAAAAAATAAGAACATTTTCTAAAGACTGGCTGCCAGATGCTGTAATAGCCACACTACTAAACATACACTAATAATTTTTCACCTCCAGTTAGTCTATAATGTGAACATCACTAGGTTGTCCTGATCCTAAATACCCCAAATAGCAGACTAGTTTATGCATTGTTTTTTTATTCATGCTAATACATTGGTTTTCAAACAAATCAAACCCTGTTTCAATGGAACAATGTTTGGGTCAGTAGTAGCATCTTTTAAGTAATTCACAACTTTTTTCACCATTTAACTCAGAGCAAAGGTGGAACAAAGGTACATCACCGGGACACAAAAGTCCATACCACACAACCCAAGACAAAAATCCACAAAACTTGAAATGCAAGCAAGGTGATACATATGGGAGAGAAATCAATCTACACAAGATATTTTAAAAGAAAAGTGATTACAATATCCTAAGGAGGGATGAGGGAAAGAGAGGGTACACAGCTGCATGCCTTCTCTGTCCTGCAACATGGATTTTAGTCTTGCCAACACAACCAGTCTTTCAAGGTCTGTCAGGTGCAGTACTGCTTTTTCCTTCATCACCTCACAACTTTTAAGAAAAAAAGAGATCTCTACCACTCTTCTAGGTCATCAACAGGCAACAAGTGACTGATACTCTTCAGCCTACAGGGCTCCAGCCAAAGGACTGCCAGGCTAGCCCAGAGAGATTCATAATCCCAACTGGTAATTTAATCCCTTAAAACACAGTGGACACTAGCTATATAATGGTAAGTTAGCCTAGCTTTTAAGAAGCTCGAATGTTTTCTCTTCTTTGACTTAAATCAACATTGTATGACTGTTAATCCTGAATATGAAGTAGCAGCAGCAGTAAACCAATTGCGTGCATCACATTTACCAACATCAGTCTTTTCTCTTTCCCTCTGATCAAGGGAGTATTTAGACAAAACACAGAAACAATACAAAAAAGGAAGGATGACAGTTGAGTGAAATTGATCTTACAGTACAGCAAAATAAAGTACAGATTGTTTCATCTCTTTTAACCTGCGTTCTAGGTTTGGCTTTTAGATCTGAAGTATGACTTTCAGAGACTACTGAGACAAGAAATAGTGCTATATTTGGTGTAAAACTTTGAAAACAAGACTCTCGTTTAAGTGTGTTATTTGACAAAGTTAGGGTTGAAAAACACAACTTAAGTGATCTTTACTTCTTTTCTTTTTTTTTTTTCTCCAAAAGAGCAGATTAAGATTATCTCAACCAAGGCTAACAGAATAACTGAACTGTCCACAAGTTCCCCAGTTTTCATTCTTTAGTTATTAGGTCACTTACTTTAGCAGAAAGAGTCCCATGCATTTTAGAAATGCAGACAAAAAGTTGCAAAGATAAGGATGGCAGAAATTCTGACTTCATGTTCTGCCAGGAGAAAATGCCTATTCTTAGTACTCTCATGTAAAATGCTTTCTGACTACTTTTTTTGAGAACACCAAGATTTCAAGCAGTCATCCAAAGTAACCAGTCCACTTTGAGGGTGGTGGTGACAGAAGAGCTCCAGGAAGACTCAGAAGCAGGTGAAAACTTCATTTGGGTTTCCTGGCAGTTCTACATGCTGATGAAGTTTATGTTTGGCCTAAAGATGTAAAAGTTGTCATTTGATGAACCAAGGCACAGCAAGCACTGCAGCCACTCTGACAGAAGCAGAGTGTTTAAAGAGTGTGTTCAAGGAACTGGTACGTTAGGAATGCTTTTCTTAGCTCCCAAGTAACTGAATAAAGGGATTTAAGTAGTCTCATAAAGCTCTATAAAATAATTGAGAACAAAAGTAGATGAAAACAGACTGGCTGGGAAAACAGAAGAGCCTTGACCCAACACTGCAATCTGCCCTGTCTTCTGTTACGTTAAAAGAAAAAAGAAGTTGTGTTTTATGCCACGGCATATAATGTTCAATCTCTGCAAAACAAAGACCTACTGACATTTCTAACAAATTTCTAATTTCTAGCACTTCATGGGAATAAAACCATCCTTTGGGAACTAATCTCCTTTGCAAGTTCACAAATTTCGAAGGAAAACTGAAGCTAACATCTTGATCTGCAATGCGCAAAGGGTAGGATATATTTTAAAGCAGTATTTCTTCCTTTTTACAGATAGTTTTGCTTATGTAGTTTAGCATACTTGCAGGAGCATGCAGAGAAGAAAGCTTTCAAAATTATAGATTATTCTAAGTGTTCTGCATCTTTTTTATTGCGAGCCAGCCATAAAAATCACTCAGTTATTCCAAAAAATATATACGAAAATGTAACAAAGCGAGAGCAGTGAAATTTACTCTTGCAACAAAGCCAGTAAGAAACATGACATGAAAACATGCATTTATGAGACATACTAGATAGAAAGTGTGAGCTGTTGTAGAGAAATGGAATGGGACACTTACACAGTGGCTCTCTCTCAGGGGGTCCTGATGGTTACTATGTTCTTAAACCATCTAGACAGAATAGCAGGCTGGGTAGAAGGGAGCCACATACAATCCACCAGATGACAATGCTACACAGTGTAGACACCAGCATAGCTAGGAGCCATCTAAAAAAGGGGTTGGAGGGGGAGGAAAAGATGAACAAAAATTCAAAAGCAAAAGCTACTGGTGCATTTTAGCTTGTTTCAAGTTCTTCAAATGCGTACTGCTCTACAACGTTTGCCAAGCATTTTCTTACTTACTATGAATAACAATCCATGCAGCTGTAAATTGCCAAATGCAATATCCATGTTTTTCTGGAATCAAAGTAAATTTTCTGAAATCCTCACTAAAGTCATTTATTCTAAAGGAAGTCTATCATTCTTGACAATACGTGCATGCAAGAGCAAATACATCTCTGATCACTTGCTGTCATCACTTATGCAGTCTGATCAACATGTATTCATATATCCTACTTCACTATCACACATTTTAGTACTAAAACATTAGATCAGAGCCAGGCAAGTTTGCAGACACAAAGATTATGCAAATATTCAGATGATGGTCTACTACCTTCCTGTGTCCAAAGAAGCAAAGCCAATTCTAATATATAATCCTTTTCCAAAAGTGTAGAATATTGCTAACTAGAACATATACAATGTATCCATTCATCAAAGCATAAAGAGTTTATACAACCAACTTCAGTATACATTCTATAAATTCCTTGTGATTTCTTTGTAAGTAATGCCTCTACTTTTCAAAGACTGTAACTGTCCCAGCTGCCGGTGCTCGTATTTTGACCTCCATTTTTTTCCTGTGAAATAAAACTACATAGAAGATGTAGAATCCTATTTTTGTTTGCTTACATAAAAGTATTCAACTTCACTGCAAGACTAATTATTTTTAACAGTCTGAACGAAAAAGGAAAGAGACTGACATCTCTTCTAGTAGGGAAAACTGACTCATGTAAGGCAGCCAAATATTCCTAGTGACAAAATAACACGAAGGATGTATGAAGTTACTTAAGCATTTTTCACCAAATTATTTCAGTACAAGTTGCAAACCATACAAAAAACTCATGGGAACAGGATGAGGTAAATTCAAACTCCCTTAGCCACAATGCACACTATAAAAAACAGCTGTAAGCTCTGGGCCAATTGTTTTAATTCTACACAAGTACAAGCTAACTAGTTTTAATCAGAGCAGCCATGTCATAGAACGCTTCATGAATGGAATAATATTTTAATAGCTGATGGCTTTTCTGCATATTAAGACAATGGCTCTGAAAAGGTTATCACACAGTCTACATTCATTCTATGGAACATACAATAAATAAGATCTTTCACAACTTTAATTAAATGACTTAAAGTATCTTTTATGAATAAAAACATTATGAAGTGTCAGCTGGGTACAGGCTTTGTTCTGAGTATGTTGTTTCTTATATGATTGCCTGTGTAAATGATAAACATGAACAAAAGAATATTTTAAAACAAAAGCAGAAATCATACATAGTGTGAAGGTTGACAAGAAATATTCCTTTGGCTTCAGCACATCTTACTACGCACCTCTCACTTTTTCTCAAAATCTGATGACACTGGTGATCTTAGAAAAGAAGACAGAAGAAAAAAAATGCCAGCAGGTACCAGCATCTTGCCCTACACAAGGACAGCACAACAAAAGCCAAGTTGACTGTGGTCTGTGACTCTGGTGCTGTGTCATTTGCAAGAATCTGACTGATAGGAGTCACCATTCCTATCCTAGCAATCAAATGAGATCCAGCTATATTTTGCAAGCCTTGCATTCTCTTGCACTTTATTTAAGGGCAGACAAAAAGTGCTTCTACTTACAGTTGCTACAAGTGACAACAGATGCACATTTCTTTTATAGGTGGTGTTTCAGGACTTGTCTAAAATAAAGAGACTACTATACCAGGTTCCCTGACAGAAATGCACTTCTTTTGAAATTGTTTACTGAAACAGTGCTACTTTGCCTTCCAGATTACCAGATACTATTCAAAAGCCCACAGGATTTGGGGGGAAGTTCCTTTCCAAGAAAGAGAAAACCATGGGAAGCTAAAAATCCTTCCTTCAATTCTTCTTTAGGTGCTGACTTTACTTCAGCACATAACTTACTTGAACCGATCAAACACAACTCCACACAATCATATTCTTCCATTTTTATACTACTACAAGAAAGACAAGAGAATGTTTGTGATAAAACTAAAAGGAAAGCATTCAGAAGTACTGTGGGACCTCATAAAGTGCAGACTACCAGAGTCAAAATATATGTAGAAAACTAGAAATCTAGTAATGCAGTTCTTTAACCAAGCTCTCCTGCCTCCTCAGCACCAAGCCTTCAGAAAAACAATGAATCTTGTGCTTCTTTTAAGGGAGTAAAAGCAGCCTTGGCAACTAACATTTGGGGAAATGGGAGGTATGCATAAAGAAGAGGATAAAAGCTTTTCTGGCATTTTATACATTCAGAAACTGACTTACGCTAACGGAGATGCAGTTGGAGCTTTTGCTTGCCTTCTACTTTTCAGAGCACGAAGCTTATCCCCTTGTGTTAAACAGTTTGTTTCATCGTCATCACTGTACTGGATAAGTGGAGCGAAGAAAAAGGGATACACCAAGATTAAAATATAGACACCTTGATATGTAAGAATTAACCTTATCTTAAATCTTAAAATTAACAAGAAAAAGTCAAAGGAAATTCACTCGCATAAATACAGTTCTGTTCCTTCCAGTTTCCTGTTTGCTGCTTTTGAAGCTGTAAACCATTAAGTGGTGTCATAAATTACATGCATCAGAATAGTGTCTACTTTTAAACAGTGGAAACAACATACTGTCAAATCTCTGCTTAGGTACAGAACAATCTTTGCTAAACACAGCATTTCACCTCTTCACTTGCCTTTTTTAAATAGCAGTACAATCTTTTCCAAAAGGCATTATCAAAAGCTATTACAGAAGTTCCAAATACTTAGAAACTAAAAAGAGTAAACATCCTTCCCTTTAAACACATACAATGAAGCAACAGGCAATCCAGAACAAAATCAGTGTTTTTGATTGCAGATTGTGAGAATGTTTTTATTATTTTTACCTAATTACGAAAAACTAAATGATAATGATGCTCTTACTTCACCTGTGTTCTGAACTTCATTTTTCATAGTTGCTGTCTATACTTTTCCCTCCCCATATCCCTTTATACAAAAAGGACGAACAGAAAAAGAATCTGATTAACATAGTGTCAGTGTACCCGCAATAGGTTAGTTCAGAACCTGAGAGATTCTCAACAGTTCCAGCTTTTACAAGAGCGCAATATTTGGATGGTTACCAGTTCAATGTCCTTTTGGATGGTTCTCCTGTTTCTCGTGTTATTAATTGAAATATCATCTACTCCTGACAGAATTCCCGTTACAGCAATTTTATGGTTTCCTTTCAACTTTGCACGGAAAATATCCCCTTCTGTCCAAAGCTCTGCCTGTTTGCTATCATAACATGGAAAAAAAGGCCCAAAACACAACAAATTAACACTGAAGATTATTAAGTATACAACAGAAGAAGAAGAAAAAGACATCTAGATTAATTTTTGGAAATAATTTACAGTCAATCTACTTACTCCATCAAGAAATGTTGTTGTGGTCCAATCACAGAACCAGGTCTATTTATTCTAATCCAGGCAATAGTTTCAGCAGCTGTCATCCGATAATGCTTCATGATATAACAGGCAATAAGTGTGCCAGTTCGTCCAAGACCAGCTGTGTAAGATAAAAGAATGGTTTCTTTTATACAACTGCCTTCATCTGGAAATCTGCTATAACTGCATACTTGTTCTTTGCCTAGTATTTAAGCAAACCTGTACTGATTAAACTTGGTTAACTGCAACTTCCATTCTGGTATTTTTTCATATACAAAGTTACATTCTGTTTACATTTTTTAAGTGAGATAACCTTCCAAAGCCAGCAACTTTACAAATACTGGTAAATCTTATCTATCTTTACTTACCTATCTATGAATATGTAGGTATGAGAATGTTTCTACACATGGGATAAAACAGCTGTCTTTTTTCTCAGAATTCTCACAGCACCTTCTTGCAAACTGATCATACATTGCACTGAAACCAGCTGCTCTTCCAGTCCCTCCTCTAATTAGCTCTCAATAAAAAGACAAATTTTGCAATAAGCAAGTTTAGGTACTAGCTGGCACAGGCAAGAAGTACTCCAGAATGAGAAACCTTCTTTGCAATGGCTCTCAAAACAGTTCTATTTACCTTGGGAAACATGACAGGAAAGGAGGACAGCTCCAGCTAAGTGGCAAGTCTCATCAATCACTTACTCTAAATGTCAAAACACACAGCAACTTCCCTCATTTAATAACTGAGTAACCAACACCAGTGTAAAATCTTCTGTATAACCCAACAGCCAAGACAACCATACAGCACTTTCCATGACTTGCCCAGTTTTAACAGGCTACATCATTCTACTCTTTCTCTGGAGCAGGCTGAGAAACATAAAGTAATCTAGACACCATTAGTATAATATTTATCAAAGAACACCTTAATTTGAATGAAAACAAAGCACTTGTGCCATTGATACTCAATATTCTGGAATAACCAACTAAGTGATATGCCTGAATTTATCACCGCCATGAAGAATAAGAGTACGCACTTTTTTATCAACAGTCAAGATGCTGATTTTAAGAAATCTTTCACTTCCCAGTATAATTCTGTTAAATACTGCAAATGGATCTAGGACCAAAAAAGCAGTCTTTGCAGGTCCAAAGCAAACAGGTTAAGAAAAGGCCCTTCTTCAATAACAGCATTATCAGGTCTGCTAGTGAGTCAAAGTTGTGAAGAAGAAATGCTTGATAAGACTATGAAAGATGGTGTGGGAAGGGAAACAGACTACCTTTAGAATCACAGAAAACTGAATGATTACACCAGCTACATTGGGCATGCTCTGAAAATCCTGGTGGTCTAACTCTGGAGGAACAGATACTCAAGATACTCAGAGCATGCCCAATGTAACTTGTGTACAGGGTTTCTGAGGGATGCTGACTTCAGTCGTTCTGGAAGAACACTCCTGGTTTTTAACGAATCTCGTGAAAAAGCTGCACTGGTATTTTTAAAAGTTTATCATTTGTATACTTAATCATGTATTTTCACAAAGACCTACAAATCTTGCCCAGAGTTCAAATTTCTGCTCAAAAGCATCCTTTGAAAGTGCTAACACTTTCTAGCAGGAAGAGCTCTTAATATTGGAAAGCGCACTTTCTCCAGCCTCATTTTTGGGAATGGCTGCAAAGATTTTTCTGGAACTTAAAAAATTAGAAGATGAAGTACTAAATAGAACTGTAGAAGTAATTTGTATGGAAAAGTTGCAGACTGGCAGAGATGTTATTAACTAGATAAAATAGAATTATAGTGCAAAATACCTCAGGAACAGTAACTATAAGCATCAGTTGTAATACAAACTGGTTTTTACACTATACCTTTGCAATGAACAGCTATAACACCTTCAGCATTTTCACAAATATTTAGAAATGTTTTAACTATAGTATCACTAGGTGTGCTTCCGTCAGCAAAGAAGAGATCAAAATGCTCAAATCCAGCATCTGTAAATCGTTTTGCATCATACAGTTTTTTGTTGAGGCGTATTATAGTGGTGACCTTATGTTGCCTGAAGTATGGGAAATAAGCCTCTGGAGCATGGTGTGGGTAGCCTGTTTGAGAAAAGAAGGAAAAAAAAGTGAGTAAGGTTCAAACTGCAGAAATAAAAAAAGATTAAAAAACAAGAGATGAAAACACTTTCAAAATAGAACTCATGTTCAACATAAAGAAACAGACTAACCAAAAACGGAATTTTAACATAATCGCCTCGGTCAGACACAATTAAACCAAGCATCAAAATTTTACTGCCAGAGTTCTTATAAAAGGCAAAGAGCCAAGGAAAAAAACACACTGTTTGAGGAACAATTTTTAAAGCTTGTTCTTACTGATAACAATCAACTAAGAAACAGTGGGCTTGTGTCTTCCACCTCCTTTTTTAACCATACCATTTTCAATTTTACTCCTTGAATGAGGTCCACTGAAGGCAATGAATTTGTTTGGTATTATCCAGTTAAAATCTCCATTTTCTGCTCTCTGTCAAGAGAAAATGCTTGGTTTATCATTATCCCTGTATTTTCAGGCTTTTCCTTATTGTTTCAAAATACATACTAGATAGAATTGATGCACAATTTTTGTCAAAGGAAGCTATGTCAGTTGCCTGCTTTCTTTTTCATCATGAGGACGACAGACGTGCTCAACTTCACTTTTCTTGCCTGCGGTTCTCACCTTTCTAAAGCAGAACAATACAACTGATGCCTTTCAGACTAAGGGCAACTTTCAGTTTTTAATTTTGTATAGGTTTCTAAATTATGGCATTGGTCTTACCTCTGTTCACAATTTAAATAATGATTTTTTAGGTTCTAAAAACACTTAATTTTCTCTTTACACATCACTGGCAGCTTTGCACTTCTGAAACTGCATGTAGTCAAGAGCTGCAGTCCTTCATTGTCACAATTGTTTCCTGTGCTCCAAAGTGAATTTTATGTGCTTGGAGTTTCCCAGTCCTGTTTCCTTCTTTACCTCAAAGAATGTTAGTGTACCTTTGCCATGTGTTCACAGATACACACTTTGACTGCTCTCCAGCACTCAGTAAGACTTGGGCTTGTACGCCCTCTAGTTTTTTGCCAAGATGACTCAAGAATATGCATGACCTCTAAAAGGTGTCCAAATTCAAAATCCTGATCAACTTCCTGTTGTTACTAACAGAAAAAAATTTTTACTTCCATTTTGGTTTCTGCTTTCCTCCATGACTGAGCTAATTATGCTTAAATCTGAACTTTAATATTCTCTCTGACACGCACCTTTATTTAACTATCATCATTTAAAGAGATAAAAGAGAACTGAAAATTAACACTACAAAAAAATAAAAGTACAAATTACAAAAAAATCGTTTTAGCATTAGTAACAGCAAACAAATAAAAAGATTGATACTGAACACTTACTTCATAATGCTCATATTCATTTACATCAAACGTACTAAAATCCAGGAAACCATATTGCAAAGCCTAAAATTCAGAACACAGCTTTTAACAAAGATGGCTCTTCAATGACAACAGTTTATTACTCTTTTTGGTTACTGAAAATCCATGAATACCCATTCTATTCCTTCAAATAGATTTCTTCATATAATTGAAGAAATACAGATCAACTCAAGTCTTGGTTCAAAACGGATTTGCAAATTTCAACACAAGTGAAGTAAGATAAGTAAATCAACTTTTTTCTGTTTTCACTGAATCACTACAAAATCCCAGATTACTCAGTCTTTTTATTACTGCTAGGTGCACAAAATTAAAAATTAAGGGAAAGTAACTGGCAAAGAGTATCTGTTGAAGTTAAGAATACATCTTGTAATCATTTGGGTAACTGATAGTTTATCCACTTGTTAAATCAGGAGGCACAAAGAGATAATCCCATTATCTCCGGATATTTGAACTACTACATTCTAGTCTTAACTTTCACTGCATAATCTTCTGTTGTTTTCTTTGCTGTTCAACAGCAAGAATAGCAGTGTGCCATTTGTGGCATACAAGCAGCCTTCAAAATATTCAAAAAAGCTGAAAGTCACAAATCTGCAAGAAGCTGACTTAAACAGTAGAAACTCCAGTATTTGGCAGAGATATCCATAATACAAAAGACAGTACTAGGGTGGAGAGCTGCAGAATTTCCCATTTCACTACTCATATAGACTAAAAAGAATGCATTTAGATTCCCCTGTCCTTCAATACCACACTACTTCACCACTGTATTGCTATAAAAAACTAGATTATGATAATTTGTACTTAAAATAAGCACCTATCTCCTAGTCTTTGTTCTATTCGTGTTACTAAAGCAAAACTTGAAATCATTACCATGTGTTGCAAATGCCTAAAGCTTATGATTAGCAAATTCAAAACAACTTTCACAGGTTATATTCAGTCTAAAACTTAACACCAGCGGGACATGGGCATATAATAAACCTAACACACAACTCTTAGGGATTAGAGGTGTGAATTACTATCTTGAAAGATTATATAAATACATCTCAAAATCCCCTCTTTGCCACTGGTCAACTTCTGTGGATGCTGTGTCTAGTTTTGTTACAATGCATAATAAGGTTGGCAACAATCAGGAAATCTGCCACTTCACAGCTCTAACTGATCCTAGCTTCCTAAACCTTCTTCCCCTGATGGGCAATACTTAACTAATCTTTTGGAATATGAAAAATATTAGTTTACCGACCTTGCTTATTGCATGAAAACAGTCCAGCAACGTCAGATGAAAACTGCAAGTACCAAAGGAAGCATCCCTGTAAGAAAAGAAAACCAAACCACTAATTATTCCATTTTAATCCAAGTGAAAGTAACAGAAGATACTTCTCAAAAATACCTTAAAAAATTGCTTCAAGATAATGACTATTATAGTGAAATAATTATGTCAAATGACTACTTCATTTCCCTCACCTTGCATCTTATAAGAATAATAAAATATAAAATCAGTTATATTAACAGATACCAAGATACCAGGGTAAAATTACTCCAGTTACAGTTTTAGTAAAGCTGACACTGGCATATTTTGGTATTTATTAACAAAGAACAGACAACAGAAACTCCTTGTGGCAAAAGCTAATTCCTAAATAATTATCATATGCTAACACACACTCTTTGCATATTTTCCTCCAAAGCACACTTTCAAAAAAGTAAAACTTTAATGCTATGCTCCATTTAAAAGAAGAAAAAGACTGTGCACATCCATTCTCCGTATATGCAAACAGCATCTTCTTACTAAAACTGCCAAGATAAACATTTGTGAAGATACAATAAAGCACTTTCCTTAAGATGCATAAATAGATGGTAATTAGACAAGAGGAGAAACCGGTTTCATTAAAATCCCTTCTTTCAACTACAACATTTTAAATTCTGTTGATCCAGAAATGGCATGTTCTTAGTACATGACCATTATTAGATTCTGTAAACACCTCAGAGCTAGAATTCTACAACAATACAATAGTCAAGTAAATAAATAAATTAAACTGAATCTACATCAGATAGTATTATGTCTTGGCAGAACATGTCTTTTGAGACCATGCAGTTCATATCAGCAGACAATTGCTAATGTTTCTAACAGGTAAAAAAGGTATCATTATGTTCAAATTTCAACTGAGAGGATGACAACTTTGCACTTGTCGAATGCATACAGCAATCTGCAGATACTGCCTTGTGCATAAAGTATGCTATTTAGTATTACAAGACATTTGTGGCAAATGACAGATACTTTGATGTGTTTAACTATCAACTACCGGCACAAAATCAGACTGCCAAATGAGAAGCAATGCAGATCAAAAAGCTCTATGAGAGTGCATACAAAGCAGTGTGGCTCCTTCATCTTGTGCCAGTACAGTTCCGTATCAGCTCCTAACACCGCTATTCACTGCGTACTTAAAGTTCAGACAGTGAGTGTGTCCCATATAAAAACTTCAGCAGAAAAAACCTCCAACACAAAGTAATACTGAAAAATGCTACATTCTTCTTCAAAATATCAAGGTACAGAAGGCTCTATCAGCTGGTTATTTACCTGAAAGGAAGATATGAAACGCTTCCTGACAATACAAGCCTATATACCTCTTCTGGGGATTCTCTCAGGAATATTATCTGATTTTGGAAAAAGACAGAAAAGGAAAAAGATTATTTTAAGACTGGTATCAATAGCTTCAACTCACTTGCCTATTATAGAAGACACAATTATCACAGAGTTCAAAAGTGCTGGAAAAGAACATCGAGAACAAATGTTTCCAAGTATGCAACAATAAAACTAACAAAAACAATATAAATCATGTCAATCTAGAGGAATACGTATTTTTAAATGAAGTTTATGAATTTGTGCAGAAGTTGTTCAACTATAGGCAACAGTGAAAATGCTTCCACCCTTCTGCATTCTTAATGTTTCTGTGCAACTCTGCTGGACTTTTTTTTTAATTAAGATTTTAAGATGTAAATCAAAACACAAACCCCCAGAGAGATAACAGCAAAGCTATGAATCATCTGATACACAAAGAGTACACTCAGCAGACAAGACTAAAACAGTAATTCATGAATGTTTTGATCTTCCTACAGCAGAACATTTGCATTAGTCCAAATTCTTTAATTCCTCCTTTGCAGTGGTGAGGCACTATCCAGTAATTAAATCCAGATGCCATAAAATATAGGTAAATCAAAAGTATACCAAAAAGAAATCTGTAGCTTCAGAAGCAAAGAACTAAGAACTGAATAAACTAACATACTGGAGGCACCACATATCAAACTTTCTACTGTCAGAAACACTCAGAAAAGAATTCACAAAAGACCAACTTACGAGAAATATCCATATGGTCTTCCACCATAACACGTCTGATCTCTCCTGGATGGCCTTTAACACTAAGGTCTCCTTTAAGAACACCTAAACTCCTCCTTTTATATAACTCTTCTTCAAATACCACCAAATACCATCCTCAGCATCGCCAGGAGGTAACAAATGTTAATAACAAGCTGTCATTAACAGGTCAATATTCAGTAATTTGAAGTTAATACTTTTTCTTTAAAATTGTATTAACTAAACTTTAACACACTACAGTAAGTTGAGGGGCTTTTTCAATAGCCTTATTTACTTATTTTATATTAATGACCTTTTCCTTAGAGTTTATTTGAAAGTAAAAATCCTCATGAGTATTAGATTTTTGGGGAATGTTTAACTAAGTGTGGCATATTTGCTTTCTACTGCTTTGGCCATTTTTTTCCCTTAAAAGTTGCCATTGTCCTTCAAATGTCTTTGATGCTCTGCAAAGCCAGTTTGAACAAATGGCTTAAGACACCTTAAACATTCCCTCTACACACAGACACACACACACATACACACAAGACAAGAGGTGGAATAGACATTGCTAAAAAACTCAACAAACAAACCAATCTTGAAACATGCCCTAAAAAGAGAGCTAAAACAGACATGGCAACAGGTGACCCTCTTGATTTTCCTCTGATTCAATTATTGTGTTAAGTATTTTCTCAGCATTCTTCCTTTGAAATTAGTAAAACAAACAAACAAAAAATCTTTCTTGATAAGTAGTTAAGTAACGAGCACTGCATGTTTTTTGAGTGTGTCTGTGTGCTTTCACTGAGGAAAGGTGATTCCTGCATTTATATTTGAAAGCATACACCCAAACCAGAAAAATTAAAACCTCCCCAGATGCAACTGAATCTCTTATCCTCAGACACCAAAGTTCATTTTCTATTCTGCAGGCATATGCATTGCCTGATTTGGATATAAAGGTTATCTTCCAAGAAATTTCAAACTGTGTGCTTTGACACAATCCTAATTCGCATCTTGCAGCACAGTGGACACATTGCTAGCAACCATATAAATCTAGCCCTTCTTGTTTATCAGGAAGAGATTCCTGTCCCCAAAAAACTTAGAAACCACAGACAGGAAATGGCATTAGCAAACAGATGGTAATTAAACAGCAGAAAGAGAGTTTGTAACCAGAAATGAGTCACCTGGAAAAAACTTGGGATTAAAGAATCACAGAATAAACTAGCTTGGAAAAGACCTCTGTGATCACTGAGTCCAACTTCTGACCAAACACCACCTTGTCAACCATACCAAATGCCACACCCCATCTTTCCTTGAATGCCTCCATGGAGGGTGACTCCATCACCTTCCTGAGCAGCCCACTCAAAAGCCCAGTCACCTCTTCTATGAAGAAATTCCTCCTAATGTCCTACTGGACTTCAGTGCTGTCAGGTTGGGTCATACATACAGTACTAGCTGTACCTCCGGCAAATAGAAATGCAACTGATAGCTAATTCTGTAAGAACTTGTAGGCCAGAAAGGAAAGGATTTCTTCCATATCTCAGCTGAGTTTTTATCAGCTTCTTAAAGAAAACAAGATCACTGCAGAAGCATTTGTTTACAATCGTAACAGTTGCAAGAGACAACTTTTTCCCACTACATGAAGTGTCGTATTAAAGAAAGTCTAAACAATGTTGCAGTATACTGAAACATTTTAGTTCTTAAGCACAATCCTACTTCTGAAATTACATTACCGGTGAAGCTGCTAGAAACACCACTTTAACCTGTGTATGCACACGTATACGTGCCCATGTGTATGGACTTTTCTTAACCTAGCTATATATGAAAACTTGCTACATACAAGGCCACTTAAAAAACCCAACCTGATTTTGCAAAGTGAAAATAAATGGTACTTCCTGTACAAATGAAGCAAAATACAGTATATTTACTGAAGAAGGAAACTCTTAAATTATTCAAAATTTTCTGAAACAAAGAGGGATGCTGCTACACTTCAGCAGTGAAATAACTACACACAAAAGATACAATAAGTGAACAGTTGTAGAAACAGAAGTTGATTAAATGGTCAGATGGTGTACTTGGTGAAAAGTGGCTTATAAAAAAAATTAGGTTAGTATGAAGATAGCTGGACATGTGGAGTGCTTCAGAAGGAAAGAATGACATTTAGCCTCTGTGCATAATGGGAAAGACCATAAACAAATAGTTACTTCACAAGAAAAGTATGTTGGCAGTAACATAACACAAGAAGTTGTGACAGTCAAAGTGGAGACAGGATCAGTTTCTGTCACAGCCCAAGAGAGCACCCAGCTGGAAATCCTGGATGCAAGGAAGACTGGACGAAGGCTGAACATGGGTGGGGTCTGGATTCAGGTTGCGGATGAACCAAAGTCCAGATATGGAAACAGGTAAGACTGAAGGAGTGAGGGAAGGAGTAGCAGTACTCAGAGAAGCAATAGAGTCAGGGCAGCAGAGGCCATATCTGCATTAGGAAATGGTGTGCACCAGCAGAAAAGCATGTGGAGACCAAGAACCAGCACCGAAGATCTGACATCTGCGCTATATACTTCTAGCAGCTCTTAAGCTTTACTGCTAGTTTTAGTCTGGTCCTGTGGACTGAATGCCCATTACCTACTGAGATTGCTCCTAGACTGCTCCATGAAGTGAATCAAAATGCAGTTGGCAGGGTTTAAGGAAAGATTCCCTTCAAAAAACTACTTCTGACACATCTATATAAAACTACAGATAATACTGTTTCTGATCAGCAGGGGGCCACTGAAGCCTTAAAGATGAATAATTTCACTGGAGTGATGTGGGTGAACAAATGACTAAAAAAGACGGCAAATGGGAGAGAAAAAGTAGCAGTGATCAAAGACCTGTAGCAGACAGAAGTGTTTAAAGAGAAAAGGACTTTCTAAGGCAGCAAGCAGAACAGAGTTTCAGAAAGGAAGAGAATGAGAATGTTGATTTGATGAACAGGAAAACAAAGATGTATTTGTAAACTCATGAGGTATATACTGGGGGAAAGAGGGAAAATGGGAAACGACAAACTCTATAAATAAAAATATACAAGAGCTGAAACCAGTTTGTCCCGATGTTTCTGCTGCGCTTTCTAAGATAACAAGAACTTTCAAAAATAAAGTTGTTTTCTTAAGTTAATGCAAATAAAGCAATCAATATGAACTACTATTAAAAACATAAAAATACTTAAGCAAATTTCAAGCAATGATATAAACTGTTATTTAACAGAAGTAGGCATTCTGTGGAATACTTTTAGTCCATTTTTGTACATACAAATGAAGAAAAATCTATTAGAATTTCACACTGATTTCCCAAGAGCCTCCTTTCCTGCAGATCAGGGAAGTCTTAAAAAACAAACCAACCAACCAACAACAAACAAAAAATTAAAGACAATGTAGCAGGCCTGAAATACATCATCCACAAGTTCAATTGCTTTTAGAATTTTTTCACAATCATACGTAAGTGTAGCTGGGTGTACATACATATCTACATTCACACAAATACACACAGAAAAATTGAAAATCATTTACAGATCTTCTCTTTAAGCACCTTTCAGGAAAATTGTTACTGTAAGGAACTGATGTCTTTTTAGTCAAACATACTGTTTTTTATCACAGTGTGTAGTCATTTCTCTATACAGTTTAGCAATTCACTTGCTTTCTGCATACAATTCAGTATCTTACTGAGCTTCAAAATACAGCCAGAAACTTGATATTAGCAGTTGAACCACTAACATTGCTCTAAGAACCCTATTCATTTAGGACATCTGTTTCTAATTAAGGGACTACAGGCAGTTCTGTCAATGGTCAAGAACCATCCATGCATTCACTACTGGAAAAGGTGCACTCAAGCGCTCCTCCTGCTGATATTGCTGTGCAGTCAAACAGCCACTTAAAGTTCACTGAATGAAAAAGAAGGGTTTTCAGGATTAGGCAACCCATTCTTTATTTGTGATCATTTAAAATCAACCACAGAATAAGAGCTTTTAACATGCCATGTTTTTTGTCTGATTCATATTAGTGATTTCAAACCAGCCTTATTTTTTAAGCAGCTGTTTACTAGGTTAGATTTACCATCATGAGAATGGTATTCACAAGAGCATTAGTGCTGGAAAAGAACATGAGCCTCTGGTTGAAAAAGGCATATTAACTTTCAATACATGGATTGCCAAATGAAACAGAAATGTTGCATGCAAGACAAAACATGTTTGATAATAATAATCTAGGACATAACTTTTTGCCTTTTCAGGAAAATTAAATAGGCTATTGAAATATGCTTTACTGTTAGAAACTATATCAACTGAAGTCTGTAAATAGCACTTCAAATTCATGTCTGTGATGTACTCAGTATATTCAAGTTTACCCACCTGCTTACCTTCATCTACAAAATGTACTTAAGGCTGCTACCTAAAACATACATTTTACCCACCTTAAAAGCCAGAAAATAATCAGGTAATTCATTTTAAACTGCTTACAAACAAATTTTAATTGATACAGCTGTGCTCCAAAACTGTCACTCATCCAAGATACCCTGAATTGCTGTAAACAGCAAATAACCACAACCCACCTGTTCTGAACAAATGCAAGTAACTGGTGTGTGTGATCAGACTCAAACACAAGCTCACACAGATGTTGTTACAACTTTAAAGTACTAAATAATTTTTTCATTAAACCTCCATTGGATATACTAGTCAGTTAATACAATAAATTTCTAGCAATATTCCTTAGGAAAAAAGTGAGATGTTGCAAAATTAAAACAGAAGTATATTAGAATAAAAAGCTTCCTGTATGCATTTGTGGTGTACATGTACACAGGATGCATGTGTCCAACAGTCCCGTCATCAGCAGAAACAGTCATTAAGCAGATAAAAGTGGCAGAGAGGTAAAAACTGGTGGTCTCTGGCAAATCTGTTACTCTTAAACAAAACCAAGAAACCTCAAATTACCTTTCAAACAGCAGAGATGAGGTATAGAAAACCCTATTAGCTCTGAACTGATTGGGCTGGGCACATCAGTACTTCACAACGGCAAAGAAAGCAAGTGAGGGACCCAAAAGATCAACCCTTCTTCTCCTATGGAGACAAGCGGTTGATTGGAATATCCTAAAGAAGAACCCATAAACAGCAGGAAAACCTGCTGCCCTGAAGACTAATCATGATTTCCCAAATATATTTCAGAGAAGGTAGATTTTTAGAGGACACCAACACAGAGACAGCCAAGACCCCAGGCAATTTAAATGAAAGGTCAGTACTTTGTCCATCTTGTCTCTGCCACTTGCTTATCAAGCACCTCTCACCAAAATGCAGCTGAAGGTGAACATGGTTTACCCACCACTTGTAATTTGAATGCTGCCACAATTACTCATTTACCACCACCCAAACTGGAACGCTGAAAAGGTTTATTTCAGGCTTAGCCAAAGATAACTCTGTAAGTGCCACAGTAAGAACAGAGCAGTTCAACACCACATCCATGAGTGCCAATTGTATCTCCAACCTCCAGCTTCTACATAGCACTAGGCCCACAGCTAGGAAGGACACTAACAAACTGAAAAGGCAAAAAAACAATACTATGGATTAGAATGGATGAAGGAAACACTGCTTACCCTGAAGAAAGAAGATGAGAAAATAGACAAAGTACAGAGATGAGTCCTGGAGAAGGTGACCTGAATTACAGCAGTTCATGGAGCAGTACCCTGGGAGGGTCACCCTCCAAGTACATAATTAGTGCCAGGCCTGAGAAAAAAAACACTGTTACTAAGTCAGTGTAGCCAAGGGGAGAGGAGGGAGCTTGGGAATTGGGTGGACAGGGCACAGAGGGTACATTTTCTTTCTTAATATAGAAGGAGTAATGATGGAAGAAGCAGACTTTCCTCACCCACAGCCAAGTCCTGGTGAAAATCAAGAGAAGCCACTGTAGATACCAACTCAGAAGATCACTGCTGCTTTGGAGTGTGGTAAGGGCTGAACAGTGCAGATAGCTTTCAAGGAAAAGATTTTTCTTTAAAAGGTGAAGAACAAAGGCTTCCCCCCCCCCGCCCCTTTCTTTCCCTTTTCCCCGTCCACCCAAATAAAGTGTAAACATTCATTCCCAACACACTAAATTCTGGCTACCCTTTGTGTGGCTGAATGTGTGGCTGCTAATTTTTTGCTAATCTATACAGAAGAATATTATTCCCATTATGCAGTATGTCATCTGAAAAAATGAAACAAAATATAGAATTAAAATGGATGGAAGCTGAACAATAAAGGGATCAAGGTCTAATTTTTTAAGATTTACTCTAAAAAAATATTTTATTCTGAAACTACATATATAACAATGTATTTGTAAACTTTGCTCTTCACTTTTAAGGCCCTGTTATACTGAAAAGCTTGAGTTAGGCTGTGCTGTCACAACAAAGTACACCTGGAAGAAAGCAGCAGATGCAGGAGAGGGGAGAAAGTACATAGTGTGGAGAGTTCATAAACTATCTCTACTGAAGAGGGAAGAATGCAAGTTAGATGAATGGGAAGGGCAGAAACATTAAAACACACCAACTTTGAAGACAAGACTCAGAACAGACTTTACTAGAAAATGAGAACACCAACAGGCTGCCCTTACTACGTCGCAGTTAATACTTTTATAATTCCCTTGGTAGTCCAAATGAGCATATCCCCACATCAAAGATATAAACATGCATATATATTTAAACAAAAGATGTTGCATGATAAATCATGCTAATATATTCCAGTTCCTTGAAGCAGAAGTTAAATAATATTCTGTTTAGGAATACAAATCTAAGGTCAACAAGCCCTTAAAATTACATAGTCAGAAGCTGAATGTTTAAGAGGACATAGAAATCCCAGAGGAGAACTAGTTATATACAGTTCATTATAGTTTTATAGTTTAAGTGTTACTGTTTAAATGAAAAAAAAAAAATCTCCAAACGAGAAATCACACACATTTACGATGTCTGTGCTGTTCTGAAAAACCTGGCAGACTGTTATTCCTAACAAGTAATTTGTGGCATCTGCATCTGCAGAGCACCTTGCACCCAAACCTGCTTAAATTCTCAAACACCTTACAACACATGAAGACAAGCACTGTGTTCGTGACTAACTCTGCAAAGGCCACACTCCCTTTCTACTTTCTTGCTCTTCCCTGAACGCCTCAAACCTAAGGCACTGTCACACAGTTCCTCAATCTAAGGCAAACTATTTAAATCATAACCTACCATAAAGCTAAAACACAAGAATCAAACAAGAATACACATTCAATCCATAGAAAACAAAATACAGGGTCAACCTACAACTTAGACTGTAAGATCAGAAATTAAATTCTGACAATCAGCTCAAGCAATTAAGAGCATCACCAACCTGACACAACTTGACTTAACTAAAATTAAAAAGAGTTTTAAAGATTTGACCAATAGCTGGATGGATGTTCTTCATCAAAAAGCAAGGTATTCTGTAATGAAGAAGGTGGATGCTCAAGTCTACATATATTTTAAATAAAGGCGGCCTCAATAAGACCCTTTCATTCAGGAAATATACTTACAGATACATTTATCATGCATTATGAACAGATCCTGTATCATTGCTTGCCCCAGAGTCAATAATCTAATTCTCTCTAGAAAGCAGAAATATGGGACAAGTATGTTTGAACATTTGAGCAATGGGCACTGTAATTAAGCCTGCCTCTTCATGAACGATCATCAAAGGATGCCATGGAAGAAGTAAGTCCCAGAGGCATAGCTTTTATTCTGTGATCTTTCTTCAGTGGAATCCCTCCCACATGAAACTGGGAACCAACTCAACCTTACTGTAAAGAAAAAGCAGTACCAAAGCCAAAGTCTATTGCTCTGGAAAGAAAATCATCATCTAGCTAGAGCTAACTCATCATCTAAGACTTGCAAATGTGCAAGACAAATATGCCCACATTCAAAGACATGACTGATACTCTGTGCTCCACTTTGCTCTGGGCCTTTAAGGGAAGCTGCTGAAATATTCAATGTATACAATGCAGTAACTTAAGCTGGGGGTTTTGACTAGCCTCTTTCTGCCATATGCCATCTGTTTGCAACTAGCCTTCCCACATGCACTGGCTAGTCAGTTATGGTCTCCTGTTGTACTTCAGCTGGATCTGTGTGAATATCCTTTCTTTACTCTGCAACCCTCATTTCCTTCATTGCAGTTTTCTGAAGCAAAAATTGCCTACTCCTCTATACAACAGACTCCATTTTTAATTACTGTGCTTTGGATTCTCATAGTCCATACATATTAATCCTAGAGTTTTATTCAAGTCTGCTCACGCATTCCCCTTCAACTGCATGTTGTTATTGCAACATGGTAGGGCTACTGGATGATCAAAAATAAGATTTGTGTTAGGTTTTTGTGTACTTTTGCACAGTTAACCACAGTATTTTCTTGGTAGATTGTTTTGCTGTGAGTTAATTTGCTGTACCAAAATTCTACTCAAAATGTCATCTGCTGTGCTGCACAGTATTAGTACACATATTCAGAATAGAAGTGAAAAAGGGAAAAAACGAAACCCACTTCTTTTCAAATAATGGTTGATAACTGAAGCCAGTCATCTCTCCCTTTCTGGGCCTCCATTAAGATCAAGTAATTAGGAAGCAGTTTTCATAAAAGCTGCAGCTGTTTGTCTGCATAATCCTTTTAACTACAAACAAGCTTAGTAACTCATGTTACCAGTTTCCATGTGGTTTAAGACTGCAAAGGTCTACAGCAACATTTCTAAGTGCCTGTGTTTCAAATACCAAGAGTGACACATTTTGAAATCTAGTTCTCAATTTGTAATAAATGCTGTAAAATACAGACAACAGAGAAACCCCAGGGAGCAGAAAATGGCCATCCTGCATGACGCAGAGAGGCAGCAAACAGACTGCCTGCATCACAAAAAGTACCGTGTAGCCTTGCAGCCAAATAACAGGAATGACCTAAGGCTACATGAACTTTGACCCCTTGAATCTCCAACATCAAAATGCACGTAGCGTCTCATTTCATTTTATCACTCAGCAAACAAGAGAAACAGTTACAATCAAGGTGTGTTATAAGTCAGAATGTGACTATGGTACACCACATCTTTCATTCTGAAGCATTCAGCATTTTACTCCTTGACTACACTTTTGTATACCAAACACATTGTAGTCGTGATGTAAAGGCAGTCCTTTTCTCCTCTGCAACCACAGACTTGGCTTAGTACCCTTCCAGCCACCTTGTATACTCTCAGGCTTCAAATAAGCTCTAAGCCCATCACACATTCTCATCACTAGGTTAACTGATGAGATCTTCTTATATTAAAAAAGAAGGAGCTGGGGAGGGAAAGGTTTATTAAAACAAGCATGCAGTGGCAAATGATACACTGTACTTGGTACAAAATACTGTTTTTCTATTTTAAGAAAGCAAAACAGTTTGTGTGATTGGAGGAAAGGTAAAACTTCAAGAAGCAGTCATTTTTTTGAAATGAAAATATTTTTTTTTCAGTGATGCTCTTATTTCTGAGGAACACAGCAGTAGGGAGGAAAAAACCTGAAATCATACAACTTCACTCACATACCTGCTGGACTTTAGAAGCTCTGTGGTACATTACTATAATATAAATTAGTAAGATGATTTTCAAGAGAAAAGAATTGTTTTTATCTTGCTGATTTAAAAATTGAGTAAGAAAAAATTAACACAGCAATTAATGTAAAAATTTAAATACTTACTGCGTAGCAGCCTATGAGGAATGCAGCATTTGCTTGCTTTTTCTGATCAAAGCCAGTATAATGAATTATTTTCTTCCTTATCAACGAAAATGACTGTATCAAGAAACAAACAAGACTATGAGTTTGCATTTTAGACCTTTTAGCCCTTCTTTTATAAAATTAGAGGAATTCAAGAGTTTGATTACCTACTTTCAGCCACCTGTATTCAGAGAACCAAGCATACAGTAGACTAGAAGGCCAGAAGCTTTGGAAAAATGTATTGCATCCCCACCTAGATTGTTCCAGTATTTTCCCAGTATCTAGCCTAAAGAGTTTCTGCTACAAACTACAGTGACTTTTTCTTTTTTTCTTAAATGTATTTAGTATTTCTGACTTCAAGCCTTATGTAACAGATAGCCAATTATGAGAAATAAATAGAAATTGGCATTCTCAAAAACCACAGGTGTATTAGTTACACTAATTTAAAAACACAACTTAGACTTTTTCACTCTTAAAGAAAACCTTACTCTATACAAATCCACTTGTATTTATTTCAGAAACATGCTTAGATTAAAATATTTTGAAAGTATTTCTAAACTTTATCAAAAACAGCTTTTAAAAATATCATCTTGGTTTGGCATATAGTTTCTCCAATTAACTTAGAAACTGGGTAGAATGCCATTTTCAACAGAATGGGCAGACGCATCTGTGGTCGCAGTTATCCCCTAACTGGCCCCTGAAACAAATTCTGATCTGCTTCAAACTGCACACTTTGACCAACTGCTAAGCTATCATGTCAGTGTAGGTATTTAAATAGCAACGTTGCTTGCTCAGATACTATTCAATGCACTCAAGACAAAAATATCCCAGATCACTAGCAGAAATGTGTTCGCAATCCTAATATGCCTGTCCAGTATCAAACCCAAGATACTGAGAAGGATTATCATACATCATGTTGCTTCAGAGCATTCTGTAAACAAAAATCAGAGAATCTCATCTCTGGCAAACCTGTTTGCAGTATCACAGGGATAAGGCAAGATTGAATTATGCAAACTATTATCAGTGACAGACAGCAAAGAATGAAAAAAATACACTCAATCTATAGTGTTCTGTGTATTTTCCAATTTTGACAATTCAGTGGCATTTTAAAGATCTAAGTAGTTTTGAAGAGGCAAACCATGATTTACATTAATGCAAGTAAGTTTTATCTGCCTAACAAATTTTAGGCTCCAACATCTATTAGAGGTCAACTAACTTGCTGTCATTCATGTTTATTATTATTCTAGAGAGTAAGGAGTCCCTGTTTTAAAGACACTATGCTCAGTCAAGAGTCCAATCCCAAAAATTACTGATCATCCCTAAGAGAAAATAATCTGCAGTAGCAGAACAGCAGTCTCCTGCAGGCAAATGCCATCAGTGCTACTGAAGATCAGTTTTGCTTCTTACTAAAGACATGTCAGCATCAGAAGAGAAGACCAAGTCAAACAAAAAACATCTCAAATAAAACCATGTTGCACTGCACCCTCAAGATCACTCAGTATCAGCAGATTACCAAGAAGACTGAATTTCAGAAGGCAAGCTTTCCATTTACACATATAGCAATTCATCTTTTAGAAGCTTAACATTAGTTACCGCCACAGTGGTGCATCTTCTGGTTCCTAAAAGTAACTGGGTTTTCCCTTCTGATCCTCCTCCTCCCTAAATTCACCTTGATAAACACTAGAATTCATATTCAGAACTCAGCTGGATTAGGAATCCAGGAAAGCAGCCCAAAACTTTTGCCATTTGTTTTTGTTCTTTAAAAAGTCAGTAACATTGAAAAAAACCCCAAGTGTTACCTTCAATTTCTTATTTAGCTTGCAGCAGTATCTGTAGACCATTGCCAGATTGAGTGGTCCAAAGTCTGCATAGAAGCTAGTAGAAGAAAAGGGAAAATTTGTATATGAACACTATAAATGCTTTTTTTTTAATAAAATGGACAAAACAAGGAGTAATAATATACACATGATATATATCATTCTAAAAATAAGCATGCCTTCTTAGATACATACATACATACATACATACAAACACACATACATACTATTTTGTTGGAGGAAACAATTTTGTCATCTTTAAAGATGGACTAAAACTTTCTTGTTTTCCACACAGCACCATTCAAAACCAAACTGGAATACTCAAAGTTCAAAGAACCTACTTCTCACTACTGTATTACTCTGTGACAAAACTTCTTAAACTCTATTTTAAGAGTAACTCATAAGCTTTACTTTAAAAAAAGGCAATTGAGAAAATCAACACAGAGAATAGACTGATTAGTACTTTAAAAAACAGCAAGAATACCCTTGGTCAAAAACATTTAAAGAATCAGCAGCATACCACGTCATGTAAAAGGCAAACACTCTTCACTACAGGGGAAATAATATATCTATTGTCAGTTCATAAAGCCTTGAATTGATCTTGTCAGTTTCTTCTTACTGTAAGAAGTTCAGACATTCCACTTTATACGTGAACAACCAAAGACGCGCCCTTCGGTCTGGCAGTTTAATGTGCACTTCTGAGCGTATACGCTTGCATCACATTCCTGTGTCTTCTGACACAAATGGGTACAATGAAAGGTCCTGCTTTGAAAATGTATTTAAAAAACCCTGATAGTAAGGCAAGAAACCACTCTAAGGCATATAAATCATCATGGCAGATAAGTCTAAGAAGACCAAACTCATGTAATTAATTCTATTATGGGAATGGTATATTTCCCTCCGCTCAGTTTAAAAACAGAATGCCAATTAGATTGGCTCCTCACTGCTGTTGTTCTGACTAATTTATTTCTGAAAAAAACAGGAAAAAATAAGTCTGTACTTACTTCTCATATACAAGTTCATCATCTATGCAGAAATAATGGGTATTTGCAGCTCCACTCTTTGGTTTTTGGCAGAGAATTGCAAAATAAAGGCGATCTGAAATACAAGAAAATTTGAAGCTTTTATAAGCACCATACTTTTCTGCTGAAAGTCTGTAGTATTACCTGTCAAGAGTACTACTTTAAATGGTTTAGAATGAAGAAAATCTTCTTTTAAGAACTATCAAACTAGGTATTATTATTTCTGCAGTGTTAAACAAACAAGGCACACAAAGACTGAGGTTTTTTGCTCAGCAGTGTTCCCAGACTCCGCAGCTCTTTAGTGTTCTCTCCCAAAATGTTCACTGTTTGGTGACTTTGCAAAATAGCAGGAGCGCAACTTGCACCCACATACACAGCAGAAATCTCCTTTGGCAGGTGGTTGCATTCCAAATACCAACACACACCCCCCACTCCGCTGAACTAAACCACAAATCCCTCTGCACCTCTGAGCACCTACATTAAACTAAATGATGAAGTGCACTCACACCACAACACTGCTTTCTGTGAAACCATGACTTTGACAGTAGTGGCATCCAATTAAAGCCTGTAAATGACAGACTCGGGAGGCATGTGAGGGGTCACCCCACTGCTGCACGCAGGGGCACCAGTCAAGGCAAAACAAATCTCGATCTGCATCCCCTTCATCTCCCCAGCTGCCCCTTCAAACCCTGCATGCCTGCTGGCACAAGGCATCTAGCCCTGGCTTTTTTTGTTAAGCTGCAGGGAAAAAAATACCAGAGGTATTCACATAGATATAAATTACTTTTATGGCCAGGGAAGCTGAAGCCCCAGTGAACTTTAAACACTGACTGTGCTGCTGCTAATAAATTCCTGTGGTTGCAGTAATTGGTCAATAAAGTTGAGGATAGCAGCACTACAGAAATACTTGCCTTCTTTCTGCTGAAAAAATATAATCATAAAATAATTGGATTAAAATTCAGACTAAAAAGAAAGCTCTTTTTATTTTTCTTTGCCAACTAGCTGCCTAGAACAGAGATATTTAAATATCAAAACAGATCACCTGCATGTAAATGTATTATTTCAAAAGATGACTTGTGATAGAGAAAGACTGTATCTCCTTTTTTTAGACAGCAGGAAACAAAAATTACTTTAACCTTCAAAACATCCTCCATGGCCAGCACTTAGAAATCATTACTTGCATCCTGAAAACAAGTATGCCATGAGAAGGAGTTTCCATGTCTGTATTTCAACAGTCATATGCTCAGTGTTCACCTGTATACAGCAGTATCTCAAGGGATGAATGCAGACAAGACCACCAAAAAGTGTACATTTGCTAAATGCTCATTTCAATTGCCTGATATGAATGGTTTGGCCTAAACATTTACAGGTCAGGTGCAACCAGTGGGATGTATAGTAAGGCACCTACTTCCTTACTCTCTCGGCAGAAGCAGGGCACCAAATTTGATTACTTAATTTCTAACAGTACCATCTTGTAAGCACAGCAGCTGCAGTACTGGACCATTCTGTACCTCCCAGCGTTTACCACAGCATCGCCTGAAAACAAGCTAAAGGACAAAATTTACAGTCATGCTGTGCATTTTTAAGAAGTGAGTAAACTGGGCCACAATGTGAAATACGCGCAGAGAAGCAAATGCACTGGTACCCCCAAAATATGGAAAATACACTGTGGTGAAAAGTGCTTCACAGCAAGGCAGTGCTGGGGGGGGTGGGCTT
>JAWWEV010000095.1:33252848-33264700 GCA_035583235.1 Hafferia zeledoni | reverse complement strand
GGGGGGGGTTGGGCTTTGGGGTAGAGGGAGCCCCAGCTTTCCACAACTCCTCTGCATCTGACCCAACCACTGTGTTAATTGATGAATCAAGGTGGATCTGCATGAATTAGAAACTCTAGCAGGTATCCATGTGCAATATTAAAAAAAAGGAAAAAAAATAAAGTAGAAAAATAGGAAAATAAGAACAAGAAAAAAGAAAAAAAGGAAAAAAGAAAAGGAAAAAATGAAAAGAGGAAATAAAGGAAAAAGAAGAAAAAAGCTGCTTTGCTGATTTACTTCCCTCTGGTCCGAGGGTGTGAGCTTATGTGTGTGTGGGGGAGAACTGAGGGCAAGGGAGGAAGCAGAAAGAACTGAAAGGATCTGGTATCTAGGGATTGTGTTTAAACTGGCATTGCTAGATTAAACACTTCACTACAGCCCCAGGCTACAATTTCACACCACTTCTAAACGGATTTAATGGCTAGCTGCCACCAGGTTCCTTACAAGGAAAAATCCTGTGAGTTAGCTCACTAAACCAGCCTGCTGGGGGTTAAAAGTTGGAATACAGAGCCAAAACTTTTCCCTTCATAGCATCTGTCCTTTAGTGCCAGTCTAATTATTGACTAGATTGAGCTCTCCCTCTTTATAGCATACAAACAGTAACAGCATCAAAGTCTGGACAGAATGGCTGTAGTACTCAAACTGACACGCTACCTTCTCACACTCCAGCTTCCTCCCAGAAGCTTTGCATGGCTTGTGAAATCACAAAAGCACTACACGAAGAGTAATCCAAAATCCTCAAACACAAAGGGAGGACCAAAATGAAAATAAATATAATTTTCACAGATCATATATCTAAAATAATTTAGCATTTTGCTCTTAAATAGAATTTGGAACAACAGAGTCACTTGAATCCTCAGTGTTCCTACTTGTACTGAAATTCTTCTGCAGCTTCTGCAAAAATGTCCAACAAAAACAAGAATTCCCATCTTGAGCAAGGGGTGTGTATGTGGCCTTTTGAAATGCTGTTGGCATTCAGTTTCTGCAATGGTATCTCTGGATAATTTAATTGCTGCTATTCTTAAAACACCTGACAGAAACTTGAGTTTAATGAATTTACAGAAGTACTTCAGAAGAAGAGCAATGTGTGCCAAATGCCCACATCCTGACAAGCTGTCCATTCCTGTGCACTGCTAACAACTGCTCCCTATTATGTAAACAGCAGGCTCCATCTTTTTAACATGTTTCCTATGGGGAGATTTTAGAAATGAGCTACACAGAGAAGTAATTTCCTATAAGTGTATTTACCTCTCTACTGACTTATCAGTCTGGCATCTGACAAATGCTGTATTACTCACCCTCTGTTTTTACCTGCTTTTTTCCAAATGCATTCCCAGTTGTGTTTAGTCAAGGATTAGTGTGTTGATTTTTTTAACAGGAATTAAAAGAGAAAGTAGAATTCCTTCATTAAGGATCTGATGGCAGGATTGAAGGTTTATACATAAAATACACTCCAGCACTGATGAATTGATTTCACTAGGACTCCACAAAGTTTTGGACTGCCTGAAACAAGGTTTCCTTTTTATTATGTTTATGTTTCCTTTGCTATTTTTAGCTTTTTGGTATTTCATTTACTTATAGTGCACTTGAGGACTTCCTAATTCCTGAAAATTTCAGATAAAAACCCATCCTCTGACTATCAGACTAGAGCAGTCCTTTCTAATCATCAGTAGGGCTCACCCCCTTACAGGCAGCATCTGCACGACAACTAGGAGATATGGCTGCAGCGTGTTAGATATACTTGAAATACACTTAATTTCGTTAGCCTAATGGAACAAAACGGTTAAAATACATAAATACCAACGGCACTGCTGGCAATTAATTTGAGTAAGTGTCCAATGTACAAAAAAATGAGCCTACATACCCCTAACACAGGACTAGGTTACCATAGCTGGCACCTAAACCAGTGAGACTAAAGCTAGCACAAGCATGTCTACGTCTACACAAACTGATTGTAGTGTAGAAAACTGAGAGATACTTCAAAATCACGCTAATCTGAAATTAAACACATAAAAATAATCTCCCCCTCCTTTTATTCTCAATTAGCCTCAATTAGGAAGCTTCTCAGGTTCTGCTGCAAAGGATTTTAATAAAGAAATTTCAGTTACTCAAGAGTTACAGTTGGACTTGATGATCTTAAGGGTCTCTTCCAACTTAAATAACTCTGTGACTAAGAAACAACTAAATACTAAACAGACGCTAGTGGCAGGACAAGTCTGCATATCATCAGCAAAGATTATTTCATTAAAAAAAGAAATTCTACAGCTCTACTGTTAAACAGATGCCTTAGATGAAAAATTCAGAGACTGACAGTAAAACAAAACTTAACATTACTCTATTATGAATTACCAGGAATGTAAACAAAGACTTATTTACTATAGTAAGAGGAGTGTATTTCTAAATCTAGAGTTGGTATATGGAATTTTGTTGTTTGACCTAAAAGTCAAGACGTGAAAGAAATATGAGAAAATATGAAAGACAAAGTTGTTTAAGATGTTTCTTTTAATCTTTCTATCCTTGAAAAGCTTAATTCAATCATCACTATGACATTGCAAATTTAGGTGATGATAGAGTTGGCAATTAGAACAACTGCCTGCAGTCTCTGCAAAAGAAAATGAAAGTACACTAAAAAGCCAAAAGAACTTCTTATTTAATAGAAAACTATGAAAGAATTACTTTCAGGGTTATGTCATGAGTGATCAGCAACACTAACTAAAATAGTCCTTGCCCTCTGATGCTTTTGACTGACATACATTCATGCACTCTCAGTTCTGCATTAGACACTAAAAGCCTTATAACATGTATTTAAAATCCTAACTTTGAGAAAGACTCACAAGAAAGTGAGGTCATATTGATAAAAGAGGAAACAGCTTTTGTACCAAGACAGTTGTACAATAAAAACTAACTGAATGTGTTAATAGTCAAAATATTGTAAGCCTAAAGACACTTGTTAGAAGTGTCCCTAGCATTCAAACAAAAAAAAGTTTTCTGCAAGGTACATAAAGTTTACAACGACATGCCAGTGATAGTGGAAAAAGACAACTCAATGGTTTGAAAAAGAACCCAAGCAACGCAACACACCACCAAAAAAACAACTCACCTATCAATGAAAATATTAAACTGAATGATATTTCACTGTCAGCTCCAAGTGACAGTGTAAGCAAAATGATTCACGATGGAAAAAAAAATACAGGCATGTACAGTGCATCTTAGAGGATCCTTTAAGATATTAGTTCCTCACTGTAAACAAACTAGATATGCATTCAGCAGGAAGACAAACAAATGTCAAGAAATGTCCCATGACTGTGTATTACTTAAATTTTATTCCATATATAGTTATTGCAGTTAATTCATTTTAAAATTAGGTACTGAAAAAGGTGAGAGAGAAACACACACCTTTTGCCTGAGGTTTATGCATTATAATTCCACCTCTTCTTTAAAATGTTATTTATAAAATCAGAGCAATAACAAAGAAAAGCAGTCAAGGAAGGGAAATGAACAGCTTTCAAGCATCTCACAGGGAGTTATTACATTTTCTTTAGATCTTATAAATTACTTCTCTCAGAGATCAGAAAGATATGGGAATACATTTCTAATAAACAGAAGAAATGCATTCAGTTCCAGCAAAGTAAATTAATACCAGAAAGCCTCATGCTTTAGTTGGCAAAGAGAAAATTATAAAGCTCCCATGCAGCTCAACAGCCCAAACAATTTTTAAAATAATGGTTCTCTTGAACAAGTCTTACTAGTAAACAAAAACATTCTGATTATTCTGATTAACAATTTTTCTGATATATGGCTGACAAATACAACTGATTAGAAAATGAAGAAATGTAATAATTACTGCAAGCATTTTTACTATAAAATTCATGCAAATAATGCATTAGAAACTTTGCTGTTTATGAATGAAACACTACACAGAAAATTTACAGCAATTGGAGTTTATGTTCTCCTTGTATCTTTTGCAAAGATGAAAAGGAGGGTAGTCTGCAATGTTCTTAATAACTTTGGCTCTATTTCTGTAAGCAGATAAGCTAACACTGACCTCTCAGCCTCTGCAGTGGTTCAAATATTTACCAGTATACCCATTTTTAAGGATAAGACCTTATGCTTTAATCAGTCTCCAGTCCACAACTATTGTCTAATTTCTCAGAACTGCATTACGAGAAGGCAAAACTGACAGTTCAAATTTTGACATAACTTTAAAACAGATGAATAAAAATGTAAGCCTGTTATTCAAGACTTCTCTTTTAAAAAATGTGTGACATAGAAGTGAACTAAAAATTAGACTATAATATTTCCATTGATAGAAGCTTGTAAACAGTAGCCACTGTGCACAGCAAGATCAATACAAAATAAAATATTATTAAACATAATAATCCAGTGCATTTTGATCACACTTGATACACCAGGCACAGCTGCACATGGTGAAATCCCACTGAAAAACCACAAGTAAAAGCCTAGGTGCTCTACTGTATTTGAATGGGTGAGCTTTTCTTTGAAGGAGAAAATGCAGTAATTTAATGGGTCTGTTGATGCCAGACACAGTATCAGAGCCAAGCAACTGCTGCATGAGAATGGTTAGAGATCTACTTGCTGGAGATGGGAGCTGGACAGGACTGCACGGTAATCCAGGTAATGAAATTACTTGATATCACAAAGTCATCCTCTGTCAAATGAGAGGTTTCTACATTTAACCTTAGAAATGTACCATCATAATTCCCTATATAAATGGTTGCTGTTACAGTAAAAAATACACCTATGGACTTATTGTAGCCTTAGATTTCTTCAGAATAAGTAAATCCTCATGCTTCTCTGTGAAGAATACTCTAAAATGCTGTATTTTAGGCTGGAGTATTTAGGATTTTACTCCCCAACAGTATTAAAGCTTTTTAAACAGCAGAATTTGGTACGCTTTGGAGTTTACATTCTTCCTACATCACTATATCCAATTTTCAAAACAAGATCTTAAGATTTTCTCAACATACTGTTATACAGGAGACATACTAGTTAAATTAAGGAACCTCATTTCTTAGCACAGAAAGAAAACGTGCACTGGTGACTTTTCTCCATGCTTGTTCTTTACATTTTTGCTTGCTCTGTCCACAGGTATTTCCCATGTCCCTCACAGAGACGTACCGAGAGATTTATTTCTTACTTTTTATACTACCATTCTCAGATTCTGCCACAGGACTTACAAAAATTTTTTTTTTTGTTATTGTTGCTTTTAGATAAACTAAACTCAAGGTCATCTTTTAGCTGGGGAACTCAAATATGAATACAGATTTACGTCGGCTATGATAAAACCAGCCTCTTAAAAGAGGCAGGCTCCTGTGCCAAAACAGCACAGCTCGGCGCGCAGGGTCACGAAAAGGAGGGACGACACTGAGCAAACCTTCCTGCACAAGCTGCTGGCACTCGAGTGTCGCGAAGAGGTGCGACGTTCGCCCGTTATTTTACGCGTTAGGCAGCAAGCAAGTCCCCAGGGCAAAGATAATATATAAATATAAGTTTATATGTAAGTGTACATACATATACATATTATACCCAATACACGGAGAAATATGTTACTTTCTTTTCCACCCCACAAAGTGTTGAACGGACAGAACCGTGTTTATCGTTGTTTCCCGTTTACTCTCACAGGCAGAGAAAACTGCAGTACAAGGCACTCGGCACCCGGTACGGCTCGAGGCTTCTAAGGGCACTACCAAGACTATTTATCCCTCTGGACGAGCGGCGCAGTTTTTAAGGGCAGTTCGCCGTGTGACAGGCCAGCGATCCCGGCTCGGGGACTGACCGACCCGCCGCACGGGTGGCACACGGGAAGTTTTGCTGTCCCGCGGCCGCGCCTCCCCCCCGGGGCGGGACAGGACACTGGGACGCCCCCGCCCCCGCGTCCCCGGCACGCCGCCCTCACCCGCGATCCTCAGGCAGGTCTCCGGCCCAGGCGGGGGCTGCTGCCGCCGCGGCACCTCGGCCCCCGCCGCCCGCACCGCCGCGCCCCGAGTCCTCTTCAGCGCGGGCGGCGCCGGGGCTGCGCGGCGCCGCGCCTCGGCCCAGCTCTTCCGCTTCATGGCGCAGGCGGCCGCGCCGCTTCGGATGCCCTCATGCCGCCGGGGGCGGGCGGCCGGAGGCAGAGCGCGGCTGCGAGGGCGGTGGCGGCGGCTGACGCGGCCCCGCGGACACCGCCCCCTCCCGCCGCACCTCCGGTCCCCCCGCGGCGCCCGCGCGCCCCCGGCAGCCGCCCCTGATTGGGGCCGCGCCGTGTGGCGTCACCGGCGCGGAGCGGCGGGCGGGTGACGTCATAGCGGCCGCGGGAGCAGGTGGGCCGGGGCCGCGCCCTCCCCTCGCCGCTGACGTGGCGCCGACTGAGCCCGCCGACGGACACGCAGCTCCGGCCCTGCGGGACCTCGCCCGCGGCGTGAGCCCGGCCCCGCCCGGGCGTAAAGCTGCCGCCTCTGGGAATGAGCGTGTTCCTTGCGTTTCGTGGGACATCGAAGCCATCCCGGTGCCCCTTTTATCAAGAAAGTCCCAAGGAGATGGTATTGTGTGAGGCCAACAGAAACCAGTCCAGTACATCCGGACTTCTGATGTGAACATTAAATGCATTTATCTGGAGAGTTAAAATAACTGAGTTTGAATCTGCTTCTTAGACACAGCAATACTTTAAAACACACAATTATTTCAAATAGATGTTGCAATAAATCAAGCTAGTAGGTAGAACAACTTCTGAAAACTGCTCCCTTCCCATCTTCTTCTAACTGGCCAAGATGAAAGCCCTTGTGAACTATTCCACCATCCTCAAGAGTGTGATCAGTATTTATCGTCTACTGGTGTCCACTTTTCACTGTCACATTTTTTTGAAACATTTTTTCTAAAGAACACCAGAGACCTAACATTCTTCTGACACTTTGAAAACCAATTCTCCCAACTTTTAAGTGTGGCCATCATTGTTCCAACTCGTTAGGCATGTGACAGTCATTGTCTCCCAGGGGCCAGTGAACTCTCCGAAGCTGTAGCCAGAACAAAATTCAGGGCCTATGCCCTGATTAGGGTTGCTCTTCTACTAAATCCTCCTCTCTGTCTTCCTCTCTGTTTTATCTGCCCTTTGCAAGTCTTTCTGAAGCTGTGATTTTGCTGGGATAACACACCGGCTGTGTAGTATGATTCCTGTCAGTGTTGAAATGGTCAGGGTGTGTGACTTCAGCCTACAAGCTGCCAAACTACATTCCAATCCCTTTTAATAGTCTACAGTTCTTTTAGCTATAGTTTTGTTAAATGTATTTATTAGCAGCAATAAAACTGTCACCATTGTGTATTATTTTAATTCTACTAAAAGCAGAACAAGCAGGAAAGAAAAAAGTGAAAGGATTGCAAAACAAAAGTGAAATTAGTAGAGTCAGTTCCCTTGGCTGTGATTATCAGGTGAATAAAGCAGAGTGGAAGCACTACAAATAAACTGAGTATTCATTATCTTTAAAAATACTTTTTCTGTTTACTGTCTTTGTTTTACAAACATGAGACCAGTTTACCAGCTTGCTTTTGGCTGTGGTTCAAGTAACATAGAGGCAGATGCATTCCAGAGATTCTGACATACCAAAAAATACCAGTGAACTGGGGGAGTGCTGGTGGGGGGTGGGGGCAGGTCTTATTTGTGAATGTAGGAGCAGTGGTTCATGAAAAGTGAACTTCACTCCCTTGTAAGCCTCAACTGCCTGTCCCAGTCTGTCATGCGAAGTTCTGAGGAATCCTCTGGTCAGCCCCGAAATCACGTGGGTTCAGAGTCTGCACATGACTGACTACCTTCAGCCCTGTGCTGAATGCTGTTCAGTCAAAGCAGGGAACTGAGACGGTATTTTTTCATTAATAGTATCTTCTAAACACATTGCATTGAAATGTGCATGTAATTAATACCTTTCTATGGCATAGTACCTTTAATAAAATTACATTGCTCAGGATCATTATTTTGTATCAGTATCAGTATTATTATTCAGAGGCAAGCTTTTTCTTTTTCATCAAGGAACACTGCCTTTAATTTCAGGTACTCTTAATAGTGTAGAGCTTTCTGGAGCTTGCTCTGGGCCCGCCAGTAACTTCAGTGGATGCAGGACCAAAAACCTCTTCACAAAATGCCATTTTACAATTACATTAAAGCTTAAAAGGGAGGAGAATTTTCAGTTGAGATATATATGCATGGTAGCATTTTACAGTGAAGGCTGAAGATCAGAAACTGCAGAGGAGGATACGCTCCTCTATAAATCTCAGACAATTTTTTTTTCTTCACATTGCTAAAAAGAAGTGGATCATGGATGAAAGGGGGTACATCTGCTTTAATGAAAGCAATCGACTCTGAACAAAAACACGTCTAGAAAAATGGATAATATGAAATCTGACAGAACTGCAAGCCAAAATGCTGTTGTCCTTAGTTCAGTTGTGTAAGACACAAACAGCTAAGGACAAGTTATTCTGAGACTTCTTGCTCTAAGAGAAAGTACACACATATAAAGGGAGAACATTCTGCTGTAAATCTTCCGAGGAAAGCAAGTAATTGACTACAGCTTACTCCAAACCCAATAATCTGATCAGATATAGGTTTAAGACACCCTACCTAGTCTTACAGACCCATATTTTTGTATGACACAAAAGAATTGCAGACAATAGATGATGTATTTAAAATATTTATTCAAAATGATGAAATTTATTTCATAATGTCTGCCACTGTCAGATGCAAAAGTGTGCATAAGCTTAAGTCCCAGTGTTCAAAACTGTGACGTTTCAGGGTATACTTTAATACAAAATTGTCATATGATGCTGGAAGCTTTAACACAGTGCTGAGAATGGATTGAAAGCCAGTGTTGATCTGCTGAAGGCAAGAATCCCACATTCTTCCTGAGCAAAATTAGATTTTTTAGTTTGGTGCACCTTGAACAATGATTTTTAAAATGCATTAGCAAGATTGTTTGAACAGACAATAATAAGCTCCAGGATTTTTTGCAATCAGCCTCAGTTGTGTTTTAGTTTTTTATTAGGTTTTACTCAGTGGGCATAGCACTTTAGTGTCCATCTTCAGTGCCATGTGTTTTATTCTGTGCTGATTTTCTAGATTAGGTTTCAGATGTCCCAAAAAGACACAACGGTACTGATGCTTGTTGGAATTTACTGGAGAATTGTTCTTGTAGAGCACAAATTTAAAAAAAAAGCATATGTTATGTCTGTGTCATATGTCAATAATCTGGGGTTGATTTGAGAAATTCACTGTTTTAACTCCTGCCAGCTGCAAAGCTGTATTAATGGGAACATGATCCAGCCTGTTTTTATCAAGGTGCAAAAAATGAACTTCACTGCCTGGAATGGAATGAGAGTAAAATGTAAATTACTGAATAAAATATTTATTTATTCAAAGATGTAATTGAATCAAAGCAGCATTCTGACTTCCTCCTAGTTTTTGTACAAATGTGTGCTAGTTCTACAGACTGCAGAATATACTGTATTTTAAACAATGACAAATGTTTTTTTAAATCATGTTAAAGAAGCAAGAAATATTGAGAAACCTAACTAATTGAAATCTGCTGTAGCATGATGTTTCCTAATAAGTGGGATGACTGTCATGTTGCAGCTCCCCCTTCATGCACTACTCCTCTACTAAACAACATTAAATGCCTCGAATCAAATGTGAAAGCAGACTGTAGCTAAACACTATGATGTCAAAAAAACCCTCCAAATTTTGACGCAGTTGTTCCATCAGCACTTCAATCAATTTCTGCAGGACTGTGATGAGCTTTGTGCCTCTGTGGGAGATGGGACTACACAATGACACTTTGCAGATTCCTTCATGAAACAATAATCACACAATTCAATACAAGTGTGTCTTCTTGGGTTCCACAGGGACAGCTGGCGAGATGGCAGCAAACAGCTGAAGGAGACAGCTGTAACTTTCACACAAAACAAAGAAGCTCACCTGGGCCTATAATCAAAGCTCCTCCCTGCTGAGCAGGGTCTCCTTGGAAATCAAAAGCCGGGCCAGTCATTGCTCTCCATACACTCCTAATGCTTCCCAGAAGTGTGTTTGATTTCACATGAGGGCTCTGCACTAAGCAAAACCACAAAATACTTGTTATCTATAAATACTTAAGTATGTAAGAGAATAGCATTGAACAGCTGCTATGAACAGTTTAGAAATTCCTGATTACCAGTGTTTTCACAAAGTATACCCTACAAGAGACAGTCTAGTGGGCAACTCACTTTCTATTTACATTGTGATCAGACTATTTTATCAGAGTATTCATGTTTTGTTTGTGTAAATCCAAATAAGGTGAGAAAATTATTCTTACCTGATACGTTACTACCTTCGCCTCTTTTCATGCCAAGTCTTTTATAAATTTCCCTTTGTGGATCTACATACATTTCATGTGTATACCCAGTTAAACTGCAAAAGGGCTGCAAAATATATACATTTACATACACACACACACAAAACCCCTAAACAACATAACTATTTTTAAGGTTAAAGCAGTAACTGGTTAGGGTCTGCTGACAACAGTAAAAATACTGACACCCTGCAAGGTCCACCCTCCCCCTCTTATTTGAAAGTTGTCTATTTGTCATGTTAAATTAAAGGGTGAACATTTTTAGCCTCAAAGTTTTCATTAAAACAAAGCTTCCAGTGAAATTAAGAAAAGCTGTTTCGTTAGAAAGCCTGGGTGGTTTTTAAACTGAAAGTTTCAGTTATTTTCTTTACTCATGTATTGTTACTAGAATTGCCTGATAAATACTATCCTTTTTTTCTGCAGTTGCAGAAGACCATCTTTTCACTTAGGGCAAATTCCTCAATATAGACCGTTAAGACACAAGAGAGGATATACTGTCTTTAATGAATAATTTATTTACCTTGATGTGATGGTAAGATGACTGTCCAATAACTATAAGCCTCACATTTGCTTCCTAGAACAGAACAAGGGTATTGAAGTCATAAAGTGGAACCTGATGTTTCTGCATGACTTCAAAGTATAAGCAGAATCTGGCATGCTGATTTAAGGATCACAGTGCACTGAGTTAAAATTATTTGATATTAAGATCACTAACATGTTTGGAAATGGCACCTTTGTCTATCACCCACAGTTAGCATCTACAATAATTTATTAAGTGATAAATTATTTTTAAAGATAACCTTTAAATTACAGATGTGTAATCTTTGAGCTTCCTGTAGCATTGGTAGCATTGTCTTTTCAAATGACTGCAACACGCTATGATTTTGGAATCATAGTTGCACCTACTTCTAAAGAAGCAGCACACAAATGCTGGTGCCCAAACATCTGCGATTTACATACACAGACACACACTAATAGATGTAACTTGCATTTGCACGTACTGCTGTCCTTTGCAGGTGCAACATTAGACCTGAGTCTAAAATAGAGGACAAAACTTAAGTTCATTTAGAGGCCAGTAAAAACATTAAATGAAATACAAGGTTGTTTTATTAGGGTGTAATCTTGCCTTTCCCATATAGAATCATTTCCCATATAGAATCATTTTGCTTGTTACGAAAAGAAGCCCCCCTAAAACCAAAATACACTAAGAAAAGCATGGACAGATTTTGATTCTCTATCTGATTAAGTCAAATTAAGAACATGTCATTCTGAGTAACCCTGATTAAACAGATCAGAAATACCTGTCCTGAGAAGGGAAGCTGCCAAAGAAATTGCCCCTTTTTATCCTCAAGTTCCTAGTCCATCTCAGATGGACTTAGGTGGACTTGCTGTCTGCAATCACCTGAGTCTCTGTCATGGGCTATACTGCTGTTGGAAGTAAAATAT
>JAWWEV010000095.1:33239067-33249149 GCA_035583235.1 Hafferia zeledoni | reverse complement strand
AGAAATTCAAATTCCTACCATTTCACGAAGAAGAGTAATAATTATGTGAGGATGTCAGTTAATTTATTTGTTCTCTATTGACTAGTGAAACAAAATACCAGCTGTAATTATGCAACTTTAATTCCTTTATTTACAACAGCTGACCAAAATATCTGAAAGAGCCATGTGACCTGTATCAAAACCGTAAATGCTGTCTAAAGGATATGGTGTTTATTTGTAAAGCAACACATTATTATCATTTTACTACTCAACGTGCTGTTTATTTAGCACAAGAATATTTGTTCTTCTTGTTTATCTAAGTATTGTTTAGCTAGAGATAAAGTGGTTATTACCTATCAGCTAAAAATAAATTAGTGTTTACAATTCCAGGGTAAAAATAATTATGAAAGTGCTAGCTAAGAGTGAATTGTTTTCAAAGTGTTGCTGTAATTAAAAAGGATTAAAAATGTGTACTGTTCTGTAGATAAAACAGATTCTTCTCTGTGAGGGTGAGAGAAGTGTCCCAGAGAAGCTGTGGACTCTCTGTCCTTGACAGTGTTCAAGGCCAGGTTGGATGAGGCTCTGAGCAATCTGGTCTAGTGGAAGATGTCCCTGCCCATGACAGGGGACTTGGAACCAGATGATCTTTAAGGTCTCTTCAACCCAAACCATTCTATGATTCTATAAGAGCTTTTTCTTTTATGTCTGCCTTGCATTTTTTCCTTAGTGTCACAATATTCTGGGGGTGTGCCAGATTTTATGCTGTACTTAGACATAGTGTCGTGACAGTGATTCTTCTGATCAGCAAGGAATGTAATTTGCAGCCTCGAAAGTAATTTTGCAGATGCTGGGCTCTCCTTCATTTTTTCTACCTAGTGTGTGTTCCCTGTGTCCTATGTTGTTTCTCTTTAATTTCTTTTTTTTTGCTTCCTGATTTTATTTTTGTGTGTGTATTTATTTCTGTTTTGTTTGATTTGAGTGTTTGTTTGTTTTTCAAGGGTTTGTTGATTTAGGAGTTTTGTTTGGTTCCTTTGGGTTTTTTTTTTGTTTTGTTTTGGGTTGGTTTTTTTCCTGTAGGAGGAGATATTACCATTTCATAACATGCCTATGTTTTGCCTTTTCACTCCCTTTAAAAAATTTTCAAGATTATTTACCAGATTAAAGCTGGAAGTTACTAAATCAACACCAGTCTGGTGGCAGTATCAGAGTATCAGCATGTGTTGCATGTGGATTAACTGTTGTCTTACAACACAGATAATGGAAATGTAATTAACAATCTACTCTAATAATTTAGAGATTATAATGACATGTGGAGAAAAAATATTTCTCCTGTTATGTTTGACATATTTAAATTTGTAATGCAAACCCTACACAAAGAGAAGAATTTACAAATTTTACTATACAACAAAGTAACAGTATTAAGTGAAATGCCTACATTTTAGTTAATACAGCCTCAAGGCAGAAAGAGAAATTCTAATGTATTCAGTAAGAACTTCCTGTATTCAATCTATTTCTGTTTTGTAGTTACCTACTCTGTGTGCTGCAAATGGAAAACAGAGATGACCATCTATATCTCAGGAATAGTAAATTATATGTGAAGATGCTGTTTATGTGGTCTAAGTGCCACTGGTTTGAATCTTCTTTTAAAAAAACTAAGAGCAAGCAAATGACTACTTAAATTGATGGAGCACGGTCAAAAAACAAATAAAAGATATGCTGCAATCCAGACTGGCCAAACAGAATTGTCTTGTATCTTGTTAACAATAAGACTCTTAGAAAGTAAGCTAGTTATCATTAGTATAAACCAGATCAGAGGATTAAGAAATAAAAAATGTGAAGAAGAGCTGAAGTGATCTCATAAATTGTTCATGCTGAATTATGCCTTGTTATTCAAGATTCTTGCCCTGATGTCTTTCAAGGTAAACAAAAACTTGCTTGAAAATTTTAGACAGTGTTTCTTTTTTTTCACTTCTCCCTCTCCCCTCCCTCCAATATTCCACTGGTTTTTGCCTATGCTGGAAAAGCATACTGTGAGAAGGTATAGCAGAGCAGAGCAGTTAGGAGGTATAGTAGAGCAGAGTTGTTCCCAGCTACTATTTCTATTTTCTGTGTTCATAGAGAGCTTAGCAGTGGATTCAGTTCAAATGACTCTTTTATGTTGGCAACATTGACATTTAGCTACAATTAAGAATTCCCTTCTTGAGACCAGTGGATGGTGTAATATTTTTGCTGGAGGCTAATAGTTTGAGTTAATTTTAGCACACACTTGAAACAGACCTCATTTATTTCCTGGTATATAATTAAGAGTAGCATCACTAATGTTAGACACCTCTTGAGCCTCTTTGCTAGAGGGATCAATTTGGAACCCAGGTCAATTCTCAAAAAGTGGTAGATTTTTTTTTTTTTTTTTTTGCAAGCTTCCCTTACTGCTTGTGTCCTGAGGACTACAAATCCATGGCCCATGTCCACCCACCCACCCTTAAAAATGGCTAAAATTTTTTTCTAATGGTCTCTTAATATTGTGTGACTGACTGAGATGATGTATGTGCCAAACTCCAATGGAGTAAGTCAGTTTTAATTTAGTGAAGACTTCCTTAAGAAATTATTCAAATAAGAAAAAGGAGTCAAAAGATAAAGTGTCTGATGTCCATCACATGAACTGTCTGTCAGGAACTTTAGAGATTACAACTTTCCAGCTGGGTCTCCTAGGAAGGCCTTTAAAATTCTCTCCGGTGGAAAGAGTGTGTTTGGTTTGTTGACAACAAAAAACTTCTACTATAGTGAGTACAATTCATGCTAGAACTGAGGTGGATTGTCCAGTCCTGAAAGCCTTTTACATCTGGAGTTATTATGGATGTTGTTGTGAATTCTGTGCTTGATGCTTTGAAAGATGATCATTGACTAAAAGCTCAGAAATATGGCCCCTTCTGTATCTTAAATAAGAAAGCTGTTTTTCCTTCTTATGTTTGCATCATAATCATGTTATTTGCTTCAACAAAGATGTCAATTTGCTTCAGAAGATTCTTTCTTCTTAATGTAGCTATTTATTCTTTCCTTATTTTTGATTGCTATTTTCAATTATCTTTATACATAAAATTCCAATGTTGTCCTTTGTTTATGCAAAAAAGTAGCAGAAAAAGTGAAGAACAGAATAAAAGGGGGAACATAAATACATTAAATATGCTTTAGTTATAGGCAACCATAAATTAAAATATTTTAACATATCATCTAAAACACAAGTTCTTTAACTGAAATGTCTGTAAATGCAAAAGTAGTGTTTTCTTTCTTTGCATATGGATAAAATGCAATTCAAATTAGTTCAAATTTATGTACTATTGTTTCTTTACACCATCACCTTTCATGTTGTAAAGATATGCAATGTCCTTCTGTCTGCAATCCCAGATTTCACACTTAAATAAAAAAAGAAAATAATGGAAAAGGAATGAAAAGTGACTAATTATATTCTCTTAAACTGTATTTCTTTTTTCATTTTCCTCACTGTTCCTCTATAAAATGTTTGCAACAATTTTAACTTAGTTTTCTTGATGTTTTTATACATCAACAGTTTGTTAAACACAGCTTCTGCCATTTCTGCATAGTACAAGTCAGATTTTTTTTTTTTTTAAACTGAATGGGCTTATTTTCATGATAAACAGCCACTTTTTAAAAATTCTTATTAGGCACTTCAGCATTCAAGCATTCAAGGTCCTGACATAAACCCTAGTGATTTCAATACCAGTTTGGTCACACAAATAAATTAGCTAAGTATCATAACAATCAATCTGTAACATATATGTGTTTCTATGCTGCTGCTATTGTTAATTCTGTAAAGGGAAATTATTTAAAGAAGCAATAGTTCTTGTTTGAAAATATCAGAAGAGAGAAGAAATCTGGGTGACAGTCCAAATGTGATCAACACAGCAGCATCTAAAATTGCCAGGCCAGTAGGAATCATTTCTTGCTAATGCAATTTGATGTGTTACTTTCTGACTAGTTACAGCTGTTGTTGCTTTTCTTACACAAAAAGACCATTAAGACAGAAAAAAAAACTAATCAGAATTGAATTTTTTATTCCTTCCTGCTGCTTAGTAGACTGCTAATTGCTAAGGCAGGTGACTCTAAGCAGGGATTATATTTGTAGGTATTTATGTATTTGTGCAGGCTGGAAGGGCACACCCACATGGGGAGAGCCCTTCTCAAATCTTCATTCACGAAGTCTGGCCATACATACATTTGTGTATTTAAACAAATTTATGGAATAATTTTTTATTGTCTTAGTCTATAGACACATTTATTCTACTTTAAAAATTACTTCTTCAAGAAGTATGTTCCACTTGGAGATGCATAAGTAATTACTCTTTTTTTTCCCATAATACATTTTTCACATAGTTAGGGGAATATATAGCTGCTTTGGAATGCTGCTTCTGTGGCCTGTCCTCTGCATCATTATGGAAGGGACTTTTGCATAAAAGCTTTAATAAGGTACTTTTGAAAATCATACATTTTAGTTGTTTTTTCTTGTATATACGTGCAGCTGTATTTGAAACAGATCATTGTAATTCAGCCTCTTTTTCTAACAATGGAATAAGAAGCTTGTTCACACTTGAAAGTTTATTCTGATTAAAGTAGATGTTAAATTAATTTCTGTAGCTATTGCTGAATAACTCCACTTGTGATTGTAGTTATTTGAATTCTTATCTGAAAAAACTTGCAAATAATGAGACTAAATCAGAATAAGGGATGAATCTACAGGAAAAGACATGTGCAAACATGAAGATTTTCAGAGTATCTATACTTCTTATTGTGAACAAGATGTGAGAGGTTTCAGTGGGACACTATTTTAGCTTTCTAGGGAAATTTCAAATGATAAAAATATCTGAAATCTGTTCTTATTTGTGAGGTTACTTAGATAAGAGAGTTTTTATTTAATTTGAAATTTCTACTTTCTTTGGAAAAAAAAAAAAAATGATGGCAATCTTCCAGAGTAAGTTACTTCCTGGATTCCAGTCCCTGAAAAAAAAGCATTAAATCAACAGCTAGCTGGCTTGCTGTGAGAAATGATGGATAGACCAGTCTTTGCACAAAAAGGGTGATATGATCTGTCTGCAGTTTTCCTCACAAATTTAAGTACTATAAGCCAAAAGAGAGGTCATGCCTTCCTCAAGTGGAAGAGCTATCTGCTGTGGGTGTAAAAATTCCATTTTCTAGGGTGCACTATCTCCTCATTTGGGCATTCTTCTGCATTTTTGAAGCATTTGTGGGATCCAAATGGTGGTTTGCTTCTAAGCAAGCATGCCACAACAATTGCACTGAAAGGCTTGTAAAAGGTGGAGGGAATGGGAAAATAGTATGTCATGAGTGCAGCAGCCTCTGATATTATCAACTATTTCAGTGATATGTCAGCATGAAATCACAAACTTTCACTACTAATTTACTAGTTCTGCTTCTGTAACAAACAGAAGGTTGAAAATAATGATCACATATGTAAAAATTTGAATTCAACTCAAAAAGAACCCCAGATGTGACACCTTTGAAAAGATTTTGCTTTAAAGCTACCTTTTCTTGAAACTGGAAATATTGAAGGTACCACTGGTCACATCTTTTTAATGTTTTCTGTAAATGCTGCAATGTCTAGATTGTCCCACTTCCAATTAAGAGCACATGACTTGTACTTGTAGGGGGGAACTGTGGCTATACCACTCTTCTCAAGTCTGAGTAAAATAAAGCGCATTTCCACTGAAGCTGCGGCATGACCTTGTCAAGCACTTCTCAACATGTGGGCTTCTAAGTGTGCACAAATGCTACTCGGCAGTTTAAGACAAGAGGCAAAGGAGTGTAGAGTGTTTAAACAACAATGCAATGGAAAATTTAGGTTGAAAAAATGCAATTATGAAAATGTGATTTAGTCAGAACTCCAGGGATAACCTTGTCCACAGTGCAGTGGAGATCTCTGAGGACCATAAACACTTCAAATAAGTTTAATATTGTGTCCTAAAGACAGCACAGCCAATAATTTAGCCTGGCACCATGCCAGTACATTATTTAATACTATCTTTGGGGTAAGAGTACTACCTATGAAGTTATTAGAGTTAATGCCTGCTGTCTACCTAGAAACAGGTGCTATTTGATAGTTACTTGTTACCTTAAAAAGAATATTTTGTATGAGTTACACTTAACAAAGTTTCAGATTTAATGGTCTTCAAAAGATTGATGTAGCACGTAAAGGAAACAAGTATTTGTGAAACTCTTAATTCCAGGATTGAAACAGAACCATTACTGAGTATGCAGAAAGAGCTAATGGGAGATCCACCTTTCATGTACCTCTCATTTGCTCTCTTATAAGAGCATCCAAAACTGATTGGATTACACTCAGGGACCTGTCATAAGCAAAACAGCCACAATTTGAGGATCTGGGGTTGCTTCTTAATGTTTTCTTTCTGCCACTCATTTCTTCTTGTTTCCCTCGGCTCTTGTGTGGTTTATGCATGAGTAACAGTCCCTTTGGTCTGCCTAAACAGCAAAATCTGTTTCACTTGCCTTTTGGATTGTTTATTCTGTGGTTATGTCTTGTGACTTGGTACCTATGAAACAATTAAAACTGAAATAGAAATCAATTGCACTTCTTGTTTGTTAGCAGAAATGTCTCTTTGAAAATGGCTCCTCCTCAACAATGTTAGAGTGTCCACTGGACATAGCAATTGAAAATAGAGAAGAAAAATTAAAATAAATGGAAGTGAAACTATTCAGAAATTATATATGGTAACAATGTGTTCACATACTGACTTCCTTCAAAGAAACAGAATGCCTTCATTTACCAGAGGTGAGGCTTGCAAAGCTCTGAGCTAATAGGAAGACTGAGAAAATACTTATTTTTCATGTCTGTCTTACTATTCAGGAACTGTTTTTCTTTATCACAAGAAACTACTAACAATAAACATTCCTTGTGATCATTACCTGAGCAAAGCTGCTGTAATGATTTATATCTGAAGCTGGTGGTGGGCACCAGCTTTATCTGGTGTAGATGCTGCAGATAATTTTCTTTTTATAAACAAATACATTACCAGAAGGTTGCTATAGTTTCCATGATTTCCCACAGTCTCTTATTTGACTTCTAGTATCCATTCAAGAGCCCTTACTCTATTCTTCCCCCCCACCTCACCCTTCACCCCCACCCCCCCTTTCTTTTACATTTAGAGATTGATGCAAAAGCTATTCTCTCAAGAGCCACAGAGTTAAAAAGTTCTGGACAGATGAGGAAGGGTCTTCAAGGAGATTGCCGGACTAAAAAGTAAGCTAATGCATAAAATAAAAATGAAGTTAAACTGCAATTTGTAATGCTTTTCTGCTAGGAAAAATCTTTTTTTTTTTTTTTTTTTTTTTTTCCCCCTGATAAGTGTTACTCTGCTGACGGAATTATATTACTGGGAAAGTCAGGAGTTAAAGAAATCATCAAGAAAATGAGATTTGAACATACTTGACTTAAATTTCCACCAGAGACACAAAGAGATCAGGGTCCACTGTGAAGTGTTCACTGAATGGCCTAAAGAGTTGCAAATATGTAGGAGCTGTGGTGTTAGATGCCTTACATGAAGCAGAAATCAACATAATTGGACTAATTTTAGCTGTTAATTTGACATAAAAATTTGAAAGGAAAGTGGAACTTTTTTCCTGAATGCTGATCACACTCAGTAGGAGCAGATTTTTTTACAAATGAGAGAGTCTAAAGACATCTGGGTGTAAACAATCATTGAAATTGAGAAAAATTTGGTCTCAACAAAATGATGAATATGCTGGCATTTTTTTGCTATTCTTCTTTTCTTCATAGCTGGTATATTTTGTTTCTTGCCTTGCTTCTGTAATAGCAGTAGGGGAAGGGGACAAGTCTGTTCCATGTCAGGCTTAGTAAGAGTTTGTGTTGCGTTTTTTTTAATGAATTCGTTTTTAAAATACATTCTGTTTAAAACATGTTGGTGCTTTACTCTCCAGAATGTACATGCGGTTTCTCTTAGATGGGATCTTTTAAAATACTTAGTCTGACTTCTGAGTTGGACAGTATTTTGGGTATGAATGAAAAAATTCATTTGAAAGGTAAAGGGCTGGAGTGAAATAAAAATAAAGTTTAGGTGACATTATGTGGCATTCTTGTGAGAGAGTGTCTTAGGACCTGTAACCCAACCAAGGACGGACTGAGGACCATTGTCCTTAAAAGTATCTTTGAATACAACGTCCTTTTGAAAGAGGAGGAGCAGTTCAAGTGACTGGCAGAATGCACCTCTACAGATGAACCACTTGGTGTCAGGAAAGCATAGCCCAGCACTGCTCAGACGTTGAGATGCAAGTCAGGCTGGCTGTGGCTAAAGTTGTGTAATCTTATTTTTAACATGTGGCTTCAGCAAAAGGCTGGCGCTTCTGTTGTTTTATTCTTCCTTTTTTTTTTTTTTCTTCTTTTGCAATCTTTAGGTTTACTTGACCTCCCAGTCTTTATCTTAGCCTTTAGCTGCATATTTTGTTTTGCTAAAATACTGGTAAAATGAAATCCTAATGGTAAAATTAAGTCCTGCTGGAATATGTTTGGCAGGGGTTGTGTGCAAACAACACAAGTCTGTGCTCAGAATTCGTTCCCAGAAATGCAGCTCAAAAGAATAAATCTTTAAAATAAGCTCTCTACCTTTAAAATTATTTAATATGAGGCAGTAAAGAAGTAGGTTATGCATCTGCTCCAAAATTAACAACCCCTCTTGTTGTTTTAGTTATGGAAAAGGATGCCATAAACTGAGTAAACCTCAAGGACTGCTACATAGCAACCTGCTTTTCTAAAATTAATTGGTTCTCCTGTTCTCTTTCCTCCCAGTATTGCACACCGATTCAGGAAGACACTGATGAGTCTCTCTCCATCCCTCCTACTCCATAAGCATTTTGCAAAACCACAGCAGCAACAGCTGTGCTATCTCTGTCCTGGAGAAAACAGTTCTTGTTGCAGCCAGTTTACCTCCTACTGTGCTGCTTTGAGCATGGAAGGGTGAAGAAGAAAGTAGGAATGAGTCTATCAGTCCAGAGGAGAATGTAGAAATGTGGACACATTTCTAGCTAAGAACTTCCTCTGTAGAAATATACTGTGCTGTATTTAATGTATCTTGAAGCAGAGTCATATTTAATAACAGGTGATTCACAGGAATCCATTATGCAGGTGCACTGTATAGGAAAGCACACATTTATTCAGCTGAGTGTGTGAGGTTGAGCTGGCAAAATGCCACCTGCACAATACAGAGCCAGAGCCCCACCACAACCCTCAGGGAAAGGGAGGAAAAAACCCTAGAAGTAAAACTTAAAATGGCAAGGGTTTTATATTTACACAGAAAAGAGAAAATTAAAAACAAACTACGATATAGCACATATAAATACATGAGTCGCCCACCCAATAATACAGATTCAACCACCTCAGCCAAGAAACACCCAGCAAGAGAGGAGGGGGAAAAAAAAAAGAAAACCAACGACAAAGAAATGTTTACTTCCCAAACCAAGCAGCTGTGAGGCAGTGGCAAGGCCTAATACTTCCAGCACGGTGATAGAAGGTCTGCTCAGCACTCAGCCATGAAGGGGAAAGAGGACGAGGCACCTCCTACACCTCCTTTATATCTCAGTTTGCATCATCTGGTATGAAATATTTCTTTGGTTTTTTTAAGTCCCTCCTAATCTACGTTACACTATCAGGGCCTCCTTAAATTAAGGCCTAATCTAAGCCTAACTAAAACTAAGGGCTACCTAGGCCAAAACTGCCACACTGGGGCACACATAAGTGTTAGCACTTCCATGTAGGTGTCTGACATGTCAAAATTCCATGGGTTTTTATACGCTTTAACAAACAAGCCCTGAATTTATTTATCACATACATTCTTTGTGACTTGGTACAAAGTTTGGTTTGTAGTGGTCTTATCAAATATACATTTGGTTACCTATGCCTATACCTAAGATTACATGGTTGTTACAAACAGTCTTGTCATTTCAAGCAACTATCCCCCCAGCCCTCTTGTAAAGTTATTGATTAGCACTGCTGTGTGCTGAGGCACTTCTCTCCAGGTTTTATCTTACCCTTTCAGTTGGGT
>JAWWEV010000095.1:33228771-33238967 GCA_035583235.1 Hafferia zeledoni | reverse complement strand
CAGGTGCTCATGTTTTTGTGCCAGTATGTTTGTCAGAGACTTCATAGTTCAGGGGTTTTTTTTCCCTCTGAAAAAAAAAAAAGAAAAGAAAAGAAAAAAAAAGAAGAAAAAGAAAAGAGAAAAGAAAAAAAAAAGATTATGACTGCCTTTTCAAGGAAGCATTCCTCGCAAGATATATTTGTTCAATAATGAAGCAATTTTAGACTGGCATCTACTGAAGTGGTAATTTGGGGAAGACACCCTCTGTGAGAATAGAAGCACAAAACCAGAATGCAGTAGATCCTTTTAACTGTAGTTGGCCACAGCTTAAGACAAATATTTATCTGAGTGCTGGTTCTTTCAAGCCACAACAAACCCTGTCAGGAAAAACAAAATGAAACAAAACAAAATCCCAAATCAACAAAACCACAAACTAAAACAAAAAAAACCCACCAACAAAATCATCACACAAAAATCAATAAAAAAAGACACTAACTCACTAACTCACTTCTGAGTTAGTAAGTGGAAGCTGTATTGCACTTCAGAAAGCGAAGTCCTCAGACTACTGTTGATTGATGTATGAGCTGTGGTATTTTTCAGAATATGGAAGGAAAAGGTGAGACATGCTAATGCAGATTGTATGTCATTTTGTATGTGTAAATAATTGGCTGTCACATCAGTTGCTTGCTATCGCCTAGCTAAGACTTCCTGGTACTTTAGTGCTGTAATTCTCTGAAATCCGATGCAAATATATTTAGAACGCAAGTAAGAGGTTACAAAGCATTGTGGCTGACAGGAAATTTCCATATACCACACTTCTAATGAAACTTCCTATCCATTTTTTTATGATTCAATTGATCTCCCCAGCCTTTGACATGGTGTTCTAGTACATGGTAGCTTTTCCTTTTTACTAAATCAAAATTAGCCTGTGAGTATCTTGACCATTTCAATGTGGAAACCTCATTTTCTGTCCTCCAAGGCTGTCAAAATTAGTCAAATTTGGAAAAAAAGTTGTGCTGAAATAAAGAAAAAGGAAAGGAATATATAAAGCTACAGTACAATTGACACTTATAATATGCTGTATCGCTGTCACTGCCCTGATTCTTTACACATTCACTCTGAATTAGTTTAAATAGTCATTAGCATTCCACATAGTGCAGTGTATAATAGGAATTGCAGTGCTGATTTTAGGCGAGTGGAACCTGAACTTCAGGGGGTTGTTTAATATTCATTGTACACACTTTGTAAAAAGACAGAACATGTTTTTCAAACTTCACTACACATCTGTGCATTGTTGCATGTGTATTGTGAGCTCTGGAGGCCACTGAGCAAGCTGGTCTAAATCTGCCCTTGGTTACACTGTTAAAAATCTGGACAAAGTGCATTCTTTCAAAAACAGAGATACTGTCTTTACGCCATTGTTGTAGAAGGCAGATCAGGTGGATTTGGCTGCTGTGATCAGTTGATGGTCTGTGCTTAATTATATTATAGGCCTACAGTCTCAATTCAATTTGCTGTTTTTAAATAAACACTTTAATCTGAGACTCTCCTTTAGAAGAAATTAAAAAAGAAGAAATGAATGCCAGCATCTCTTTTTGCAGAGCCTTCTGGTCTCTTCACCTACTCTCTTAAAGAGCTTACCTTGTCCTCTGGGTCAAAGCCTTAGATCCTCTTGGATTTTCTTGACTGTAATAATTGGTTTCTAGGTAAAGGTTTTGCATGGTTGCATGTCAGTGTACTTCATCTTAGAAATGGTAAGATCACCTCTTACTGTTGCTATTCTGCTGTACTTCCTTGTTGAGTACTAGAACCAAGCTCAGTTCTCGGGTGGCAGAAGACACCACTCATACAGACCCATGACAGGTAGCCTGAGAAATTGATTTTGGTTTTTATTTATCCTAATTTGTATGGTTCTGGTTGCTCTTTTCTAAATTGCTTAGTTTATGTTACACAGCATTGATATGATTGTTCTTGTAGCTATGGAAGCCTCAGGATTAACTTTATATTGAGCTGTATTCAAAGGAAACTGAGATGCACAAGAATGTTACTGGGATAAATGATTTTTGTTTGCTCCTATATGTCTAACATATAGGAATATTTCTGAACTGACTGTAATTATGGAGAAAACCTTTATGCCAGCTGTCACCATTAACTGGTTCACTGTATAAGTATAATGTATGGCGGTTGCAAGAGGTGCTTTATGAGTATGACAAAGATGCTTTATTTTTAGATACATCTTTTAGAATTGGGGGAATATATTGAATCAGCTTTATACAGTGATTGGAAAAGTAACCTAAGATATTTTTCTGACCTCTGCAACCACAGTTTATAAAAATTGACATTTATAACACTTCGTTCTGAATCACTGAAGTAATGTGACAGTGTAGTTATTCTTTCAATGATGCTGGTAACAAAACTGTTCAGCTGATAATGTAGGTCTTTGATTGTTAGTTCATTTGTTTTCTGCTATCTGCCAATCCAACTTTTGACTGCAATTCTGAACATTTTTTCCTAATTTTGTTGGGCCCATTCTGCTTCATAGCAATGATTATCTTAAAGAAGGTAGGTGAGAGGAAAAAATAAAATTATATGACTTCCTCCTTGGGGCAAAGGTTAAGGAAAAAACACTGTAATAAAAATTTGAGTGGAAATCATTAAAATGATAAAAGTATATGATACAAAATATTGTTGATCTATATGGAATTGCAATCTATGGGTGCAGTTTTGGCAAGAAGTTCGCTGAAAATTAAATATATTCAATGTATCGAGTACATGAAACTTGCTAGAATGTACTTCTGACATCTCTATGATTCCAATTCTTCTTACTTATGTGCAAGCAACTGAATAAACACTCAGGAAGAAGTTATTGATGGTGGTGTTGTATGTAGCCTGCAAACTCTTCTTCACGACCATTGCTCAAGTACAATTTCATGTCAGTCCAAATCTGTGTTGCTGCTTCTGTTTACTGAACAGAAGTGATACTCATGTTGTCATTTTTACCAGCATATTGCTGCACACACTAGTAACATCCTTTCCTGACACCTCTATGACATCACCTTGCAGCAAAGGACGATTCCTTTTATCCATTTCACTGGTGTAGTCTACAGAAAGACCACAATCACCAATTAATCTGTTTAGACTCTAGGCTGAGCAGTGCATCCTCTGCATTGCTCTGATTATAAGTGGGTGTCTTTATCTTTGCCTAACCTTGAAGGTATCACTGAGTGAGCCCAAACCCATCTTTTGAGGTGCTATGGATTTATCTTCACACCTTTCTTCTCACACTGCAACCACATTTATTTGCTCAGCTAAACTAATCCTATCTGCCTAGAAATCCATTTGTCTCATTTCCATGTGCACATGACTTTCATCCTTCCTTTCATTTTAGTAGTCTTGACTACACAGTGGTGGTCCATCAACTTAATTTTTTTTCAGGATTCAACTTTCATCAACTCTTCAGCAAAGTGTTTATTGAAGCACTGTGAAACCTCTGTGAGGATAACTTTCGTCAAAAAAAAAGTGCAGAACATGCAATCTCTTGCACTGCTCCTGTCTTGGGCACAGCTGTAGCTTACCAGCTGTCCCAATTGACAAATTTGATTACTAACACTGCTAGAAGGTGTACTGGACTTTGTTACTTCATAGTAAAAGGCTTTAGGGCTAACAGTAGTTGACTCGGGAGAAAAAAAAAATTGTGAGCTTGCAGCTTGGACGTTACTTAATACTCATGTCAGAGGGACAAAAATTTTCTTCATCTGTGAGTCAGCTCTACAGAAAAAAAACACTTAAAGAAAATAAAATTGGAGTACACTAACTGGAAATTACTCTGAATTATGAGAATAAACAGGTACCAAGCAAATAAAAGGCCACAAAACGAGTAGAAACCAGAAGGGCTAGATTTTTTATTTCCTCAGTATTATAGTGATGTGACTCATCCTTCTGTGGCTTGTTTTATTTGGTATTCAATAATCACTCCACAAAGAACTCCCTGACTCACCTGAGCTTTTTGATAAATATCTCAATTTCTGAAAGAAATTTAATATTTGGAAACTCACCAAGCTGTTAAAATTGTACAATGTCTATATCTACAAAAATTGCTAGTTCTTAAATAGGAAAGCTTCAGACTTTTCCCTGTTGGCCCACCATTCTTCAAACCTTCCTTAAAAGAAACACAATAAATGTTCAGTCACCTTGCTTGTTGAGTGTGGCCTTAAATGTGAAACAGAGCACTTTATCAGTCAGGTACTTCTCATAAAATGGAACAGACAAGTGTTGTATTTATTTGTTTTACTTCTGTTTTGAAGCAGTGTTTTAAGGGTGAGAGGTTTTTTGTCTTTGGAACTAAGATATCCCAGAGGAGATTCAGCAGCCCTGAACTGTAACAGTCTCTCCCGTATTGCAACCTGTGCATAACACTCTTGCTGCTTATGTGTCTTAGAAAATGTTTTTTATGTTAAACATCAATACCAGTTCCAAACGGAGTTGTTCCAGACTAAACTAAGACTTCAGGTCTCTGCAGCACGCTCTGTCCAGGAGGCTCCACAAGATGGCAATGTGTATCCAGATTCTGTTTCCACCTACTTAGGGAGACCTTCCAAATGCATAAGCAGATTTTGCTGGTGGAATAAAATGTTAAAAAGTTCTGTATGACAAACCCTCGATTTAATTAAAGAATCTTGATTTTGCTTAAATTAAAACCACCGTGTGTTCTTTTAATATTGCTAGATTAATCTGCAAAAATAGGATTTTTTTTCCCCAAAATGTATGTTTTCTTTCCCTGACTCATTCCATATCATAAAATTTTTCTTTACTCACGTACTATTGTTTTATTGAGACAGATGACTCTGTATAACAAATAGAAGAAATTGTGTCCAATCATAACTCAAATAATACCCTTTTTTAGAGATGGAATCATTGCAAGTTAATTGTGCCTGTCTTTGTATCACTTTCTCTGCTTGGCTCTCACTCAGTTGAAGATTGATTTTGAGAGCATCCTGTCTCCGAGGCATAAATTATAAACCACCAGTCAGTCCCTTACAGATTAGGGATGTCTTTGTGGGGCAAAGAGGAGAGCATGGGGGAAGTTTGCCTGTCAAAAAAGATAGGCAGAGAATACCTTCCTGATGATGAAAAGCAGGACTAACCCCCTTTTCAGCCTGCGTAGAAGGTAATCCTTGTTCCTTTATTACTGCTGGGCTCTGGTGCCTTCCTTCTTTACATGAAGTAACGGATAAGTAGAGGCCATGGGTCCCAGGGGCTGGGTGTAGTAACACACAAGGAGCAGAAGGGCTCAAAGGCTGCATTTCACCACAGAAGCAAAGTGGAAGGAGTGTGATACTGAGGGAGGCTGTTTCAGCAAATATTTAACAGTTCATCACAGACACACAAAAAACGAAATGCATTTGTGAAACGGTGAAAGAAGATGGAGAAGGGCTGTGGGAGAGAGAGGGAGAGAAAAACAATTCCTCCAGGAACTACAATGCTGTTAAAGACCTGGTTCGCTGTGGATGACTGTGCCTTATGGGGTTTAATAGGTATGAACTCCAATCTAGTTTTGGCTGGCAATTGGAATATTCAAATCTGCTGAGAAACACCAAGTTTCTCTTTCTGGGAGTATCTCAGGTGATTAATAATGTCAGAATGCATTTCTTACACTCTCTGTCTTCACTAATATGGTCTCTCTCCCTTTGTTACCTGCTTATTTCCAAGAAACTTCCTTTGAGACCCCTTTGTCTTGTTTGGCTGAAATTGAACATAAAGTTCAAATATTGTCAAAGGGAAAGAGACTGGCAGAAACCGACTGAGATATGGGCACACAGCAAGACTATGTAAAAGCAAGTTTTCATCCTTTATGATGGTGGTGGTAAAAAGAGAGTAAAAACCCTCAGTTTTGGTTCCTCACCTTAAACTTCTGAGGACACACAAACTCAGTGCTGCAGGAAGGAGGCCAAACTGTCTCTTCTGCCACACATGAAACAATATGCATTTTAGCAATGATGTAAACATTTTGGGAGATTAATGTTTACCTAAACTGGATTCCTCAGGATGAATGGAAATGCACTTCATATGCTGGTGGGCTGTTTGTATCTCTCTTTACCCTTATGGTCTCCTGAACTGACAAGAGCCTGTTAATTTTCATCAGTAGAGCATCTGAACAGTTCTTACTGGAAATAGTGACCTGGTTGCCTATAATAAAGGCAGCTCTGTAAAAATGCCCATTACTGAGAAATTGCTAGCTTCTGTGGAACTGAATCTCTGAGCTATAAACATGCTTCTTTAAAGATCTCATTCTAGCACAGAATTGAATTTATTTTGATTAATTTACTAAAGTAAGAAACTCTTCACACAATGTTGTTGCCCTGCCTCATTATAGTGTGTCTTTAGAAGATACTGAGGACCTTTGCAGTATATTGGAACACCCCAATTTTCAGTTTGCTTAAAACACTCAACACTTTCACAACAGTGTTTCAAAAATATATCTTTTGGTAACATAAATGTGTATGGTAACATGTGGGCTTGTTATCTGAGCAATCAGTGGAAAATACCTGTTTATCCCTGCTCCTATCTGACTTACAGCACAACTGTTTTGCATATTGATATGAGACTGGCAATATGATTCCAATTTTCTTGCACTGTGTGGCTCATGCAAGCCTAAAGTGACCCTTCTTGATTCTTGCTGTATAAAGAGAAGTGAAATTTTTACTTCAGTGGAGTTACAACAATATTCTTACCTACCTCTAGAGTGGCCAGGATTTCAGCCATGCTATTTGAGAAATTTGTTCTGATGGGCTTAAACCTAACTAGGCAAAAAGAGGCATGAGACAAAGCTTGGGCCTTCCCCCCTCCTTTCCTTTTGTTTGTTTGTTTGTTTGTAGCTTTTTGTTTGTTTATTTTTGGGGGTATTTTGTTTGGGGTTTTTTTCAGTTTGAAGGTGGGTAACTGAAATACAAGGAAGCTAAGTGGTACTTTTTGAAAAGCGCACAGCTGATACATACTGCTACCAGGGAGCTCTCAGAAATGCCCCTGTGTAACACCTGTTTAACACCTTTGTTAGCAACATTGACAGTGGGATTGAGTGCAACCTCAGCAAGTTTGCTGATGGCACCAAAAGTGTGTGGTACAGTCTCCTCATGCTGGAGGGAAGGGATGCCATCCAGAGGGACCTTGATAGGCTTCAGAAGTGGGTCTGTGCAAACCTCATGAAGTTCAACAAGGCAAAATGTTGTGAAAGCCCCGTGGAGAAGGACTAGGGAGTGTTGGTGGATGAGAGGCTGGTCATGACCTGGCAATGTGCACTTACAGCTCAGAAAGTCAATTGTGTCGTGGGCTGCATCAAGAGCAGTGTGGCCAGTAGGGGAAGGGAGGTGATTCTCCCCTTCTGCTCTGCTCTGGTGAGTCCCTACCTGGAGCACTGTGTTCACTTCTGGGGTTCACAGCACAGGAAGGATATCAGCCTGTTGGACTAGGTCTGGAGGAGCACCACAAAGATGATCTGTGGACTGAAGCACCTCTCCTGTGAAGACAGGCAGAGAGAGTTGGATTTGTTCAGCCTGGAGAAGAGAGAGCTCCAAGGACACCTTCTAGCACCCTTCCTGTACCTAAATGAGGACAACAAGAAAGCTGGAGAGGGAGTTTTTAAGGGCCGGTAGTGACAGGACAAAGGAGAATGGTTGTGTTGAGGAATACATTTACATACCTACACAAATGTGGTGGGCAGCCGCAGTGCAAGTTGCAGGTTGAGCTCGGGTGGCGGGACCCCAAGGCAAAAGGCTGTGAAATACCAACTCTTTGTATAATAAAGGTTACGGAAACCTGTGGACCAACCAGGTGACAGGACACTCAGAGACACATCAGGAGCCTCTGAATCAGGAGGAAGAGTTGAGACTTTTGCATGCTTATACTGTGAGGTTACAAAAGCCCAGAGTTTCCTTTATTTGGGGGCCCTCCTCAGAGGCACTTGCCCATAGAAGTTGTGGATACTCCATTTCTGAAGTGTGAAAGGCCAGGTTGGAATGTGACTTTTAGCAACATAGTCTAGTGGAAGGTGTTTCTGCCTGTGACCAAAGGCTTGGAACTAGATGATCTTTAAGGTCCCTTCCAAACCAAACCATTCTATGATTCTATAATGTCAAACTAAACAGGAATCTTGGCAGTCCCTCTGTGCTTTGTGTACACCTCTACTAACTCCAGTCCGGTGTAAATTGTCTGACAAAACACTGATGGATGTAGGCATTGAGACATTTTCCACAGTCATGTCTTGACACAACCACTGAGCTTTGCTTTCTCTTACAGTAGGATTGTAAAATGAAATACATTACTCAGAATAGATGCCTCATTCAAAACAAAGCCTTGTGATCTTGATTGTTGTAGACTTGAAATGTTGTGAACTACATCTGAGTTCTGCAACCTAATATCCTATGGCTAGTTCTGCTGTCAGTCACCAGTGCAAACTAAACACCTTATGCCTTGCATGATGCAAAACTGCAAATGAAGTCTTTGCATAAGTATCAACCCCGAACTGAGACACGTACTTAAAACTGGAGATGAGGTAGATGACAACATCAGCAACATATGTTGCACAGCAAATGAATAAATCAAGTCACGTCGATGGCTAATGAAAGGATTTCAATATGGTTAACTCTAAATTACTTTTGATTAAAAACCTTACTGAAGAGGCAAATGTAAACTATAGCTAGGTGCTCTCACAGTAGACAGTTATGTACTGAATCTAATTTAAAATGGATAAGTGCTAACACATTTAATTTCCTGCATACTCAGTGAGACAATGTTCACGATTTTTTTTAACAGTAATTTTGAGCGAGTCTTTTAAAGTGCTTGAGTCAGCACCACAGCAAGAGTGTTTGGAAAGATGATCATGCAAATGGAACTTCAAGTGATTTAATATGCTCACCATCACAGGTAGATAGCTTGATCTATGGCATACTTAGAATGATGAAGCAAGCTGTGTACACCAGTGGTGTATTTCAAGCTGTTAGTATTCTAGGCAAATAATATTTAAGTTTACCTTTAGTCTGGAAAATTTACCAGCAAGTGTGATGAATAGCAAAATTATGGAAGCAACAAAATAAGTGAGAGTGGATATGTGGATGTATTAGAGAGAGGAAAGAGAATGTAAGCTGTCTGGGCTGCATCATAACTATTTTTGAGCTCCTTATGCTATATCATTTCAGAGCTGTGATTTCTTATGAGTGTACCTTCGACTGGAACTGGAAACTTGCAATCTAAGAGAAGTAGTACGTGTGGTGCTAGACATCACAGGAAGGAAAGTATGTAACTGTGGAAAGAGAGTAACACTGAGTTCAGGGTCCGTCAAAGGGAAGCAAGTACCTCACTAGTAGCAGAGGTGATGGAATGACTGGAAATCAGTTATTTTGTACTAGACAAGGGTGTTTTGTAATGGAAAAAAGCCTTGAGGTGGAGGAAAGAAGTGTTGTGCTCTGATAAAAGCTTTTTAAAAAGGTAGGGACTGTAATAATTTTCAAAAATTGTAGCCGATTCTGCTTGTGATTGGTTTTGCCCAAAGGTAATTATATTGTGTTCTAAACAAATTACTACTCCTGTAGTCCTGTACTGGCATCCTTTTAAAACTCCCAGAAAGAAATGAGTATGCTCACTCTTCACTCAGCAGTACTCCCAGAACAGTTTTTGCCCTCTGTAGCAACCAGTAAAAGCAGAGTTTTCCCAAAAAAACCCTCATGCCTTTTTGGAAAAGAATGTAGTCTTTATGGCTCTGAAAGTCTGAATAGTTAGGTACTATTTGCGCACTTTTTATTACACTTAAGGTGGTTTTGAAACATGCTGATATCACTAAGTTTTTCAATGCAAAGTTATAGTTGGAACATAACTGATATTTCACCTATGACCAGACTTTGGCTACAACCTCTGGTATGGTAGCAATCTGCTACCTGGTTTGTTATCTGCCCCATAGCAGAAAAAGGAGCCATGAAGGCTGTGGACTATAGTAAGTCAGGGTAGCAGCTGAACTGAGCAGGAGGAACACATTGGAATAGCTCCAAACACACTGGTTTGTTGTGCTTTTTGTCCCTGAGATTTCTGCTTTAAAGTAATAATTGTTGATAATAATTTCTTATTTGGTCTAATTTGATAGTAAGCAAACTTAAAAAGAAAGAAAAAGAAAGAAAGAAAGAAAGAAAGAAAGAAAGAAAGAAAGAAAGAAAGAAAGAAAGAAAGAAAGA
>JAWWEV010000095.1:33211241-33228671 GCA_035583235.1 Hafferia zeledoni | reverse complement strand
AAAGAAAGAAAGAAAGAAAGAAAGAAAGAAAGAAAGAAAGAAAGAAAGAAAGAAAGAAAGAGAAAGAAAGAAAGAGAAAGAGAAAGAGAAAGAAAAAGAAAAAGAAAAAGAAAAAGAAAAAGAAAAAAAGAAAATTGAATTTCATAGTATAGACATTACAGAAAACTTTACATTGAAAAGAACCTCTGGAGATCACCTTGTCCAACCTGAGTCTCCAGTGCCCCCGCCAAGGGAGATTTCACCTCTTCCATCATTTTGTTCACAGAGAATTAAAGACTGATTAAGGTGAGATGGGATCTCTGGAGGTCATCTTGTCCACCCCCCCTTGCTCAAACAGGTTGCCCAGGCCTGTGTCCTCACTGTGAGGTATTTTTTTCCTATATTCAGATGGAGTTTTCCTTGAAGCAACTTGTGTGTCTTGTGTTTTTTGTTACCTGTGCATCTGCATGCAGAGAGTGCCTCCACCTCCTCTCCATCTGCCTCGTAGCTATTAGAATATTGTCATAAGGTCTCTTCTGGCTCTCCCTTCTCTAGGCTGAGCAAATCCCATTCTTCAACACCTTTCTTGTATATCACATTCATCAGTGCTCAAATCAGCTTGGTAGATCTTTGTTGGACCCTCTTCAGTTCTTCAGTGTCATTCCTGAGCTGCAAAACAGGATGAATTATTTCAGGTGCAGCCTGACAAGTGCCAAGAAGAATAATGGCAGCCTTAAGCTGTTGAGTTACCTCTGACTGATGCAGTCCAAGGCACTGTTGACCTTGTTGCTGTCAGGGCACTCTGCTCACCCGAGTTGAGCTTGATGTCCCACGGGGACCCTCCTAGCAAGGCATTAAGTGTTTTCAGCCAAGCATTTAGGCTCATCCATCTGTTTGATCTGATGACTGTTCTTTATTCAAGGTATCTTCCCAGGCTCCCCTCCACCACTCTTTACTGCCTGTGTGTGAATCTCATGTGACAAATATACAAAATGTGAGTTAAATGGTTGAATCTTTCTAGTCTGAGTCTAGTTCTCCTGCTAAAGGTTTAGAAAAAGGGATGGGTATGTCATGTCATGATGTAGTAAGATTCCTGTCAGAGAAAAGATACCCAAAGCACAAATTGTACTTGAGCCTGGCCATTAGTGAGAAGTCAGCCTGAACACTTAACCGTTCCATCTTTGAGGAAGGCATGACACACTTTGTTTTTACTGTTCAGTGAATTATTTAATTAAATACAAACAAGTGCCTCTTAACTACCATTTAACTAACTGCTGTATTTTTTTTTGTTTTATTTTTAAAGTGGAAAAGAAGTGAGTCAAATACAAAAGAGGTACAACAGAGGGTACAAAAGGGATACAACCAGCACTCCAAGCCTAGTGTCAGCCTTTGTGTCAATTTCATTTTGCTTTATCTGGCTGAAAAATCCCAGTCCTTCATGCCAAAACTGGTTATGTCATGTCTCTTCTGTTTCTGATGTTCATGTAAGCTCTCTAGCCTACAGAGACAAATGTCTATTTTTCATATTTCATGACCATTACTGTACCTGTGGAAAAATGTGGACTCTTATGGTGCTGAGCACAACTTGTGGTTAAAAAGTGCAATTAAAAAAATTCCATAAATCAATAATGAACATATTAATATTTTAATAAATCTTAGATTAATCATGTACATATGCTTTAAACCACCCTCTACATTTTCTGCAGCCCAGAGGAAAAACCTTTGTTATCAGGATAATGCAAGTAGAAGTGGAGGAAACTATCATTGGTACTGCATTTGCAGAAACCTTTACAAATCTGAACTTTATGACTGATAAAAATACAAGACAAAAACTAATATTTGAAAAGGAAAAAGTAAACATAATACATATTACATGAACATATTATAGTTGTATAAATAATTGAAACCAAATGCTTTGGAAGAAAACATGACTTGAATTTATAACAAAGTCTGAGATTTATCAGATCAGCATTGTTATGGTTTTAGCCAGGTGGGCCCAAATCCAGGTTTTACAGTTCAGACTAGGCCTGAAAATTGTCAGGTGATTTGAGCTGGGCTGAGCTAACTAACAGCTGACTTCTTTTAGCCAATAATATTGCATTCCATACCACACGATATCATCTCAAAAAAAGTAAAATCCAGTGTGTGCGTGTGGCTTGGGCAGTTTCACCATGGCTGGGCTACAGACAGGACATGTGCAACTCTTGTTTGGCTAGACTAGGCCTTGCTTTTGTTGCTGCTACTGCTTGCATTTTGTTTGAATTTAGGAAAGTAGAAACATTTTGTTTTTACTTTTTCTGTTTTTTTATTAAGTGTCTTTTAAAATGCTTATGAATTTGGAGTAATGAGCTTTGTATTAACTAAAAAGTAAAAAGTTATTTCTTGTTATACATAACTTGTATAAGTGTATGTTATAGTGTAGGTTTTTTAATTTTTTTTTTTCTGTATAAATACATGTAGCTAGTTTAAGCATCAAACTTAGTTTTAAAGTTTTTTTTTTCTTTTTTCTTTTTTTTTAGCCAGAGACTAACTCTGTTTTTGGGCAGTTGGCATTTTGCCAGCTCAACCCAAGACAAGCATCTATTCTGTAGCTGGGTATAAGCGCTCAGATAGCTGAGCAGTGTTCAAGAGAGGTCAAGATTCAGTGTCACATCAGACACTTCAAGAAATAAGAGGTGGGAATCAGACAAAAATTTTCAGAAAGGGCTATATACTTTGGCTTTAGAATATCATCACTCTACATCACTTTGGTTTCCCACTTCTCACAGCTATTGAATAGTGTATGCTGGCCACCTGCACAGTACGCAGTTCTTACCAGTCATTTCTTTATCTTCTGCAGTACTGCTTGCTCAGGTCATCACTTGGATCACAATAGTCAGTGCATTAGAGGGGCTGTGTAGACTAATTTGAAATCTTTTCACAGATGGTACCCTCCCCTGCTCCCTTTGGCATATTTGTTACAGCTCTGCTTATGGGACTTAACAACACAGTGTAGGTGCAGAAAGATACCCTGGGAGATTGTGTGTGTGGAGCCCTGGAAGAGAACTGAGTCAAGTGTGATACAAGAGGAAGAGCTGAGATACAGATAACAGCCTAGTTACTATAGTGATGAAGGGGCATGTGTGTATATTGAATGTGACAGTGTCCTTTTCAGCACTCGACATCGGATACCTTTTCTAAGATAACAATATAATTTATAATAGAAAAAAAGGCAAATGTGTAAATTGTGTAAATGTGTAAATATGTGTAAATATGCACATGCTTTCTGTCATGTGCATATTTATTTCACAAATCTGAAACAGTAAAAACCATCAAGGTTGGTAACAGAAAAAAACCCTATGTAAATAGGTTTATATGAGGTGTTACATCCATTAACTAGCAACTTGTTCAGGCTAATGCTTTCATGTGAACACTTTGGTTACCTGGCAATATGTGAAACAGAATCTGATCAGTAAAAATAGTCTTGTTCTTAAAATGACTTCCCAGTTTCTGTATTATTTGTAAACTCCTACTGTTAGCATCTTTTGTGGTACAGCTCCCACAGAGTACATAAAAAGCTGCATTATCAGTTAATTTGCCTGGCTTCATTTCCCAGTCGTACATCAGTGTCATGCTACGCATTGAAATGTCTGTCTTCATAGATTTTCCAGTAGGAAATAAAGCCAAAATTATACTTTTTGAAGCCTGGGAACTAATAATATAGACATATAATATTTGCAGTACCATAAAGAGAAAACTCATGCTTCATACTGAAAAAAATCCCTTTTGTTGAAAATTATGAAGAGGCTTGCTGGTAATTTTTTCCTAAGAGGCTCAAAGTTTCTGTTTCTCAGTTCTTCAGTGTTCTCTACCACAATGCATATGTTACCATTATTATTCAATTATTTTCTACTCTTTGATACATTTCAAAGGAAGGTAATTGTTTGTTATCATGTAAGATTTTCCAGATAAAAATTATTTTCTCTCATGAAATGATTGCATATTTTAAACTCCCCTCATCATGACACTGTTTAATTTTGTGCTCTTCCTTTTCAAGAGGATCTAAATCCTCTGTTTAGACAGCAGAGTTTTCATTACTTGAGGAACTACCGTCCTCCATGGAATATTACTAAATGTACCAAAATTTGGTCTATAAGGTTAAACCTGTATGAAGGAAGAGATTGGAGGGTGTGTTGTAATGCTGAGTCAAAAAAAGATAGAGGTGACTAGCTGAGGAAGTCCAGAGGTCCTCCTCCAAGGTAGTGTCTCACATGAGCATGTCCTCTCTCTGTTCCCCAGCTTGGGAGACCGACTTCTACAAAGTGAAAGTTCACAAATGTACAATCCTCGTTTAATATTTGGCTGACTTACTGATACCAGTGACAGAAGGGCAAGTTTGAGCTGTCTGCAGTGGTCACGTTTTGGTGGACACCTTTGCTGTAGGATCTGATCTGAGATGGCCAACTCATTTCACACAGATTACCCAACTGCCTCCAGATACAGCAGCACTGGTTGTTGCAGACCTGGGCTGGATTCAAACTGGCAGTTAAAGCATGAAAGGCTCCGTATGTCAGTACCTCCCCTGAGCCATTAGGCGACATATGGTTTCATTCTCAGAAAAAATGATGTTAGGCTGATCTGAAATTATGTATGCAAAGGTTAAAGGCATCCTTTGCCAGACCTCATGGGAGCTTTTTACAGGGGAGAGATCCATAGTATGGAAATTATAAATCCCCTCATTCATTATACCTACTTATGTTAAATTGAATGATCAAATGATCAGTGGTACGCTCAAATGACTGAAGAAGCTTTTAGGCCTTAGCGTAGTTTTTTTACTTGTTTTACCTGTTTTTTTGGGTGTTTTTTTTTTTTTGTTTGTTTGTTGTTCTGGAATTTTTGTGTGGTTTTTTGGGGATTCTTTCTTTCTTTTTTTTATTTTTTTTTTGTTTGGGTTTTTTAGGCAAGTGAAAGTAAAGATGTTTGCATACTTATTTACTGCTTTCATCCATCTATATTAATTGCTTATGTAAAACATTATTAATTTAGTTTCTATCTGCACAGAAACTGCCATGTCACCTGTCCATAATTCTTGTAGAACCTGGCTAACAGAACCTACCTTTGTTGAACTTCTATTTTTGTACTACTCCAAAACACATGCAGAAAATCTTTGGAGAAAATTGTAGAGGGTGATTGGAATACTCTATATACAACTGAAGATCATGTTGAAATTGTAATTTCCTCCAGACTATGGATAAAATTTAAAATATTCAATTTTCTTTTCTCATTTGACTGAGTCCTGGTATCTAAACAACACAGATATTAGCTTGACCTAAATTACATTTCACACAATCCCGCAGAAAGAGAACTGGTACTGCTTTCCCCCTCCCCCATTAATTTTTTTAGAAGTCTACCAAAATTGGGCTTTAAGTATCTGAATATTTAATATGACCTTATGGCTAAGTCTTGACTGCCAGTCTGAAAGACACCAAATGGGAAAACCAGCCCAAGGTCATAAAAAAAAAAAAAAAATCCATTTGAAAGCAGTGGAAGAGTAGGGTGACCTTAGACATCTCTGCTGTCTAAATGAGGATTCAGATCTGTGACAAATTTCTTGAAAAAAACATGCAATCATTTTATGGAAAAATACAATTTTTAAAAGGCAAAATGCTATGTAATAACATAAGAATGAGTACTCACAAAAATCTAGTCACAAATAAGTCTTCCAAGACTTTTGTTAACATTAGAAACTTTTGTTAACACTAGAGAATTGCTGCTGTGCTTACTAGGTCTCACTTAAAATGATTACGGTATAATCAGTTTTCTTTGGAAGTATGCCACAAAACCTGACGCAGGCCTGATGATTTCACCAAGAATTTTGTTTTAAGTGTTTTTATTCTCCTCACATTTCCTTCTTAGTAAGCAATGTAAGTGCAGATACTACAGTGGGCATAGGAGTCATGTCATTATTGTCAGATGTGGATCTGTAGCTGTTGCACCAAAGAAATGTTACTTCTGATGCCCCTAAACTCTTGTTGTAAATATGTCCCCAGAAGAATGAAATATGCTTGTTAAGGGAGGGAAGCTACACATGAGGGCATGCCTCAAGAGGAAACAGAGAATGATTGAAGTTTCAAGGGAAAGCTATAGGAGAAAAACCTTTTATAAACCACAGAGAAGCCTGGAGCATACTCTGTGGGATCTGGAGAAAGAGATAAAACCAAGGAATAAAAAAGTGTTCACTGACAGAGTGATCTAAGCTACCAGGAGAAAGAAGAAATGGTTGTAAGGAATGAAAATGTGCATCAGATGCCTGCTGGAAATGAAGGTGAGGCAGACTAGGAACTGATTTAGGAAGTGATCCTGTCACTAACTATCTAGACTGGTTCATAAGTTGCATGAATGGAAAAGGTGTTTTTAGCTCTTGTTGCAAGTTAGGGTAAAGAGCAATTCATTTTCATATGTCTTTTTTGTATACACATTATACAATCTGGTTAGTCAAAAATTTGAGTCAGAAATTTTAGACCACTGAGGATGACTGAGCAGACTGGAATGTCTGCCTGCTGCAACAATTCTGAGGACTAAACATATGAAATATTCCACTCTTAGTATATTTTGCTTCACTTTGTTTCTGTGGCATGTCACTCTTCTATTTCTTTTTCTGCACTATGCTAACATGTATAATTAACTTCAGTTTGTTCTGTTTTGGTTTTTTTTCCTGAAGCAGCCTACAAAAGATCCCACTCTGTGCTTGTGTAGCTCTCTTAAGCATAACCACAAAAAGAGCTGTCAAAGAAGCTGTCATGAGCTGGGTAGGGGTCAATGCTAATTAACAGAAGGACTTTTAAGAGGAATAGTGTGATTCTAAGATCAAGCCTGGGAGACTGGGACAGAAAAGAGCTAGGCAACACTTTTCTTCTTTTAATGTGAGAGGTCATAGAGCCACAGAGGAGGAAGCTGCAATAGTAAAGATGAGGAGGTGAAACAGATGTGTTAGCATTTCAGTACTGATGCTCTTAGGCAGTGGTACTCCCAGTGCTTTCTGGGTGGTAAGGAAGGAGAGAGGTCAGACAGCTCAAGGATCAAGTTCAAGGTTCCAAACTGGGTCAGATTTTTCAGTTTCTTAAGAATTTGGAAGACTTGTTCAGTATTAAGTGCAAATCAGCACACTTTCACTTAATGGAAGACCTGAAGGTATAGCTGGGAAGGCAGTGAGGAAAAACCCATAAACTTATCTGTTCATATGTGCCATTGCCTGAGTGTCATCTGAACAGAAATGATGGCTGAAGACAATTTTATTAAAACTGTTCTGTCCTAAGACCAAACTGTAAGTTTTCCACGGAAGGTCAGGCTGTTTTATCTCAAGGTGACTGTTTTCCATAGGGAAAATTAATGATTTACATTCATTCTCAAACGCTGCTGAACTGTATGAATCTGCAGAGTGCAAACCAAGATCTGATATAAAATTATTTACACCAGCCATGGATTTAGAGCTTAGTAAAGTTATTCAGGTTTTAGTAAATCTGCTTGTATTTTTGCTATTTTATACTGCAGGGCTATAAATCCCTACCACTTTCTAGTTTTTGGCTCCTAGAGAGGCTAATTTTTTTAAAAATTACATGCTGATCTATATTTAATCGTAATTATTAAAAGAACAAGAATTACATGCATTTTAAAGCCTTTTAACTTTATATCGTTAAACCAACACTTGGGTAATAAATAATTATTTTATGCTGGTTAACCAAGGTCTTTTTTATTTGTACATCTGTTTCTAATAGGTGGCACTCCAACAATTTCTGTATCTGTTATACTGTTTGAGTCTGAACTCTTGCAAAAGCCAAAGAGTGTGCAAATAATGAAAAATTGATTTGTAATTATTTTATTTTAGATATCATACAAAAATCTTCTGTGTTTATAAATTAAACACTCAAGGGTGTGTTTTGGTTTGAATACTTTGGCAAAATGCCAAGCATAAGCCAAAGTGACAAAGCTCCCTCTTCCCACCCCTTCCAGAGAAAAGGGAGAGAAAAAAACTGGAAAAATTGAACTTAACTAGTTTATCTATTTACATGAAAGATGGAAAATTAAAAGTATATAACACATGCCCACAAAAGTTAGAAATAGCTAAGGCCTAAACTACCACAGGTTAAAGAAAATAAATAGCAGAGGAGGAAGGTGAAGAAATTTGTGGAATTGTTTGTTAATAAAATTTTGTGAAATGTGTGCTATGGCAATTTTATTTTCTATTTTCCAATCATCTTCCAAATGTACTACAGTCCTTGCCCAGGATGTCTGGAGTGCTTCGTACAGAGACAGCTCTCCTGATTGTGGTACTGTAGCATTGATGCCACAAAACAGTGATTCTTGTCGCCCTCAGAAGAGCTATTGCCAGTAAGAGAAGAAAGGAAAGAATATAGTTGAAAAAGATTGGCTCAGGAGAGAACACAAGAAGCAGCTCTGATCCTGGATTTAGGTAAATTCACAGTAATGGTAAGATATTCTGAGCCTGTTTATGCACTTGTCCCTAAAGCTGAGCTGTCCAGCTCCATGTGGTTCTTTGGCTGATCAATACAGCTGGGGAGAAATCCTGGCAACACTGAACACAATGACAGAGCCCCATTAAGTTGATAGCAGTTGAGACTTTACCTTGTAACACTTATAATCCATCCACCCATACTCATCACTCGTGATACAGAGAATAGCAGAGCTTTGGGAAAAACCATAACTTGTCCAGAATGTTCTTTAAATCTAGTTTAGCTAAGAAAACAAGTGCATGTTCTTCACTTTACATGAAGCAAATGTGGTGAATCAGTGTGGTCCTTCTGTGTGCCAAGCAGAGGAAGGGCACACAGTTCTAAAGACTGGGATGTCTCATTCCAGAAAAGCTTGATCTGCCAAGCAGCAGTAGTGTTATGACTGAAAGCATATTGTGCTGCTGGTATTACGTGTGTTTCCCATGGATCTTTAATTCTATTCAGGATAGTCAATCTTGCACAACAAAATTTTGGTAAAGTAAAAATGTTGTCTTGGTGACTTCTTGGTTTATGGGTGCTATTTTAGACATTCAGCCTGTCATTCTGGGCAAAAATTCATCCTTCCTTCTCCTCCAAAGAGGTAAATTTGAAGGTAAAATATGTTTTTAGGTAACTTACAGTATAGTAACACACATCTAGCTCCATCTCCTAAAGAAGTTTGGCATGGTTAATAGAGGTTGCAACTAAAATTCCTGAAGGGTAAAAGTGTTTTTTTAGCTAAACTTGCTGAAATCTGGCAAGATAAAATATGTAATATTAATTAAAAAGTTTTGTCATTGAGTAGATTTAGTTTCATGTTTGCAGTTATCAGTAAAGGATTTGCCTTCACTGAAAGCTTACCTGGAACACAGAGAGCTTTACCCTGTATTAACTGATATAATCACTTATTATGCAAATTTTCTGAACATTAACTGCAGTGTAGAAAGACTTCCCTTTTTGCCAGCTGCTCTTTTGTCAGATTGCTCCTTCTCCATGCTCTTCAAATCATGTTTGGTCAAAGAACCTCACTGTCTTTTTGTGTTGTCTATATTTGTGTTGATCAGTCTGTCACACCAAGTGACAACTACACTACAGCTGGACTAAGCAATATACTTTATTTTTAGATTTCTGGAAAAGGTATATGTTCTATGTAAGGGTCGTGGAGGAAAGGCATCATTATGGAGGAATCCTAATTGTAAATTGAACCACATAATTTCCCCCACCCCAAATTAGCAGTATAAGGTAGGAGATTGAATTTCAAGAGCTGTGGCAGTCTTCCCTCCATTCCAGTTTACTTGTCCTTGATTCATCTGGAGTGAAAACAGGCATGTTAAAAAGCAGTATGAAGCAGATAACTTCTGTGTACAAACATGCATCTTTCAGGACCATGAAGTTCTGAAAAATCCAGCTCTTTATTGTGTTACATATTTGCTGATTGTTTGGTTTCACATACCAGAGCAATGTGATCATATTTGCCAGGCAGAGAAGTAAATTTCTTGTTGTGTCTTCCTGGTGAAGGGTTCAAAGCTTTAACTTTAGTCTTTTGCCTCAACTTTCATCCTCCCTGCCATCCTAAAAGGACAAAGATTTGTCTCCTTTGATAATTTACTTGTCCTAATAAATCTGAAAAGTGGCTGATTGGACTGCATGGAGTAACTGACTTTTCCTTGGTGCTGACAAAAGTGGTTTGCACTGGCTGTGACAGCTTCAGCTGTGGATGTAGGACTCCAACAGATCAACTATGTCAGATTTAGCTACGGAAGTTTTGGACATTACCACCCCCACCTGCCCATTTCTCCTTTCCAGCTGCAGGTTACTGCATTTCCTAGTCAGGATGACAGAATGGGTATTACCTTTTTGCTTCATTTGTCCCAGGTCAGGGACTCACATTTCAATGCAAAACCTTCATTCTTGACACAAGCTAGTTCACCAAATTGTACCTCTATGCTTAGATGGGCTGGGAGCCTGGGAGACAGAAAACTGGTACCCACAATTAGGTTTTGTAGTACTAAATCTGCCAAAACATCTCTGTTTCTTGTCTAGACAACCCTAGAAAACTTCAAAAAGTGGAACATCTACCTTGTGTTGTACAACTAAGCAGTTTTCAAGCCACAGAGCATTTATTTTTAATTTCTTAAAAAACAAAACAAAACAAAACAAAAACCCTCATCACATCTGCCTGGGAATTCTGACTTTTCTTCTCTCTTTCCTTTTGCTTGGAACTCACCAAAACTCACCTAAATTTAGGTTTTAATTTGGCTATGAAAAAATATGTGATATCTTAAGTGGACAAAACCTATATGCACAATTGCTAAAATATTTTTGCTTATTGTATACTGTATTTAATATTGAAATTTGGTACATTATTTTTAATTAATATACAGAGTGTACTTTGATTAATTATTGCTCAGTGTTTTGCATCATTTACATATATTTATATTTTTATGACAGTCTATGGCTAAGCAAAGTTAGTTTTTACCAGAAAGCATATCTTGCATTTGATTGTATTGAAGATACAAGCTATACAAATGTTTGTGCTGTAAAAAGAAAGGTTGGGTGTTTTTTAAGATATCCAGTTTTCACAAATATAATTTGACATCAAATTTTAGGATTTTTTTTGTTGTTGTTTTCTCAAAAAAACCAGTACAGTGTATGCTCTTGGAGTTCTGTATTATGATATAACAAAATCTTTCTTCATGCAGTAGGTTAAATAATGTTGGTATATTCCCTGGCAGCTGGGGAAAGATGCCAATTAAATCATGATTTTGGTTACCTGTGCTTATTAGTCTATCCCTAACTAACAAGACAACAAGTTTTGAACTCTGAGCTATATTGTGTTAAAATCTTTTCTCCTATGAGAATTGCAGAGATGCATCTTTTAATGATGCTTTCTCTCTTTGGAGACAAATAAATGTTAGATCTTGTCAGTACCCTCTTTCACAGTTTCTCTTTTAGGACTGTCTGAATAACTTTCTACTTTTACTTATTCCCTTGATGCAAATTTTATTGAAATCTCAGTTCCTTGTAAATAGGATCTCAAACTATCTTTTGAATTTTATCTAGAGGAAACATAAAGCTACTGAGAATTATTATTCCTCCCTCTTTCTCTCTTCATGTACTCTCAGTAACTCCATAGACAGAGAATTATTATTTTACTCACCTGTGTGGCACCTTAGCTCTTATAGCTGAAAAAGATATTTACGTCTTGTAGTGTGACTTGAAGGTCATTAATGCTGAACTCTGAGGATCTGCTAGAGAAAAGAGAATTTTTAAAAGTCAGAACCCCTCATAAGTCCTGCTCATTAGATGAAAGGCTTAATCAGTGGATATTGATTATGACTTTGCTGGATTTTCTTTGCTGCTAGGGGTAGCCAGAGCAAGTCTCAGGGTTTTGAACCCCTGAAAAACCAGATCTTCCCAGTCAACTTTCAAAACCTCACCAGGACTACAACCAGAAAAGGTTAGCCAAAAGGTTGTTGCTCATCCTCAGGTCACACGACTCATTGAATGAAAAAAGCATGGGGACAACGTACTGTGCTTGCATGTTCACGCAGCACCATAAAGCTGAAAGTAGGGAGCTATACTTTTTGTGCATGGATTTATGACAGGTGCAGTGAAATTGCTTGATGTGGGTGCAGTGTATTGCCTCTGGTGAGGTGTGGCATTAGCCAATATGAATGTGAAGGTCAGTGCATACCTCTTCTCCACTGTAGTTCCATTCCCAGTTTGACTTGTGATGTTTCATTGTACTCACCCAAGGCAAGCCAGGTCTCCCTAACCCAGCAGAAGTCTCACCCAGGAAAACTCTGCCTAGGTTTTTGTGGTGCCAGAGGATTGCATTAGCATTTCTGTGTTTGTTCATAGTTAATAGTTTTCCTCATAATCAGCATTGAAAGATCTTGCCTTGACTTCAGTTTCTATTTTCTGATTCTCTCTTGCTTATATGTTCCTAATTTTGTCATAGAGCTGCTTGGGAACACTGAAGAGAAACATTGCACCATGTGCAGTCACCAGGGTTCATCCTGTGACTGTCCTGCTGATACAGATGGTTGAATTTGGGGCTGATATGAGAACAGCCAGCAGTTCTGAAGTAAATTCTGTAACATGCCCTTTCAGGGTGATAGAGAAGAGAAAATTCAGGTGCATCTAGATTCCTATCCTCAGAGCCCTTTTCCCATGTTGCCAGTCATAGACCTAGTGGGCTGTTGCTACTCCTCCCAGTAAGGGAAGGGCAGGTTGAAGTAGCTGGGGAAGGCTGTGTAAAGTAGAGTCGGGAGGTAGCTTTGGCACTTAGCCCTGCTAGCAGAGTGGCAGTTGTGGAGGTAGCTGCCCTGGATGGCCACCCCACTCACATGACCTTCTTTGTGTCTCTCTGGCATTTGGAGATGATGGAGCATGCTCTGCCCCACTAGCCAGTCACTCTCAGTGACACAGAACAGAGTTGTAAAACAGGTCCTGTAGGAGATGCAGAACTTGGTTCCAGCTGGGGGGAGCAGAAGCTCAGCTTGCCAGTGCTATTACAGGGATTTGAATGTCCCCTCTTGGACCTTGCTCCTCTGACAGACCTCTATACCCTGCAAAAAAACCCAGCCCATAAACAACTGAAAAACAAAATGAACCAAAATCTTCTTTGGAAGCAGTTTTATTTTCTGTTTAGGGCTTCCTAGAGCCTGTGTGCCTGAGGCTTCTTGGAATGTGCTAGAGCAGTGTTTTAGATTCCCTAGCATGGTTTTCCTTTCTAATGTGTTCCTCCTGTAGCTGACAAGCACCCAGGTGAAATTGTGCAAAACACCCAGCATTAAGAAGACAAGAGATAGAGCACTCTGACTATGTTGCCTCCAGACTGGAGATTGGACATTATAAACTGACATTTTCGTAAAATTGAGATTGGAATTGCTGAAGCATTTAGGATAGTATGTCTGCATGTACTCTTTGGAACCAAATCCCTTATCTTTAGCTGTAATTCCAGTCCTCTTTGGGGAAGGATTTAATTGTTTCAGTTATAACTGATTAAATGTGGAAAAAACTATGCTTCCTTCAGGCAAAATTCACATGTATGTGTTTAACTTGGTTTACATTTTAATTGACATTATATAATTTGGAGTAAATTGCAGCATCAAAAGGCATATTTGATTGCTTTTACTTCTATCTGTTTCCAGTGATTAAAAATTATTTTTCTGACACAAGTCTGTAAAATACAAGCTTCTTGCTAGGAAACAAATGTGTACATACCAGGAATTGCTCTGCAGTTTAGGAGATACAGTTTGTAGATTAGGGACAGATGACAATTCCATGCTAGATCAGAAAAAATCTCCTGGATTCTGTCACATTAATTCTAGAATGCTTGCTAGAAGGCCACATTTTTCCCAACCCAAATTTTGCCCTTGTTTCTTGACAACATAGAAAAAAGTGCTGGTCAAAAATCCTGCAGCCTAGCTGTGAATTCTTCCTACCTACTGCCAACAGAAATACCAGACTTTCTCAAGGCTAATTGAGGATTGTCAGCCAGAAGAATTTGCACTTGGATGGGAGCCTTTACAACTGAGTGTCTGAGATTCCAAAGAAGACAATAATACGTGAAAGAGATAGAACTAGGCATGTATCTGCTCAATTTTTCTGGCTTTTCTTGAAAATGATGGCTCAAATCTAGCAGTACTTGGGCTAGTCAGTGTTATATTTTTCCAAACCAGCTTGCTGGAAGAAGTGGTAGTCGTATTGTCAGGACCGGCTGTTTTCCCTGGTGGTCCCAGGGCATGTAAGAGCAGTGTTCAAGTTCAACTATATATACAGCAGCTAGCTGAAGGTATAGTTACTTTCCACATCCTTAATCTTTGCAGTGATACTTTAACTGAGCGCTGTCAAAATCACTGCAGTAAAGCAGTGATACATCTCAGAGTAGGCTCTGAGATGGTTCTCAAAGATGTTCCAGGATAAAAAAAGCACCCAAACCAAAAAATACCTCTGTTTTAGTTCTGAGATAAAGGGGATATTTTGAAGTGCATCTACAAAATCAAGCAATAAAACATCCCATGAGACAACAGTATTTTGTCTGAACATAGTGAATTGTTACATATTGATTACTTCCATGTATTGCTCCTAATGATCAGTAGTGTGGACAAATGTAAACAAACTGAAAATAAACAAAACATGTGCAGAAATTGTCCTGAGCAAGCATATGCTACAGAATTTTGATATGGCTTCAAAGGGGCTTATTATATCACAGAAGTACTAAAATTTGCCTGTGATTTAGTCATAAAACTTCTCAAACCTTTGTTGACAGACTCATTCCACACAATTGTCAGCCCTGTAGTACATATAACAGAAAGATCATTAGTTCTAGGAAAATGGAGTATTTTTCATCACTGTAGCAGACGTGTGTACATATCATAAATGGAGCCTGAAGAGATTTAGTTCCAGGTTATTAAGTGTTCATTTGAGATGGTGGATAATAACTGCTGTTTCTGATATTTTAGATTAGATGGCCCTTATTCCTTGTAGGACTTATTTTCAGTGACTGTTAGTCTTATTATTACAAATACATATTTAATGACTGAGGCAGTATCAGCAAAATCAGTAAACTCATGTACTGTCCAAAAGCTGCAAAGTATTGATTCGGTAATTATTACTTTATCATTAACTAAGCTCTAACAAGAACTCTGTTGCAATGATATCCGGTAATTAATGAGACTGCATTGCTATTTGAAACTTTTTACATGTAAAAATGAACAATTTTGTGGTTTTTCCCACTTATTAAAATACGTATAAAAGCACCATTACAAATTTCACAGAATAAATTTCTCTAAAAGAAACTGCAGTGGAATCACCATCACCATTTAGGCATCATGGAAAACACAGGTAATTTTTCAAAAGATTTTTCTAAAACAACACTGTTGACCACTCCAGTAATGTTGTATTTTCCTTGCCTAATTAGACTTATAGCCTGTACTGCAACCTCACATTCTGGCAATACTAATGCAGTTGTGTCTTAGTTTGAGGGGAGAAACCAAAATGTTTACCAAAAAGCAGAGGAGAGGATTCCTCCACAATAATCACGTCACTCTTTATTAAGTTTAAGAAAAGGAACTTTAATTAGAAAATGGATATAAGAAGGTTAACTGTTCTTAACTACTACATATACATACATATATATATATATATATGTAGATATAGATATAACTGTACACAGACCAGAGCAAACTACTCCCCCAAAACCACAAGTAAAACAAAAGAGAACAACCCCCAAAATGGTAGGCTCCTCCTGGAACAGTTATATTTATGGACAGAGTCAGTGTCACACCTTGGCTGGCTGCAGGATGAGTTCTCAGTCTTTTCCCAGCGAGACAGAGATGAGCGGTGAGCACTCAGATGAATTCTCTCTCTCTTCTTGTCCTTTGTCCCAAACAAAGAAGGAAAGCCGGGAGTGGAGAGATGCAGCGTGTCCCGAAAGGCAGCTGTGACTCCTCTTTCTCGGGTGTCTGCCACAGTGGGGTGGGCGGCCGTGACACTGCCGGCGATGGTGAGGCCAGAGCGGTGACTGGGGCCCCAGTGCCAAAACCAGGAGAAACAGTAGTGGCAATAAAAAAACTAGCTTATTCCACAGGAGCAGTGAGGAGCAGGAGAAAAGGTTTCTCTCTGACAGCCAGCACATGCAGCTCCAACCTTCTCCCAGAGCTGTGTGATGTCCCACCCAAAATGATCAAGAAGGAATTGGTAGTAGTTAACTACTTCTTTTGTTAACTAATGGCATGGGGATTTAGTAGGGAGAGAATTTACATCAAAACTACAACAAGTTAAATGGAACAGCACATTAGAGAGAGACAAATAGCACTAACTAGAGCAAAATATATTTGAAAATAAATCTAATAGAATCAAGAAGTTTTTACTATTAATTCAACTTTTTGAACTGCTTGTTATGGTTGAACCCTATAAACATCCATTGTGAAATTACAGTTCTGATCAAATGACTAATGTTCATGTTGGATAAGCAGTACAGTCAAAGTGTAAATGCAACACAAAGGGGCTATTCTTTAAAGAATTGGTCAGAATGGCTGAAACAAATACTATCTTTCATGCTGCTGCATCTTTTTACCCCTTTTTGATTCTTGCAAGGTGATTATCCTATTATAGTGTAGTTGTTTGAAATTATAGCTCTCCTTGATGCTGCTCCTGTTTGCTGTGGGAAAAATAGTGGCCCTAATTGTGAACCACTGAAGTCATATTATTGTGAGTAGACCAGTTGAGACTGACACTGCCACTGAGTGCCAGGTAAAGATCAGGCCAGTTGTCTTTCATGTACCAATAGACATGAGTAGGAAATCATTATCTCCTTTAAGGAATGGCATTTGAGACGCATGTAGATAATTCTGAAGGTAGCACATGATGGCCTATTGTTAAGTTTGGCTTTACTGGTAATACAATTTTTTTTCTGCTTGTTTGTCATACTGTCATTTTTGGGGCTGGAATTTTCCCTGTAAGCTTAGTGTCCACCTTAGCTTGAAATATATTTAAAATGCTGGACACTAAATAATGCATAGATAAATACACACAGCTGAAAGAGCTGGGAATAAGTAGTAGATGTTTGTATTGTCTGTCCTGACTACTGAATTTTGTGTCCAGTTTTGTATTAAATGCATACCACCATGAAGAGATCCCATTCTTCTTTGTAAGAAATAAATAGTGTAGTAATTCTTAATTCATGAACAGAAGCATTCTCAGGAAGTATGAGATTTTCTAGAACTAAAATTTGTTTCATCCTCATTTATCTACAGGTGCTCTTTTCAATCCACAAGTATTTTTATGTGATTTACTATTCCTTCTGCATACTGTGGTGCTGTGAAATGATGTTTATTGGGCAAAATAGAAAACAGATCCCTCAGGACACAGGCAGTTTGTAATTAGGAGGAACGTTTGGTCTAGAAAATTGGTCATTATCTTCATATTCCTATCATTTAACTGTAGAAAT